>JAHWFO010013952.1:84446-101410 GCA_023313115.1 Rhysida immarginata
TACTTAGAATTATTTCATAGAATTTTGAAATTTACCTTAAGGGCTAAAGCATTTATTTTTCTCACACTTATGATTTCAGGCTTTATTAAATGAATTCGTTACGAGATACGATTGGTTACTATTTTCCTGTTCTCCAAATGAAAGTTTCTTTTTAAGAGAAAAAAATGATCTTAAGAGATTTGCTGCAACCGAAACTAAAATTTTTGAATTTTTGAGACTATCTGATAACCAGGTGAGACTTACATCTATATTTCTTGCAGTTTATAGGATTCTTACAGAGGGTCATTTCAGTTATACTGAATATAGTCGACTTTGATCAAATGAAGCCGTTTCTTCAATACCAACTGGACACTGGCCTAAGATTATAATCTACACTGACTGAACAAAGCTCATGGGATAGCAGGTCGCTGATTCGAGATCGGGCACCACGTATGTTCCACGCCCCCTGGAGAACAACGCGGCGGCCGCAGTTGTGTGTGGAAGTGGCTGAGTGCTCGTGAGTTGATGGCATTCTAACGGGGCATGGTTGTAAGTGCCTGACGCATGGGAATTTCGATTTCGGCGACCGTGCATGAATTCGGCTTCACACGTTCAACCGTGCCAACGGACACAAAACCGGACGTCCAGTCACCCTCAATGACCGTGACCGGCGACACCTGGAACGAATGGTCAACAGAGACCGGAGGGCGACAATGCGACAGATCACGGACCAATTCAACGTCGGCTGAGATAGAAAACGTCTCATAGTGGACAATCCGTAGGGTCATGCCTGTCCTCGGCCATGGAAGCCGTCGCCCTACGCGAGTACACTGTTAACCCCGCGTCATCGGACACTCTGGGCGTGCATTTGCTGCTAATCACATCGGATTGACACGGCAACAGTGGCGTAACGTCATATGGTCGGATGAGATACGATATCAATTGTTCCATGCCGATGGGTGGCACCACGTACGGCGCAGTGCTCATAAGGCGTTGGACACGTGATGCCAAGAAGGCGTGATCCAGGGCGGTGGGGTTTCAGTTATGGTTTGGGGCGCATTTTCCTAGTATGGAATTGACCCCCTTGTTCTTCTGAAAAACACGTTGAATAGTCTGCGGTATCGTCAACTGCTCGGAGACCATCTCCACCCGTTTTTGGCATTCCAGCCCCCCCCCCCCCCCGACGACCTTGCCGTCTTTCAAGATGACAATGCGCCACCACATTGCTCCAATGTCGCCTGAGAATGGTTCGAAGAGCATGCAGGGAAGGCCCAACGACTGGACTGGCCTTCCCGAAGCCCTGAAATTATCGAGCATATCTGGGATGCCACTGAACTCAGGCTCCGTCCGCTGGATCCTCCACCCATGAACAGACCGCAATTGGCTACCGCTCTGCAGACTGTGATGTAATCTGCCTCTAGAAGTGTACCAAGAACCTGCAGACTCACTTCCACGCCGTATCGCTGCGCTCCACAGGGCCAGAGGGGGCTCGACCAGATATTAGGCGACTATCCCATGAATTTTGCTCAGTCAGTGTACATCGCAGTTTCCACTGTGCAATAGATTTCTCTACAGAATTGGGGAACTGATATTTCGTTCCATATCTTCTGGCACATTTTCCAAAGACTACGAAGGATTCTGCTCCGTGATTTTTAAGGCCCCTTTTTGAAAGATCAAAGCCGAAAAGTCCATCGGCATAGCATCAAATCATTTGACGAAAATATCTGAGAATGGAATAGCATGAATTATGATCTCTTATGAAAATAATTCAAGTTGGAACGCTCTGTATGGCGAATGGAGATGTTCTTGTTATCCTCTGTACAGAGTTGAAATTTCCTTTCGATATACACTCAAAGGCCAAACATTATGGGATAGCAGCAAGAAAATTGAACAATATCCTGCGACTCGTGAATTCTTTGGAGAAATTTTCACGACAATTTCGGAATCATTCAGCTCGGCCCTTTATAATTGGCAGATAATCGAAGCTGACGAATATGTTACCATAATCGATTAGATAAACCTACGACTCATCAAGTGTCAGGATGTTCTTACATTTGTAGTCAGTAAATATCTTTCATACAGCTTGCGCGCTTTTGATGCATTGTAATCATAAACGTAAACTTTATGAAACTTCCAGAACTTTTAAGTTACGATGAATGCTTCGATTGACCGTTGCTACAGATGTCCCTACTTTATAAGCCGTGGCCTTCTAGATAAGTGAAAGGAAAGTCGACCGAGGTTAATTGAAATAACCTTCAATATTATTTATGCCTTTTCAGCAAGAATAAAAAAATTCTATATAATATGAAATTCTGTTCATTATAAAGAATTACAATAACTCAAAATAATAAAATAACTTTTTAATTAAGTTTAACCCTTTTTTTTTTTAGCAGAAATGTGCTATTCGTAGATATTTGTACGGTCTGTTTGTTAAAGGCATTATAACGAAAACAAATCAATACGTCTGCAGTGAGGATATTCCACCAAGACCCGTATTGAAACTTGGATCAAAGCCTTTATTAGATATCAACATTTCCATTGCTATTATGGAGGTATAAGAATTTATTTCATATTCAACAAGATATTTAATTTATTGAAAGTATAAAAAATTGATCTTAAAAATTCTGAAAAGTATTTTGAAGATGCATGACCATTGTGCGCATGCAGTATCTCTGTTATACGATCAAGCAATTCACCTGAAAGAATCGTTATATTCATTTAAGTCTGGTGGTTTAATGCAAATATTTAAAGTTTGTTAATTATGCAATAAATAAATAGTGTAATTCAATTTGTACATGGCGATATTTTTAATGCCCAGTATTAAAAATATTGCTTTAATTCATTTCTTTCTATCAGTGAATTTTCGTTTTAGATTTAGAAATATTATTATTGCTTTAATTCATTTCTTTCTATGTTTTTGTAGAAATATTATTTTTTATTTCTGAGAGAAATAAATGACAGTCTATAAAAAAGATCAAGCTAATAATTATTATGGAAGAAATTTATCTATAAAGATTATTAGATAATCCATATAGTTTATTTTCATAGATGCCGTTAACTCCTTTATACGTAAATGATACAGATGGGAACCCAGTAGTGGCTGATTTTCTGTTGGATTTAATGTTACAATTATCTGAGGCACTAGGCTACAGGTCAGTATGAAAAAAGAGAATATTCGATTCTGGAGTAATTAAATCTTAAACTTCATTTATAACTTTAAACACATTATTGTAATAAATAACCATGTTTACTTTCTCCTATTTTTCATTATTATTTCGGTATTTAAAATAGAAATAAATTTAAAGAATTTTCCTTTATATATACAAATCCTTAACATGTCCTATAACATAATTCTGAAATAACAAAGTTTTCAAAAATTTTAACTAGAGTATTGTACGGCATATAGGACGCAACATTTGTCTAAAAACAGGTTCATCATACAACTTATATGACGTCAGTTATAAAGTATTTACAATCACCACTATGGAAGATAGCTCCGGCACGTGCAACGAAAGCTTGGGTAATCCATCTCTACATTGGTCATACCCAAGGCAATGCACTTCTCCCCTCGTGCCCAGAATCTCGTGTTGGCAATCGTCGACTTGGAAACGGCGTCTACACAGCGTGTTCTTCATACATTGGAAGTCCCAGGTCGTGTGAGTAGGACGGGACAGTAATTCGTATCCAAATATCCTTGCAAGTATTGCAGTTTCTTGTGCTACAGCCACTGGAGCATTGTCATGCAAGAGCAGAACTCCTTTGAACAGTTTTCCTTGTCGCTTGGATCTTGATTTAGTCCCCATAACTTTTGCAGCAGGTTCCGATAATACGTCCCTGAGATCGTCTGTCCTTTCCGGACGTAATCGGTCTGCAGGATCTACCTGGAGGCCTTAGCAGATGAGGGCTGGTTCCGTGCTTTCTTTGGAAGCCTTAGATCTTCACGTCGGATCCTAGTGATAAATCATAGCATTCGTCCATTTCACAATGGAGACGGTCGAAAAAGTCGTTTGGATTGTCGGATATCGTGCCAGAAAATTGGCAGATGTGTCTACGGCGCGAGTAAATGGAATGGAGTGAGTAATGTGACTTCATGACGGACTCATGTATATGTAGTTGCGATCTCCAAAAGCTAATGAATTGCCCAAAAGGCTTTCGGTATGAGTCTTGAATAAACACGCTTTATACGTGTTGCTATTTATCATATCTTTCCACAGTTATCTTACATTTGAGCATTTAAAGAGGAAATGTCAAATCACAATGTCAATATTTTAAGCAATTTCACAGAATAACTTCAATACGCAAACTTTTTTTCTGTGCTTAAATAGAGGTGTCTTATATGCTGTAAATTCCAGTATGCCTTGCGGATTTTTTTAGATTTTAATATTGGGATAAATAGTAAAAACTGTTGATGCATCCACCCGTACAAAAAAAAGTCTTATCAAAAATAAATAGTCAGTCCGTTTTCAGCTGGATCTATCTGCATTAGTTCTGCGTGTGCAGAGAAAGCTTCTGCGTCTGGAGAACAAGAGAAATGAAAATATTTAATGATTACAGATCTTCAAAATGAATAGCAAATTTATTAATTCTTCTACAGAGCAGTCGAGCAAAAATGAGCACTGAACCTAAACACTGATTCTTTAAAAAACACTGATTCTAAAAATTTGGTGTTTTGTAGGTTCCAATCTAAGAAAAGCTTGCAAGGTTATGGTGTTTTTGTAGGTTCCAATCCTGATAAATTTTTCATCGAAACCAAAATACAGGATGAGTCAAAAGTCGTACACCCTGTTTTTTCGAAAACCTTGCAGGAATTGGGAATTCTGAATATTCCAGTAAGGTATGGGTGAGGTGGTCTATCTTTTACTGTATGTACCGAACATGGCCGCCATCTTGAAATCGCCCATCTTGAATCTAAGTCAATTTTTTTAAATGGAAAGGGGGGTCGTGTGATATATCAAATAACATTAGCATTTTCTGACAATTTCATTCCTGCAAACAGATTTGAAGTAGCAGTTATGGTTCAAAACTCACAATACATTTTGTTTGGAATTACAGGCTGGACTGTTCTCCATATAGGACAGTCATTTAATGTGTTCAACATGGTGTCCCTCTTGGTCAAGGCACATTTGACGGCGCTGAATCCAATCGTCATGCACTCGCAGAAGGATTTCCGCAGAAATGCTGGCACACGCTTCTTCGATGCGTTGCTGGAGATACCTTGTGCAAAAGAGGGATCTTGTCTATGTTGCTCTAGGGCCCACGTGCAAAACTGCATACGTCTGTCTGGGTCATCCTCTGCTAGGTGCTGGAGTATCCGAATCTTGAACTGATGCCATTGATGAGCATGAAGGATTCGTACGATCGATCACTGGCTGATTCCACATTCTGCTGACAAACGTCGTGTGCTGCATTGTGGGCTTTTGACGAAGGACGCCAAAACCATTATTGAGGTTGTCTCGTCAGTAGGACTTATTGGACGGCCACTCCGTGGCTTGTCAACCACAATCCCAGTTTCTCGGAATTTCTTAATTAAGCACCTGACAGTGTTGTGTGAAATTTGAGGTCTTTCTGGGTGCCGGTTGTTAAAATCTGCAGCTATGACGCGGAAACTTCGTTCTCCAGATATCAAAATGACCTCAATTCTCTCCTCCGTGGTCAAAGCCATCTTCAGTTACCTGCTACAAAATGAAACAAAATGTGCTGTAACTTTTGAAACATAACTGCTACATCAAATCTGTTTACAGGAATGAAATTGTCAGAAAATACTGACATTATCTGATATATCACATGACCCCTTTTCCATTTAAAAAAACTGACTTAGATTCAAGATGGCCGATTTCAAGATGGCGGCCATGTTCGGAACATACCGTAAAAGATAGACCACCTCACTCATACCTTACTGGAATATTCAGATTTCCCAATTCCTGCAAGGTTTTCAAAAAAACGGAGTGTACTGCGACTTTTGACTCACCCTGAACTTGCTGAAAGTGAGCTTGGAATGTTTACAAGGATGTAATGGCGAAGTTTTTAGGCAGTCACAAAAGACTAGGGACGAAGATGTTTAACGAAGATATTGAGCTTGTAAATGCTTCTATTGAGTTCACTTCATCATCATTCTAAATTCTGGGAAGAGATGGATAGGGGCAGTAAGTAAAGAATATTGTGAAATATTTCATCCGGGCATTGAGGAGATAAAAAGATAGATGAATAAATAGAATGTCGCTACGACTGGATGCTCTAAAATAGAGATCGCCAAAATCTTAAGTTAAGAGGAAGAAGCTAAAAAAAGAACTGAACAAAATAAAAAATGTGAACATTACAAATCGTTTGATTTTATTGTAAAAATACATAAAAATTACGTCAAACAGATTTTATCTATTGACACATGTATCCAAAAGTTAAGCGTAATTGTAAAAAATAACATTTTAAGGTTCAGATCAGAAAAACGACAAACGTTGATATGTAAACATTATGTAAATCAGCTAGACGTTAAATCAATGTCAATTCACGATCAGATTACCCCAGAAATGTAAATTTTTATGCAAAATGATTAAAGTTCAATAAATACTTTTAGGATATCCATGTCTTGTATCACGATAAATATAACAAATACGGTATAGTAAATCATTGGATTACATTACACACTCTTCCAAAATACGCTAAGAGAACTCCTTGTTGTCGTCGATTTTGCGTTTAAAATGGACCACAGACGCCAAATTGACTTTGTCATGAAAGGCAGAATAATCAGAAGACTCGAAGCAGAACAGTCACATATGAAAGTCTTTGGAGAAATGAATGTTCCACAAAGTGTGATTTCCAGACTTTGGAAGATTCCAAGACACAGGAGATGTTACACGCCGACCATTGCCCAAGAGTTACAACCAATTAACAAAAAGCCGTTAGACACCTGCCTGACAGGAGTTTACCAGAGGCTAAAGGAAGTTGTTCTTTATGCAAGACGTCCGGTAGTTGGTGTCCCGCTGATCTCTGCGAGTCGTAGAGCCCGTTTAAATTGGAGTCGAGAACATCGTAACTGAGGTTCGGATCGTGGAGCAACGTGCTATTCACCGATGAGTTCAGATTTAGCTTAAAAAGCTATTGTTGTCGAACGCCTATCTAGAGAGAACGTGGAACCCGTTATAATCCCAAGAACATCAAGGAAAAGGACCAGTATGGGGGTGGTGGAATGTTTTGGTGAGGCATCATAGTAAACGGACTCACTGAGCTCCACGTCTTTGACAGAGGTACCGTTAATGCTTAGAACTATAGAAACGAAATATTGGAAGGTTATGCTAGAGGTTTAAGAGGTGCCGTGGATCCAGACTTTATTCTCATGGATGATAATGCACGTCCCCACAGAGCTCTGCTAATGGAGGACTTTCGTTAAAGTGAGTATATCCACCGCATGGATGGGCCAACAATACATCAGGATATTAACCCGATTGAGAATGGGTGGGATGCATTAGGAAGACGAAATGAATCCCGTCAGCCTCAACCAATAACCATCCCAGAGCTCAAAGCCGCTCTTCGCCTTGTCTGGGACTTCTTGCCAACCAAGCTCTTGAACAATCTCATTGAAAACATGGAACGAAGGTATACGGCTTCTGTGCCCGCCATATATATCCCATATTAGCATTATTTTCCCCATATTTCGTGCGCATTAAAATCATGTTCTTTTTCTATGTTTTCATTAACTTCTTTTTTATGAAATAAAACATGCTTAATTAAACGCTTGTGTCTTTTTTTGTTTGTTTAAAAGATTGCTTTATATTTTTCGTTTACCAAATAAATAACTAGAGATATTTTATATGTCCTAATTGCACGTAATATGTTCCGCAGATCTGATTTCAAACTTGTACCTGTTATATTTGGATCAAAAAATGAAACGGGACACTGGAACGGGATTCTCGGAACTATTCAAAGAAGTGTAAGTGCACTATTATTTTAACTTTTTATGACCTATTTCGTTTCTTTTCAAGAAAAAGCAATGGTTTTCTTTATTTTATAATATATTGAGAAACTTGTTTTGTAATAATTTATTATTTTTCCATAAGCTTGCATGCCTTTATGCATACAGTTAAATCATTGAAGTTTTAAAATAACACTGGCATAAGTTAACTGAATGATTAAGTATTACTCAACTTACAGTATTTGTTAAATAAAGAAAACGTGATATTATTGACGTTCCTAATGTAAAACACTTTGCGAGAATAAATATAATGATGTTTGAATTTGCTTCGATTAGCTGTCATATATTGAAATACAAGGGTTGGGAGTGTTGGTGCTCTTCATATTCAATGGATGAATCGGTTAGAATGTCAAGGTATCAAACCACAAATAGTTCAAAGTCAGATTTTGTACGGTTGCAAATAAACAGTTGAGTCACATAAACGAGGGGATATCAAAAAAGTAAGTTGCACTTTCACGGTATGGCCATTTATTACACCACCTATACAAAAGCAACACGGCTATAGCAGCATACAATGTAGGTTCACTTTTCCGCATAGTCACCAAGACACCCTAAACATTTATCCGAACGATCAACCAACTTTTCGATTCCGGATGGTTAGAAATCTCCTCCAGCGTTTTGTAACCACACGGTGACAGCCGCTTTCACCTCCTCATCGTTTCGAAATCGTTGTCCACCGAGTTCCGTTTTGAGCTTATCGAAAAGATGAAAGTCGCATGGCGCTAAGTCGGGACTGTATGGAGGATGTTGCCAAACCTCCCATTTGAATCGCTGCAACAGTTCGCACGTTTGGCGGGCCTTGTGAGGTGTTGCGTTATTGTGCAACAAAATCACACCGGCGCTCAATTTCCATATACAGCAGTGATTTCACGATGAATGTCCGTGCAATTCACCCGTTTGGCCCATAGAAATCGGATTGCTGCTCGCACCTCAAGTTTGGAGTGGACATCCAGTTGACGCGCCATTGCATTTAGCCCGCTAGTCACACAAAACACGACGGGAAACCACAGCAACCGTCCAATCCGACGTCTGCGGAGTTAATAACCGGAATAACCACCATATGCATCTCGGACGGGGGCTAGTTGGACTGGAAATGTTCACAAGGATATTGAGACATGCTGACAATAGCTCAATTGACAGCTGTTGGAGGGTGCGAAGTGGAGTATCCATGGAGCGAATAACCCGATCGAGGTGTTCCCATATATATTCGGTTGGGTTTAAGTCCGGGGACTTTGGGGGCCAGGGAAGCATAGGAAAATCTTCCTCGTGCTCTTCTAACAACTCGGGTATAATTCCAGCTGTGTGATATGACGCCTTGTTGTGCAGGAAGATGTCATCATGCCCAGGAAAAATAATGTACATGGTGAGCAATGATCGATACGTACTTAATCGATTCATATCGCAAACCACAATGATGAGCGCACCAAGAGAATACCACGAAAACATTTCCCAGACCATTACACTGCCTCCGCCAGATTGTTGCCTCCCTAAATGCTTGAAGGGTGTTTGTTTTCTGATGTTTCTCGCCGTATGTACCAATGTCCGTCCGTCCGATGGAGCAAGAAACGTGATTATCTGAGAAGGCAGCTTTTGAAAATCAGTGGATGTCCAGTGTCGGTACTGCCGTGCAAGTTTCAGCCTCTTCTGCCGATGCACAATCCTTAGCATAGGTTCTGTCACCATCCATCTACTGCGGAGCCCCAAACGCAGCAATGTTCGCCGAGCTAGCGTTCAGGACTCACTTTCGGCAGCCCCCTGGTTTAGGCAGTACTTTGCCCCACTGTAGAACGTCGATTCGCCCGAACACCCCGCCGCAGCCGCCGTTCCTCTGTTTCATCTTTGGCCCGTGGAGTACCATAATTTCTACGTCGCTTATTTTCTACAGTGCCATGCGGGGTACACTTTTACCACAGCACCAAACTCGAAATGCTGCCACCCTTGGCCCGAAAGCCAATAATCATTGATTTTTGTATGTCTGATAACACCATGTAACACAAATTTTATTCCTGCGTTTAATCATTTTATTCCATTAGGATGTAACTAAAAATGATGGAAAATAATAACTAAACTGTTCAAATTTTGCCTTTGTGGGCGAGATTCACACACCTCCTCCACAAAAATGAATATTTTTAAATTAACAAGAAAATTCAAACTCAGCTTAAGAAAGTAAAACAATTAATTAGGCAAAAATGTATAAGAACAGAAAGTTAAAAGTCGGATGTCCAAAAACACAAAGTAATTTAGAATTTCGACAAAAGAGTGTCCCGGCCTAGCATGATTAACTGCTCTGAAAAGGGGGCCAGGACACTCTTTTGTCGAAATTCTAATTTCTGTAATGAGGAAAAACCCCTTCCTTTTTTATTATTATTAAACTTTTCAGAGTAACAAGTAGCTTTATTTTTATATAAACTCTTCCCTTACGAACCGCTAAAACCTTTAATAACAGGTATATCAATATTCTGACCGCAAAAGCAAAGTTACAGAGAATTAACCGTTACTATAATTATTATTTAGATTAAATAAATACAGAAATGACAGTTATATCCCAGGAACAAAGAAAAAGGTAAATTTTGTTACATGGTGTAATCGCTCCATTTCTGCATTGCAACAATTTAAATGTCTTTCGAATGCCTACAACACAATGTACCTATATACTCACTCAATCTGCTGATGACTTGCCATTTATTGCCTCATTTATTTAGTACGTTCTGCGATTGGATATTTAGGGTTGACATCTTAAATAGAAGGTGGTCACATTAATGTGGCTCGACTGTTTAGCTTATAAGAAGCAAAAAGGAAAGATTTTTATGGCACCGTTAGCAGTCATAGGACTAGCGATATAAACAAGTTGCTATTTTACAAATGCATTGTAGATGTAAATACAGAGGTAGAAGAAAATGGCGGCGAAAATATTGTTGCTTGTTATGAAGAATGATAATTTTGCCTTAAATATGCATAAAAAATATTAACATGGTTAATCTGGATAATATTATTTATTTTAAACGATGTACATTCCGCTACAAAATTTTGAAACAACCAAGATTTTGAATAATTTATAAATAAACTCTTTAACCACAACAGTATAATTACAAGAAAAATAAAACCTGATTATTGAGTGGTTTAAACTCTTGTAATTATACTGTTGTGGTTAAAGAGTTTATTTATAAATTATTCATTGACACTATCCACATTATTGCTTTTATTTATGTAACCAAGATTTTGATCACAACTTTTTTTTAATCGAGAGCAAACATGGTGAAAACTCATGCAAATTTTAACTATATCATTCTACATTAGAACATTTAATTCGTTAAAATAGATCATTATTTGAAATATTCAAGGAAATTATTTTCCCTATTTATAACAAACAGCAGTGACAAAACTTTGAAACACTGACAAATCTATGTTATAAGGAAAACTGTGAAGACTTTCTTCCAAGATACGTATACGTAGTTGTACGACGCACTTTTTTGCGCGCAAGCATACCTTGGAAGCGATAACGTTGTTTTCAGGTGAAGTGGATTCGTGCGTATTGTTGAGCAGTGGAAGAAAGAAGTTGGGAGCGCGCCGGCTTGGTGGCCGAGACGTTGAGACGCAGCTCTTGTCGCTCTCGTAACCAGCGAGTCGCGGGTTCGAATCCTGCCGAGGGTATGGATGTTTGTGTTTGTCTATTTTCACCATCATCCTTTCATCCAAACAGCTAGTATCCTGGATAAAAGGGGAGATGCAGGCTGAAAATCCATCCATCCATCCAAGTTGAGAGCGCAATAATACACATACACACCGTTTAACAGTGAAGTCTTTGTATGGCTGTATATGCTCAAATTTTTTCGTTTTTTCGGTTTATTCTGAAAGACAAAATTTAGCATTTTCTTATTTTGCTAGCATCAATAACAGGACCGTAGCCAGGACGTTATCTTGGTAGGATCGATTTTCAAAAATTCCGGACCTTTTTTGAAAAATTCCACTGAGTCGGACCGTTTTACAAAAATTCCACTGAGTCGGATCTTTTTCAATATTTGGAAGGCGGACCTTTTTCCATAATGGGTTGGTCGTCGACCCCCCCCCCTGACTACGGGCCTGAATAGTGGCTTTAGATGAGTAACATATTTAAGTTTGGTGTGAACCTTTGAGATACATGTTCATGTACTTCCCTTGTTAGTAGTGGATAGATTTTTTCCATTTACTTTTATCACTTCAAACATACGATTAGGCATACATTGGATCAGTTTCTTCAATGTTATAACTGGAATCCTGCCTCAGTCAAGGCGAATGCCATCTTGCAATTATTTAACTGATGAAAATTCATTTCCATTGCTCGTGACATCATACCCTAATGTTCTCCATCAGTGATGTCGGGGGATGTCCCAATAATTTAATATTTTCTTTCACAAACTAGTCCATTACTATGCGTACATTATGTACTTCTGCATTATCCTGCATTAATATCCAATGAAAACCTCCCATTTTTCGTCCTACAGTCTTTAAATGAGAGGCCAACATGCGTTGGTACCTGTGATCATTCATGCTATTATTAATGAAGACATGGAGGTTTTCCCTTTAACCCTGATGGCTGCCCAAATCATGGCTAATCCACTACCTATTTGTCTTCTTGACAAAATACATGACTCAATTCTTAAATCGTGGAAATAATATGAGAATCCATCCGATCTGTCCAGTGTGAATCCTTTCTCATCATTAAAGATGAGTCCCATTCTTTTTCCCAGTGCATGTTTTCTTGCATATTTCAATCAATTACAAATGTGGGTAAGTGTAAGTGATAATTTCTTCATCACTTTTCATCTCCTAAGATAATTACACTATAAAACTTGTCGTACATTTATTATTGAACATTTTAAATCCAGTTGTTCTTTGATTTGTTTAGCACTAACTACGTAATTACGTTCTCTGCGAGGCCAACCGAGAGACAGGCCAGGGCACTCAAAAATCACATGATCATCGGGGTCCGGGCAACACTCCGTCCTTCATTGTTTCCAACAAACAAAAAAATACTGATTGTTAAAATTTAAGATGGAGACAATGAAGGATGAATTGTTGGCCGGACCCCGATGATCATGTGACTTTTGAGTGCCCTGGACTGTCTCTCGTTGGCCTCGATGCTCTGGGTACAACCAACACCTCCTAAACAGAAAGCCAAACAACTGAAACGTCATACATTGTTACATCATACAGGGTGGCCCAGATTAATATATACAATTTTTAACAAGGCCGTATGCCTTAAGTATATTAATACCTGCATGTAACTATGGTAGAATACATTGTCAAAAAATCGAAGAAGGGAGTCACTCTCTGTTTTCCATAGAGTGGTCAACCATGAGGCCCTCCATGGCGATGCAAGCTTCCAGTCGCAACTTCACGTTGTCACAGGCCTTCTTGCACATGTCTAGGGGAATTTTGCGAAATTCCTCCGTTATTGCTTCCCGAAGCTCTGGAATGTTATGGATCCTATGGCGGTAGACCTTGTCCTTGAGATATCCCCATATCCAAAAATCGAGTGGGGGTCAAATCGGGTGATCTGGGGGGGGCCACTCAACTGGACCGCGTCTGCCGATCCACCGACCTGGAAATGTTTGATCCAACCAACTCCGCACAGTGAGAGCAAAATACGGTGGTGCCCCATCCTACTGCCACCACATGGTGTCAAAATCATCGCGTTGCGTCAATAGGGGATACACAGTATTCACCAGAAAGTCATGGTAGCTGTCTCCTGTGACTGTGTCCTCAAAAAAAAAACGGGCCGAGCAGTCCATGGTAACTTACGCCGGCCCACATCATGACACCAGGGCTCTCGTTGTCTACCTCCAATTCAATGTGTGGATTGGTTGCACGCCAATACACGCAGTTGTGGCGGTTCACATTACCTGAGACGTGAAATTTTGCCTCATCGCTCCATTCCACATGGGGTGCTAACTCAGGATTAGCATTGCAAGCCAAGTTTCGGCAAACTCCAATTGCCTGTCGGGATCATCTTCGAGCAAGTGATTTGTTAAGCGAGGATGACATGGCCTCAGTTTCAGATCCTTCAGGATTCTTTGATTACTCGTACGAGAAATGTCTAACCGAGAAGATAGCCGCCTTTGCGACTTGTCCTTTTCTTGAGAACTGACCAACTCATTTTGCAGGCGCACTTTGTTGGCGTCAGCAACAACGGTCATGGGTCTACTGCATCTGCGCTCTTCAACGCTGCCAGTTTCATCAAACTTCTTGTTTACGTTCTTGATCGTTATCAACGAAGGTCCGGGTGTCCCAAACTTAGCTGCCATACGACGTTTCACTTCTGAGTATTTGTTAGTCGCCGAGTACAACCTCACAAAATCTACCTTCTCTTCCAGACTCAATCGCTGCGCCGCCATCTTGATATGGACGATCCTCATGATTCGCGCCTTTTTCGCATCCCCTTGCTCGCATAACGCGCGCAATTTGAATTGCGCCAGTCGCGCGTGACGCGCACACGTCGCTTTCAAAGATTGTATATATTAATCTGGGCCACCTGTATTTCGACCATTGTTACTTCGCATTGTTACATCGTATTTCTACCAATGATAAGCCTTAAATTTGGTCGATTTATGATGATGTAACAATGTATGACGTTTCAGTTGTTTGGCTTTTTTTCTAGGAGATGTTGCTACAACACGTCACCGAACACGAGCTGTCAGAACTTTGGGACGACCTCCTAAATTTTTCAACCATACTGGTCTTGTTTTAAGATGTAATTCCTTACAACAATAGCAGTCCTACCAGTTTCCTTTGTCAATTTTGAATAGTTTTTCTGTTGTTTCCACAAAATAACTAATTTGCCCCTCTCTCTTTCTGGTAAACGTTTGAGAGATATCATGATGTTTAATTTCTAAGCATATGCAGTAAATACACCTTTCTACTCTTGTATTTTGTAATGGAATAAAGCAAAAATTTGTATAATTCAATGTTTTCTTTTCAAGTATTCAAAGTTCTGTCGATAAATTTTGTTACATTATTTGTAATATATTTTCTCTATACTAATATTATGAATATTTTTCAAATTCCTAGTTATGCATAGTTTCAAATGAAAAACTGAATATTTATGCAAATTTTGAAATCACTCGGTTTCATTTAAAGAAAAATATGAATGAAACATACAATTTGTCAATTTGGATTTGTATGCAGAGGTGGCGCCGCTCGAAGTCAAAATCTATCAGTAACATATTGTTTATTTCAGAGCCTACAAGTATTGGGAGGCAATGGGACAGAACAGTATCTATTTTCCCAATACTATGACTATGGTCAACAGACACAATACGTTAATTTTTTTCAGTTGGATTTGGTAATTTTTGGAAACAAACTTCACATAATTACACAGTCGTGCCAAAAGTCCTGTCCCTACAAAGCAATGGGCAACACCGAGTTGGTTTATGTACTGAGTGTCCCAAATTGATGTATACACTCTTTGAAACGTTATAGCTACGCAACCTAACCGCAGTAATCGCTTTTCAGAAGTGCACCGTTGGGTGAGAGAATTCGACGAAATCCCCTCTCCAAACAGATGAAGATGAAGATACCAAAAATAACGATATCTAGGATCATCAAGCAAGACTTTAGGCTTGGGTGTCATGTGGATTGAAGCAGAGTGAAATTGACAAGGGAGCGAGAACGTAAAAATAAAATAAAGTTCTTTTTTTTTTTGCGAAAAGATAATATATTAAGTACACTATGACTTAAGTGTAACCAAGATTTGTAAAGAAATAAGTCCAAAAATAAACGTGGCAGTGGAAGATATGAAGAAACACAGTTGTTGACCTTACAACAAGAAATGTAACTGTTTTCTTTTAGAGCACCAGCTTGGTGCGAAATAATATTAATTCGAAAGTTTAGATAGCAATTGTCAGTGGACGCTTGGGTCGTTGCACTCCGGGAAGATGATTCATAGAAATCGATATGGTCATTTACTTTGATGACTCCAACTCGCTGATATATATAAAGTCGGTGGCAGATATGAAGATTTGTGGCTAGGATGAAAAGGTAGCTTATGAACCTAAGGCGACGTTACTCGGGTGTCATAGCATACCTACACATCTATTGTAAAACTACTGAAATAGGAGTGACGCTTAGCAATGGGAGTCCATGACCGGTAAGTTCTTGAAGGCGATGGTCGATAATACAGAGGCGGGTAATTCACTGTACTATAAAGTTCTGATGGTCATCAGACACCGAGACTAGTTAACTCAATACATGACAACCAATCGAAGAAAAGGAGAAGGTAAAAGTTCCACTTGGCTAAAAATCTTGCAGACGAAGCAATAAAATCTTGCAGTAAAGACGTGGTCCGAAGAGAAGCGTAGCTCAGACGAGTAGCTGTATGTTCTGCAAAGTAACGAACTACGGTCGCTGAGGTGTCGCAGAATTCCGATGAAGCGATGAAGTCGCAGTAGAGTACAGTCGTCGCTACAGAGCTGTGATTCCGATGCAAACACCCTTTATAACGTAGCTTGTGGGATGAACAATTGATATGGCACTCACAACACAAACGGCACAAGTATATAATGCCTTATTTTGGCTTTACAATCACATACACTCTAATCGTGGTAACAGTATAATCTTATCTTAGCATAGCATTAATCACCACACATCAGCAACCCATTTAGAAAGGGCGATAACAAATATATATACATGTATATATTTTTCAATGGATGCACTCACACACATTCACTAAAATAACGAGGATACGTCGTCTACTTAATGTAACACTTTCAATTGGCTCATTAAACACCACACAGGTAGATATCTAATCTCTTTACCCAAGAGAGCAGTTGAGGCGCTGCACTCGCTCCTTGTACGGGGTTGTGCATAACCTTTTGCTAGGGGGCTGCGACTTAAACCGCAGCGTTGTAGCACACTCTTATGACGCTTCGGCAGAGAGTAGTTCATTGTGCGTCTATTGGTATCAAACAAATATGGCTGGTTTAATAAATGACAGTGAAGAGCAGCGTTTCATGGATAGAGTTCGTGCAAATGCATATCGAGA
>JAHWFO010013952.1:106410-148390 GCA_023313115.1 Rhysida immarginata
TTTTGTTTATTTTTGAGAGCAACTGAAATTCAACTCATTCTATCGGCGATATCTTTCTCAATTTTCACGATATTTGCTTGGGCTTTTTATAAGAGTAGCTCTATACATTTGGCTAATAAATTATGCAAAAGACAATTTGGTAACGCATGCGCAGTTAAACATTATTTAGTAAAAAGGCTCATATTTCATCAAATATTTAATATTTTTCTATTCTGATTGCAGGGTGTTGTCTGTACTGTAGTTTGTCAAGTTTTCTGTAAATGGCATTGCATTGGGTTGAAAATCTTGCGTGTTATAAACAAAAAACTTACGAAAACATTTCGACCTTTTTAAAGAAACCTTTATATCTCCATGAATATACGTGCTATTCTCATACAAATGAACACAGAAAAGTAAAACAAGCCTCTTAAGCATATGCTACAGCTACAATGCATTTCAAGCATTATTTTTTACAGGGTGATTCCAAACATTATTTTTTGGTTCACTTCTTTGCTGGTCCCCTATTTGCCTTCGGGAGAAAACCTTCGCTGAAATATATGAGGTATAACACCCTTTTTACACCCCTGAAATTTCAGGATAATTCGTCAAGTATTTTTCTAGATATTCGACAAAACGTCTAAAACCGAAAGTGTCCGGTCATTAATGGCAATATGGTGTATATATTCTATAAGGAATAAATAATACATTACTCTTCTCTTTTGTTCCAATGAGCTCATCGGATAAACTGGATGTTGCTTGGGACAGTGTTTTGGCAAGACTATGTATATGGTTTTGAAAATTTGAATAAATGGAGAGCTTCTATGATAAAAGCCAGGAAATGTCGGTGCAATATAATTGCTGAATGTAGTAATTGCCAGACCTTTTCAGCAGCCATTGCTGTAGTGCTCCTATCTTACCTCCCCTAAATGACAATTTCCAAGACTCGTATCCATATTATGAATATTTCGTATTTTACTAATGAACTTGTTTTCTTTAACTGTTTTTTTAATCATTTCTTTAATTATTATTTTCCAGGAAGCAGAAATTGCAGCTGCCATCATTTTCCTGTCGTATGAAAGGGCCAAAGCTTTTATTCCTTCAACTTTTTTATCCACAACAACTTTAACTGTGATCATTAAAAGGCCGTCCCTGAACGATGACGAAATGGATCTTTTAACATATATTAAACCGCTTGCCTATTCTATTTGGTTTTGTTCTGCAGGAATGGTAATATTGGGATCGCTCTGTGTGCGAGCAAGTAACTTTTCCAGGCTGTATTTGCAAAGAAAATTAAACCTTCCGCCAGAAGGTAAATTAATATCAACTTTAAAAGTTTTTGCTATCGTCTTTCCTATTTAAATGATAATTTTAAAAATTCTAATATGTTTAATATAATTTCAAAAAAACAACATCTCCATATATGAATTGTACATTATCTACGTTAGGAAATAGATGAAATTCTCTGCACTGTCCTTCTTGATGAAACTGACGGAGGCCTTGCAGTACATATCGGGAAAGAAAACACACGAGATATTAATCAAATCTAGTTATTAAGTTTTTTAGCTAAATTAGAATGATTCCTTTGTCAGTATATAAATTATTTTACATTATTCAATATAAAATATTCAAATAAAGACTTTAGGAGGGTACATAAATTGATCAGCCAAAAACGCCCCAATCAGAAAGAATGATCTCGTCCAAAGCTGTCCATCTGAGACCGTTTGCTAATATGGGAGATTCACTGAGAAGGGAGAACTTATGAACCGGTGACAGAGTGTTGTTGGTCCCAGGCTCATCACAGTTCAACGTGACTGGCACAAATTGCAAATAGTTTAAAATGTTTGTTGGATAAGTTGTCATGACAACATCAAACGCAGTAGTGTGTGACTTTTTAGCCACTACTCAATCATATTGCCTATGTTAAACACTGTGCATCGTCAATAGCACTTACACCAGACGGTAATTCATGTTTATGTGAATGGAATTTGAATCGCGTGGTTCGCTGATTGTTGTCGTGTGAAGCTATACATCATAAACTAAAAGACAAGGTACAATGAGAAGGAAGAAACCTTTTAAAGTCTAAAGTAACAAATCTAGAGTTTACAGAAGTGTGAATATAGCAAGTACAGTCTATTCCATAAACGTTTTCACTCGGGTGAATTATTTGAAAAAAATGGAAGGAAAAATTCTGCGACCTGGATTCGAACCAGGAACCTCGAGTGTCAGGCTCGAGGCCTCTTCCTGGTTCGAATCCAGGTCGCAAAATTTTTCCTTCAGTTTTTTTTAATAGCATCATTGCCTGATGTTTGGATAATTAGCTCCAGTTTATATTCATTTCTAGCAGCGGCACCCGGCGTTGCCCGGGATAATTACAGTTGAGGTAAACAGAACTTCCTCAAGAAGTTAAATAATATCTGAAATTGGTTTTCAGTAATTCTATAATTTCCTGCTGTAGACGAAACTTCCATTGTTGTTTCCGACGCCGGAAAACTTTTTGTCTATTCTGACCAATATACGGTCTTTTCTACGGTGGCATTTCGATAGAGATGCATTAACATGTATCATTCAAACGATTATTAAAGAGCACAATACCGTGTGTTTCTTGATTTGAAGAGTCAAGTTGATATACAGGGTGATTCAAAATTCAACGTACAAATTTTTAGGGGAGGTAGTATGGGTGATTATAAGTAAAAACGTTCATATGAACATGGGTCCGAATTTGAACGATAACTGAGATATGAACAGAAATAAAAATGCCGCCACCAAGATCAACAAGTTAATAACTCAAGTTCTGCAAAGCCTAGAATAATGAATTTTGGTGGAATAATAGGGCACATAAAACTGTGTATACCGTTAAAGTTTGATCGAATTCCAACGAGTAGTTTCCGAGTTACGTAGTCAACATCTTAACACGCGCCGATTAGTGCTCGTATGTGAGCATTTTTACGATTTTTAATGCCTTACTCGGAAACTACTCGTTGGAATACGATCAAATTTTAGCGGTATACACAGTTTGATGTACCCTATTATTCCCCCAAATTTCATTATTCTAGGAGTTGCAGAATCTGAGTTATTAACTTATTGATTTTGGTGGCGGCATTTTTATTTCTGTTCATATCTCAGTTATCGTTCCAATTCGGACCCATGTTCATATTGGACCCACTGTTTCGCCATGAGATTCCTACACTGTATAGACAGGATTATTGTCGTTTTGGTAGGTTATTCCGAGTTTATTGTTTGAGGAAGAAGCTTTTATTTTGCTTTTGAAGGTTAAGATGGAGAGTATGGATTACGGCCTTAATACTTTTGGCTAGTTATAGGATGGGTGCATCAGGATAAAGCTGCGAGTCATACGTCGAAGTCAACGGTCGCCCATTTGCGAACACTGGAACAGGAGACGGGCATACATTCAATTCCGTTTGAAGACATACCCGTGAAATCTCCAGACGCATCCCTCATGGATTATTGCGGCTTTGGACTGCTGAAACGCGCCCTTGGAAATAGACGACCCCGTACATTGGACGGTCTATGGAAAGCCTGTGAAGAGGAGTGGGCACAGATCAACCTAAATTCTCTGCGACGAAGTCTTATTGAATGGAATCTGCAATGCAGAGCCATAGTTCTACACCGTGGGCACCAGATAAAACATCCCGAAGATGGCGGCGGGGTTACTTATAAACTTATGACGCTTGCAAATCGTTTAGTTGTAACTTACTCAACCCTCTGTATTTTAAACTTCTAAGATGTTCGTACAAACTACTAGACTTTATAACCGATGAACTTCCATTTAGCTCAACTCCTGCCAATCAAATGAAACGCTTTTGGAATAGACTGTACATCGAGATATACAATAAGCTCTTTCACCAAACAATACACACAAAAAATAAAAATAAAACAAACAGAAAAATTTACAACCTGAATTGACAACGTATTTCGAAAACTAAGTTTTTATCATTCCGCAGGTGACTGACAAGAAAGAAATCTTGAATATATAGAGGGGTCCAAAAAATGTACTCACTGTTTGATAGTCTATATCTTGTTACAAATTTGACTTGCAGATACAATTTTTGGCACTGTGAGAGAGTTATAATGAGTGTTCGAAATGACCACTAGCAGCTTCAAAACAACGCCGATGGTGCCGAACGGTACACTGAAATACGGTTGTCAGTGTGTGGCGTAATGGTAACACATGACGCAACAATTTCTTTGCTGTACTGGCTGGCTCGCCTAAAGCCCTATATATACTCTAAAATATGTATTTATAGAGCTTTAGGCTCGCCTAGAGTGCTTTTATAACCAGACTGTGGCCATACACGGGACAGTTTTCTATTGGTTGTTCATTGTCACGTGCTATTTTCCGCCATGTTGTGTCCAAATTAGCATAGCGTTGTGCGGAGATAAGACTGTTTTTTTGTAATTTTAAAAGATTTTAAAAGAGTTTAGTGACCAAAAATGCCTTCCTGTGCTGCAGTAGAGTGTTCTAATCACACTGAAGACGGTTTTATAATGAAACCTTTTCCTCGCGATCCAGAAAGACGATCGATTTGGGCCGCGAAGACGAAAAAAGTGAAGGAAACCTTCGGACAACAGTTGCCCTTGTGAGGTTACTAAAAATCAAATGTTTCGATATATCGTATTTATTCTACGATAATCGCCTAAAATACCTAAATTTGTGAGATCGTATTATACAAGAGGATAATATTAGCGCTGCAACGACTGGCGGCGGGGGTGGGGGTGGGGGGTCAAACGAACTTCGGGCTGACAGAGTTCAAACGAAATTAGCGTTTAATATAGGTACATCACAGTACATTAATTAAACAGTATATACATTGTTGAATTTTATTTGAATTTCCCCTCGTTTGAATTTCCATTTTTTGTTTGAATTTCCCCTCGTTTAAAGCTAAAACGAAAGTAATTTCTCATAAAGATGGCAAATTCAAAACTGCTCCGATCTGACAAAGTTGCATTTTGTCCTGTTGCTTCTTTTTCAATCATAGGAGAAAGAAATTAAGCATTGTTGATTTTAAAGTGACTTTTTTCTGATTTTTAAAAGAAACATTTTGATGAAGATCAGTGGGAAAAAAGATAGTCGACGGAAAAATTTTGGATGTTAAAAAAAAGAAACTTATTATTAAAGAACAGAAAAAATGTAGAGGAAATTATGATAGCAAAAGTACGGCAATGCATACAAAATTGTCATGAAATTAACTTTTCAGTTTTACATATTTAAAATTTCATTTGTATTTTGTTGTTGTTAAATTTAATTTAAAAATCAGTCAATAAATTTGGATGCCCCCTTACCGTGGTTCAGGGATTTGGGTGCTTCAGGGATTCTGTGAGCTATGCTGGTTGTAGCACTGCTACTTTAGGGTCACCCTTACCAGAAAGGTTATGGTTGAGAAGTGAGACGAAGAGTATCCAAACAAACATATATCTCATTATGTCGATGAATGAGAGAATTCATACTGCATCGGGTGTGGCGCAGGTTAAAGTCACCCGGCGTTCGGGAGTTAAGCAGAGGCTCTCGTTCGAAAAATAGTCGACAGTCTCCCGGCAGTTATCTCGGAGAAATGCCTTCGAGAAGTCTCACCAGTGCACTAGCTATGCGCTTGGGGAAACGGTCGGGGGCAGCGCATGCCTTTACCCAGGAGGAGAAACGGGTAAAGCGACAACGGGATCGGGTGCTGTCAATCGGCACTTGGAACGTATTCTCCATGATAGGAAAGGAATCCATGTTAGTGAGGAAGCCAAACGGTATCGACTAGATATAATAGGTATTACCTCGGGTTCTGGAACTATGGACTTAGAAGGAGGGTGGAAGCTCTTCTACTCAGGTGTCGACCCTAACATAACTGCCCAGGCGGGAGTGGGGATATTCACAAGTCCCCGGCTGGCAGATTATGTTGTAGATTGGACCCCCTTAGGTGGAAGACTGTGTCTCCTGAGGCTTCAGATAGGGAAACGGTCTCTCTCTCTCTCTATTCGTTGCATATGCTCCGAATGCAGTCACAGAGTACCCATTCTTTCTAGATGAAGATGATGCTGCTCTTAGCAGGAGAGGGAGTGCAGATTCTGTCATCCTGGTGGGCGACTTCAATGCACACGTATAGTAGGGGCTGATGACAAAACGTGGAAAGGCGTGATTGGGAGGAATGGTGATCCCGATTTAAATGCGAATGGGAGGTGCTTGTTGGATCTCTGTTGCAACAATGGACTTTCCATAACACACATCTTCTTCCATCACACACACCTTCTTAAGTATACCTGGTACAGGGAAGCAATGGACCAGACGTCACTGATTGATTTTGTAATCGTATCAGCCGACTTATTCCGATCAGTATTGGATACTCGTGTAAGAAGAGGGGCAGAATTATCAACTGATCACCACCTTGTTGTCTGCACTTTGCGGTTCTCTGAATCCATGCCAACCAAGCGAAATACTAGGTTTAGACAAACTTGGCGCATCAAATGGGAGGAAGACCTTTGCAGATAACATATCTTCAAGTTTCAAAGAACTACCCAGTGATCGTGGTACTGTTGAAGAGGAGTGGCAGTTGTTTAAAACTGCGTAATTACTTCGGCTGCATTGTGCTGTGGTCGTAAGCGGCTGAGTGTGGCGCAGGGCGGTGAGAAAAGGACTGCATGGGGAACGGTGAAGTCCAAGAAGCTGTCAAGGCAAAGAAGGAAGCCGATTTGCTATGGCTTGCAAATAAGTCAACTTCGAGTCGACTGCGGTACACTGAGGCGCGAAAAGCAGCAGCAAAGGTAGTATCAACAGCTAAAGCCAAGGCCTAGGAGAAGTTTGGGGAGAAATTGGAGGCAGACTATGGTTCGGCAAACAAGGTATTCTGGCAGACCGTGCGCCGCCTCCGCGGAAAGAAGTCTCTTTCATCACAAACTATTAAGAGTTCAGATGGGAGGCTTCTGAAAACGGAGGAGAGCGTGTTGCATAGGTGGAAGGAATACTTTGGATCTCTTCTTAATCTGGTGACAGCAACAACTGAGGCACATGAGGTGCACCTTGGAGCGGAGAATAGTCACGGTAGTATCACTGAAGCAGAAATCAGATGGGCAATTAAGTCCCTGAAGACTGGCAAAGCTGCAGGTGATGATGAAATCCGGTCCGAGATGTTAAAGGCCTTAAATCGGGATGGTATGGATGTGGCTAACTCGAGTGTGTCAGGTTGCTTGGATATCTGGACAGGCCCCTAAGCAATGGCAGACAGGAATTGTGATCCCTATCTTCAAAAAGGGAGATCAGAGAGATTGCAACAACTATCGAGGCATCTCTTTGCTCGGCATTCCTGGGAAAGTGTACGCTAAGTGTCTGGAGAAGAGAGGTCGGGAAATAGTAGACTCCAAGCTGTCGGGGGAGCAGTGTGATTTCCGACCTGGCCGAAGCACGACGGATCACATCTTTGCTCTAAGGCAAATCTTTGAGAAATCCTGGAAGTATGTACAAGAAGTCTACGCTTGCTTTGTAGACCTCGAAAAAGCATATGACAGATCTTCAAACACCGCTCTGATCCGTGCCTCTCTCTTTCACGAATGGCTCTCCTGACGTGGAGGCCGAACAGCAAAAAAAAAATCTATCTTGATAGAATATTATTGATATTTTTCAAATTTTTCGTTCCTATTTCGCATTTTTTTTGCTGATTTTGTAAAATTCCCCGACTTTTCCCGGTCGCTAGTCACCCTGTTATTGTGAACTGAAATAAAAGAATTCAGATCCCACTTCAAATAAAAGAATTCAAATAGAAATTTCATTTAAAAAAAAAAATTTAAAAGTTCAATTATTCTGTCTTTTGATGTTGTTGATATTGTTTAACTTACAGACGTGTAGTTTTAACAGTATATGTAATTTCAAAAATATTTGTCAGATGTTTTTAAAAATAGATGTTTCCCTTTATTCAGTCAATAAATTAACAAAAAAAAACACAATAATCGATGTTAAAAAAGTATCGATTTTTTAATATCAACCACTTGTAAACAACTACCAATCGATATATAACAAATACCCTGTAGAGGTTTGGTAGAGTGGTAGAAAAAAATTCCCCTATTCCATGGACCATATTTTTAAAACTATTCGATGAAATGTAGCCTGATTTCGATGATATGTGGTTCGACGAAGTGAGGTTTGCCGATTCGATGAAGTGAGATTCGACGATGTGTACGGTAACCTTTCCCAGAGAGGTGGATTGGCCGTAAGGTGCATTGCGGCAAGTGTCAGGCACTTTGAACATTTATTCTGAAAACAGTAATAAATAAATGATTTCTTAAGATTATTTCTGTTGTTTTATTTAGCACAATGTGAAAAAATAATTATGATTTGAATTTAAATACGTTATTTTACATCTTTTTATCTAACATTCCTAATTTCACTATTTTCGACTGTATCAACTTTAAACTCCGTTTTCGCGTAAAAAGTACCAACTTTTTTGTGTTATTTTGAGAGCTAAGGAACCCATAAAGTTTTTAAAATTATCAGGAAGTTATTCAGTCAGGGTTAAGTAAATTTTTTTTTCAAGTTGAAATCAAGTAACAATTTCTCTCAAACACAAATTTTAATTTTGTGATCAAAATCTGAGCTAGTAGTAGTTAGAATTTTGGCGTTTAGTGTTGTTACAGAAGAACACACATGCTAGCCATAATACTAAAAAGAAAATCTCAAAGAATCACTTCACAGAAAAAGTTATAGCTAAAACCGTCCAAAATTTAAAAAAATCTGAAAACAAAACAAAAAATTCATATCTTGAAAATACAAAAAATCGCGGAACATACACGGGGTCCAATCGATAGGTATTGATGTCCCCAGGCCACAGACCTTCGCTGGTACAGGTTACATGGGACACCCTGGTATACAATATTTAAAACCTCACATGTATACAAACCTGAAAAAGGGCACAAATAAAGTCTCATTGATGCTGGAACAAAATTGTTTAGTCAATTTGTTCCTTAATTTAGGTCCAGTTAACCCATTTTAGTCGTTTATTCCGATAATTTTATAAATTTTTCCACATTTCTGCTCGCTCCTATGTGGCACCAATGAGTCCAGTGCTTCTTTTTGCCAGTGGCAAGATGGCTGCTTTGTAACTTCCGGTTTCTGCTCAGTAAGTGGTGTTTTCCTATGGCCATGAGCGCTCTAGCCTTACTTACCTTCTTTACTCTGAGCATTCGCCACAATAACAAACTAAGCACACGCAGACCATAAAAAGTAAATTTTGCGACAACAATAATAAAAATATGAATTGCAACAATCAATCTATATATCAACAAGAAACCTAGACATCGGTTTATAACTAAATTGAATATATATATAGAAAATAATTCAACATAAAACATTGTTAATCCCATTATCAGACATCCACTCCATATTCACCATGAGAAGAATAATCATTAATACGTCAAAAAAGAAAGAATTCCCGAACAAACCACCTGTAATTTTACTCGAGTGCAGGATAAATAAACGTGTCCGTGAGCATAGAGTTGTTGAAAAAAAAAACCTTATTGACTGGACCTAAAAAAAACTTAAGGGACATATATAAACATAAAAAAATTATGTTAAGTGAACAAGCAATCAAATAGTATGAAAATAAAATAGGAATAGTGTAAAAAATATGAATAGTGAGAAATATGAATAGTGTGAAATATGAATAGTGTGCGCACACTTACTAATGAATATGAATTATAAGATTATCGGCATGCCAACAAAAAAAAACAACTTTATATTACATTTGAGCTCAGTAGTGTATAAAAAAATGTATATCCTTATCAAAACTAGTTAAGTACTATGATTTATTTACTAGTACAAAATAGGAAAATGTATACCGTAACCTTTCTTCTGGTTAAGAGCAAAAGAAAACGTGAAGTTGATGAATGCATCAAAAGAAAAAATATTCGGCGTTAAGAACCCCTCTCATCCCGCCTAACAACTTCAAATAACAAATTTTTGCAGTTAAAACGAAAAGGGACAGCCATACATATACATAGATTTTTTTTCCAAAAATAAGTCTAGTGTTTATCATCCCGCTTAGTTAACGACAATTGATCCCAAATTTTATTCAAAGCGGGGAAAGGTAAAGGTTTCGTCAACACGTCTGCAAGCATGTCTGAGGATGGGCAGTAGGCGAGGATCACATTCTGGAGATTGATTTCGCGCGAGATGTAATTATGTAATCTCAGAATGTGCCTCGTTCTACTCTTAGATTCCAATGCACTCAGACATGCGATGGCAGAAGCTGAATCGGTGTGTATAGTTGTGGGGAAAGAGATATATTCCCCCTATCCTATTTGGGTGATTAAATCCCATAACCACCGATATGATTTTACGCACTCGGCTATAGGTATGATTTCTGCTTCACAGCTGCTTAAGGCCACGAGACGCTGCTTCTTAGAGCACCAGGAGATGGCATTTTCTCCCAATTTTATGAGGATACCCGAGTAACCCTTGCTCTGTGGGGTAACACACTAACTTGCATCGGCAAAAGCACACAACGAACCTGTTGACTGAACAAAGGTGAGTGATGCGTCACGGGTGCGAGCTAGGTAAGCAGCGACTCCCTTTAGCGCCGTCATATGCAAAAGAGTTGGAGACCTGGCATATGAAGACAATCGTGTGATAGCTAAAGCTATATCCGGGCGCGTGCACGTCATAACATACATAAGTGACCCGAGGAGAGAGTGATAAG
Source organism: Rhysida immarginata (assembly GCA_023313115.1). Taxonomy (NCBI): domain Eukaryota; kingdom Metazoa; phylum Arthropoda; class Chilopoda; order Scolopendromorpha; family Scolopendridae; genus Rhysida; species Rhysida immarginata. The sequence continues at coordinate 117,078 of JAHWFO010013952.1, forward strand.
TCGTGGGATCAGCCGGCCGTGAGTCCGCCACTTCGTCCAGGTTCACATGCGGACTGAGGGGAACGGTTCTAGGTTTAATGTCTTGCAATTGGTAGTCGTGCAGGACTTGCTAGATGTAGTGAGCCTAGGATAATTTCATAACATTGCCTTCCCGGCTCACACGCATACCTAAAAGGTGATGTACGGGTCCGAGATCCACTAGATCGACTTCCTGTTGTACACTAGTCATTATTGACTTCAAGACGGAAACATCATTCGTAGCAGCCACGATGTCATCTACGATACAGCAAGGAGTATAAAACAACCGTTGCTGTTATAAAAGAAAAAACTATCATCCGCTCGGGACAGGGTAAACTCTAAGCGGAGAAGGAGCTGGCATAATTTCATATACCAGCACCTCCCACTCTGCTTTAAACCATACAGTGATTTTCGGAGTTTGCATACTTCGTCTGAGCGGTGTGTCAGCCCCTTGGGTGGCATTACATATATCGCGTGATCTATCGGTGCATGCAGATAGGCACATTTGACATCGTATTGATGCAACGACATGCCCTTATTGGCCGCTATGGCAAACAGTAATCTTAACGACTCCATCCGAATTACAGGGGAAAACCTGAGTTCATATTCAGTTCCATACGTCTGCGACGATCCAATTGCAACCAACCTGGCTTTAAATCTAGACACTGACCCGTCTGGATTATATTTAATGCGGTATATCCATTTCGTTTTTAGTATCTTCGTGTTTAGGGGCTTAGGGACTAAGTCCCAGATTTGATGAAGGTGGAGCGAGTCTAATTCACTCTTCATAGCCTCTTCCCATTGGTGAAGTTGACGGGAAGTGAGTGCCTGTTCATATGACATAGGGGTCATCAAAGATGCCTCCTTGAATGCAGATCGGTCAGGTTGGGATGGCAGAGTACAGCTCGATGCCTTTCTGCCTTGTCTTTCAATCTCTGCGATCTGCGTAACTCCTGTTTAGGGGGCGCAGGGGCAGGTTGCGTCGGTGGTGACAGGTCCGACCAGATGGGTGCCTCCACCGGAGGAACAGGAGAGATCATTACAGCAGGAACGGATGGATCCTCTGCATCAGGGGCGAAGTGTGGCGGAGGGTCCTCGACGTTGGAAGATGAAAACAACGACGATGGTTGTTCAACATTCCTCGCTTCGTTAACCTGAGAAGTCTCTGAGGATTGGAGATCATATGGAAGCTGCGGCATAGACGGAATCGTGAATAACGGTTCGCGGCACATTGACAGTTCAGGGAATGTTTTTGGAAAGAATCGAACTGATCGGGATCGCATCAGTTTGTCCTCTTCAATCGAATAAATGAGATAGCCAGGTGATGACGCCGGGTATCCCATGAAAATTCCACGTTTCGCATGTGCCTGGAATTTGGATCGGTGCATAAAATAGTAGACTAGGCACCCAAATGGTGCTCGATGCTTAAAAGTGGGCTTTTTTCGGACCACAGCTCCTCTGGGGATATAGTTTGCCCTGTTCGGGGCAGGGAGTTCAAATTGTACGCTGCCATAGCAGCAGCAAGGTCCCAAAAACGATGTGGAACATTAGACGAGGCAAGTAGGACACGCATTCCGTCACAAATAGAGCGGACTGCTCTCTCAGCAACACCATTCGACTGCGGGTTCTCAGGCACGGTGAATTGCTGGGTTATTCCTTCCACCGAACAGAATTCGCTGAGCGCTTCGTTGATAAACTCTGTGCCATTATCTGAACGTACATATACGAGTTTATGTCCAGTAGATCGTTGCAACTTATAATTAAGTTGGTTAGCGCTTGTGGTACCTCTGCTTTGGTTGGCACAGCACATACAAATATCTTACGAGTATGATCGTCCACTGCAATCAGAAGATATCTGTTCCCATAGACGGAGGTAACAGGCATGGGCCCTGCAGTGTCCACATGGAGAAGATGTAGGGGACGTGTGGACTGCTGGAACATGACAGGCTTGTGAGGGGCATTGCACATCTTTGCCTCGAGGCAGGGAACGCATGGCTGATCATTAGGAATGAGAGGCACCTATTCAAGGCCACGAATACTTCGGTGTTTGATAGCATTGGCGAGTTTTTTTGGCGATGGATGTCCCACAGCATTATGAACATCCTGGTAAGTTAATGCCATTGAAAATGGTGGGGAAATCGTTCGGGAGACTGAGGGGATGTCTGATAGTACTGGAAGGAATGGTAAATCCACAACAGCCTCCTGTGTAGCCACGGATATGCCCTGATCAGAAATAAGGGAACCACCACCAGGGCCAAAAGACAAAGAGTACCCCCGCTTAGTTAATTGTCCCATTGATACAAGGTTGAAATGCGCACGAGAAGCATAAAGCGCGTCATACAGCGTTAAAACAAATCCCGAGTTTAGCAAAACACTCGCAACCCCCGTACCGACAGGGACAATTGTCTTTGCAGGATCTGCAGTATGGATCGTTTTATGACATTTTTGCATGGATTCAAATAACTCTTTATCCCTGATCACATGAAACGAGCTGCCTGTATCAATTATCCAGTCTCTTGTTGGAAGACCAACGCAGTTAACTGCTGGCTTCTTCTCGTGCGCTTTGGCACTTGGTCTGCGAGTCTTTCGCTTGGGTCGTGGGGTACGCACATTTGGCGAATGTGATCTGGGTGGAGCGCGTGCCACAGTGGGACCAGGGGTTACATGGGGACGCTTAGAGGGACAAACAGATCTAACATGTCCTCGGCTTCCGCAGTTAAAACAGGTTACTTCAGAAGTCCTCTGAGCTTCGGAAGAGAAATGGGGGGATACATTAGGCGCAGAAGTGATACATGAAGCCGCACTGACAGGGTGATTACGCGAACTAACATCTTTGAATACCACGCTTAGCTGACTTTGGAAAGTTTCAATAGACATTGTAGGATTGGCTTGCACAGAAAGTCTTAATGTGGTATTGTTACAGCGAAATAAACCTCGCTGTAACAAAACACGTGTCTTCAGGAGGAGAAAGCTTCCCGAGAGTCAACGCGGCGAGAGCGGAGCGGGAGATTCGATTCTGGACACGAGGAGAGGCGACAGGGGTCGAGACGGTAGAAAAGGAGAGCGAGTTCCGGAGTCGGGGGATTCATGGGAAAATCCCTGGCCGAAGGACGAGCAGCGGAGACGACAGGTGTTTGAACGGAGAAAGGTTAATGCGAGCTGTGGAGGCATTAACGTTCCCGAGCATGAAGACGTTCATTTGATTACTACAGAAGTGTCGTCGGCTGAGTGTCGGGGAAAGCAACCCGTGCGAGCGTCGAAGATAGGCTCGTCCGCCGGCAAGATGTGCGAGGCGTCGTGCAACGCAGGGAACGTCGCCTGTATTCCTCGAACGAAATTGTCGCCCGTCAACCTATTGTGTCTGACTAACTTCGAATTAGAAATGTGGCACGAGAGCCGGGAATACGAAGAAAACGCAACCGTCATTTGCTGTGAACGAGTTCGCCTTCTCGGAGTTCTCCCCCTGGGATTGACGGCGTACGTGCGAGATGGCGTCGGCAGCGTGGTGGCTCGTTGATAATTTGTGCCGCGTAGTGTGTTAACCCGGATACATTCTGTAATAAGCAGTGAGTACTGTATTATCTTTATTTTATAAAGAAATTTTGGTTAAATTGAACTATCTGCACAAATCGCGAGACGACTTATTCCGCAAACTGAATTGTCGCGATTCCTGTAACCGGCCGGGGGGAAACCAACTGCCCCCTGTAACCAAATAGGTTGGGGTATATATCAATTATTTGCCCCCGGAGGGGGACGTCGTAGACAGAACGCCGAAGGCGTTCGAGTAACGGAAAACAGTGACCGGCGAGGCCCGCAGGGCCGAGAGTGGTACGGAAAACACTGACTAGCGAGGCCCGCAGGGCCGAGAGTGAGACTTGCGTTTGCGATTTGACTCGCGATTTGTGCAGATAGTTCAATTTAACCGAAATTTTATCGTTAAAAAGTTTATATGCGTGCCGACTAAATTCAGAAAAAGGCCTATCGTTGGAGAGGTCGTTTGGCCGTAAAATTTATTGTGAGTGTCGCCGTTTCTTTGATTTGAATCAGGTGTTTAAGCCGTAGTACGGTTTAATTTCAAGTGTGTGTGATCCTGAAATTGTGTCATTAATTTTTTTTGCTACGAATGATTCTGGTGTCTTTAGTTGCGAAGGAGGATTTGATGTATTATGTTTTTTTTTGATGCCTTCAGTTATAGGCGATAGATATTGATAAAATATTGTTTCCTCCTTTTACAGGCATTCCACGAATTTAGTAGCATTCTGTGACTTTGTGACTGACCTATCTATTAAGACTGGATTTCATATATTAAATTTGTGCTTTACTTACGGGACAATTTTTGACGAAATAAACTTTTATTGGTGTCTGAAGCTAAGCGTAAGCTTAGTTCATTACTTATCGAAAGTTACTATTTTGATAGTGTTTTTCTTTTTTTGTTTGTTTTGAACTTGAAGTCAAAATAATTAACTAAAACAATACTTTAGGTTTAGTTTAAATGAGACTATACTAAGGTGATGTATTTTTAGGAGTTTGATTCTTTGATTTTTGTTGTTTTAAGAAATTTGCCTCAGATAATAGCTTGTGTATTTTTTTTGTGTATGCCAATTTCTTTATTGAAATTTAAGTCACCGCTTGTATTCAATTAGAGCAAGTTAGGTATGGTTGATTACCATTTTTGTGCACAATTACCGAACTGTGTATTTGAATTGCGTCTTTAATTTTGTTTGTCATTATCTTTTTACATTGCTGTTTTTTTTTTATATTTAATTGCTAATTTATTCTTTATCTTAAAGAATTTGGTGAATTAAAATCTTTTAGTACGTACTTAAAACGTAGTGTGTTCACTTAGTGTCTCGTTTCTGTATTTAAGCCTAGCAAATTTTCCACTGCGCTATTTGGCACGTGACAGGTATAGGTTGACGGCAAGCCAGCCACCATATGGTCAATGAGTATTTTATCGTCTAATGGCAACGACACTGCCTCCGCCACTGCGCGTAGCCGCAATGCGCGCGCAACATAGGCGTTTGGGTCATTTGATTCTTTAAAATACAGAGCTGAGAGAAGACGCATAATCTCAGCCTGCGTGACTGAATCCGGTCTGGCATAGCAACAACGAATAGCTTCCCAGAGAGTGAATGGGTTATCATCCTGGAGCATAACTACTATATCATCGTTAACCATGCTCAACAGGTAATGTCGCAAACGTGCCCACTCTAAACGGACTGTCAACTTATCTGGTTCAGAAGTCGGCAAAGGAATTTTGTCCTTGACGTACTTATCCAGACCTTTTGTCTTCAGAAACGTCAGCATGCGATATTTCCATTGATGGTAGTTGGCGCTCGTAGGCTTGGGAATAGATCGACCCTCGTCAAAGTAGGACTCTGCCATGCTTAATAATATGTTATTAGTGTTCAGAGAATTAATAAAAATAATGGAACGTGGTTTGGTTCATATAACATTTTTATTAATTGTAAATTAATAGACATGCATATTTTGTGACAGCAATGGCAGGTAAAGAAAACAATCAATTTACAAAAAAATCAAGTAAAGAGAACGTAAAGAAGAAATTAAGGGATAAAAAAATGAACCTTGTGCGCAAAAAACATGGCGAGTTTAACTTGCTCAGTGGGACAGAAAAAACATCTCGTTCATCACTCCTGCTGAAGAGAAAAAAAAAAACTTATTCAGACGGTGGTTCGTAAAATGGAACATCTTGCTGTATTACATCAGTAAACCTTTCATAGCAATATTAGCTAGACAATGGTTGAGGAAGATGTCAAAAAATCAACGTGAACCAGGCATGAAGATAAGCATGCCATGGAGAAACAATACTTCTTCAGAAGGAGGATGAGCTAGCCGAAGTTTAACATAATATATATAAATATATATATAAAGGGGAGGTTGCTCAGGCGCCATGCTGCACAGGAGGCGTGTAGGGTGGAAGTAAAGTAAGAGGTGAATGAAGGAATAAACTGTAAGCAAAAAAAAAAATAAATTATAATTTGCCAACAATTAAACGGCATAACTTCCTGCGGTCGAGGAAATTAGCCGGGAGGGAAAGAACGCATTCGCCAGATTAATAAACTAACCACACGCAGACCATAAAAAGTAAATTTTGCGACAACAATAATAAAAATATGAATTGCAACAATCAATCTATATATCAACAAAAAACTTAGACATCGGTTTATAACTAAATTGAATATATATGTAAAAAAGAATTCAACATAAAACATTATTAATACCAGTATCAGACATCCACTCCATATTCACTATGAGAAGAATAATCATTAATACGTCAAAAAAGAAAGACTTCCCGAACAGTTACACATTTTGTAACTTTTCTCTCGTCAGATATCGGTTACACAATTTCCGCGCGTTCTTGAACTTTGCGACACGGCGTGGAAGTAATTTGTGGACATTGGCCTTGTGCCGTCGTTCCATTTGCAACTTCTGTTAAATAATGTAATTTATAGTTATCTGTGATACACCGATGAAAGAGTCAATGCTGCGTTGGTTTTTGGGAATTTTGGTTTTGATGCTAGCCTTGACTTTAATCACCACTTGGTTCTTATTCCAGTTTACTTTGCTAACCCGCTAATATGTTATGTACGCCTGCCTTAGATATTTTAATTACGATTCCTAGGTCAGATAAGGCATTTATATACCCTTTCCAAAACTGTAATCTCGGTGGCATTTTTTCCTCCTGAGCCTGAAATTAAAATAGGATTTTGTCCCTCTCTAGAATAGTTTCACATACATCGAGATATGTAAAAAGCTCTTTAACCAAAACAATATAAAAAGAAATAAAAAAAATAAAATCTTGTAAACATTCCAAAGAGGAGCTTTAGCTGTGATGCAGAAATACGTTTATACATTTATTAACAAAAAATTAATTTCCCCCGAGTAAGGTATGGGGAAGTAACAGACCCTGCGGTCATCTATCTTTAACCCCTAATCTACATTTTTTACCCCCACCCCCACCCAAGTTTTTAATCAAAAAATTGATTTTCTCGAACGTAGTATGTAGAAAATGTAAAAAAAATTCGAATCTTCTTTCCTTTCTCATCATTTCCGATCGAATGACATATCACAGGCGATATAGTGCCATAGTTCTAAAAACCAAGTTACTGCCATCCCCGGAACTCCGACCCCACTGGAACAATTGAGCCTAAACTTCATAGTAATTTAGATCTTGCCTAGAGGAATCTATATTTTTATAGATACTGAATTTCACTCCTTTACATACCTAAATAGTACATAGATCTTTTACCACCTCTGACTCCCACCCCCGTAATTCCGACCCCAGTGCACCAATCAAAACAAAAGTAAATAATGAAAGGAATAGACGGACATTGTAAAACCCATAAATAGCTCCATTCTTCCGCTACTTAATAATATAGATTACTAGCTGAAGTACCCGGCGTCGCTCGGAAAAAAAGTATAGTTTTTCATATGTATGTATACAGGGTGGTGTACAAACTTCGGGGGTGGTAGAGGGATCAAATCTAAGCAACATTTCCCTCTTTCATTTTTTTTCTCTGGGTATTGTTTTGAGATTAAAAATGTTGGACGTCGCGTAGACGTAATATGCTACTCAACCAGTGCTTTTGGAATACGTCAAAATCATGGTCAACCATGTAATAAAAATAACAAAAACATATTGCATATAGTACAAAAATGTGACTTGTTTAGTATGAAACATGCAAATCTTTTACAATAAGTGTTCCAATTGATTCCCTCTGGCATGAATGCATGCTTCATAACGTTGCCGCATGGACTGACGTAAAAAGTTCCTGGTTATTCGCGATGCTGGTCCGCAGCTACGGCGATTCTGGCTACTAGCTCTTCATCGGATCCCACTGGTGTCTCGTATGCCAATGTCTTTAAGTGTCCCCACAGAATCAAAACATCTGTTTCCTGCAGGTAGGATTTCAACATATTTTATCTCAAAAACAATGCCCCACAGAAAAAAAATAAAAGAGGTAAATGTATTTTATCTCTGTTGCTTAGATTTGATCCCTCTATACCCCCCCTCCCCAAGTTTGTACAAGTTATTCGAGAACACCCTGTATATAGAGTCCGCCAAAAAATATATACATATTTCAGCAAAAGAAAAAATCTATATAAAAGTTGTAACACTAAATTCATACAGGTATCAAACGACGAATATAAGCCTCTTGACTTCAACAATTACGATAGCTGTTCAAAGTGATTACTGTATCATCAGCGCTGAGATATTTTTGAATACGGCGAACAGTTGCTCCTATCCATTTCCTAGCAAACTCTTATCAGTAATGTCCTATGTCTAGGTGGCAATTGTGATCTTCTTTTATCGGGATCGTCTCTATTCAATACATCTTATAATATTGGGGTGTAAGCTTTCGATTTTGCTGTTACGGAAAAAATTATAGATGATACCGCAAAAGTTTTCATTAAACAAAGCAAATAACGACGTCACAAATCCGATTCAGATAAAAAATAAAAGATACACTGTATTCACGTGCAAAAGACTTGCAGTCATTGTTGAGGCTGCTTCACCAACACGACCTAAAGAGAGTAGAGGTGGCTTCACGGAACAGTCGCAAAAATCTTCATTAACAAAGCAAACGTCGCAATTTTTTAAGGCTGGCAAAAATCCCATTCATCTCCAGGTAAATTGAATTTTAAAAATAAACTACAATGGAAAGGAAGAAACAAAAAATAAAATCCTTTCTTAGCGAGCACCTAGAAGCCGAGAGAAATATACTAGACAAATTTCAAGTTTGTAGACTTTATAGTTCTGGAGATTTCGTGATGAATGAATGAGTGTATACATTTTTCGCTCTTTCTTTTATATAATAGTATATAGATGAGCAACTGAGCAATTATTTTGCGTGGACAAAGCGATCGTCGCATGCGCGTGCTCAATAATACTTAAAATATAAACAGAAAGTAACAGTGTATTCATTTTTGACGAATCGATTGTTATATGACATGCCATTATCATTGTATTCTTCACAGTCACTCTTTTAGCACGTGAATTCGACTTGAAGGGATCCACGAAAAATGCTAAAAAGTTGATACAACCGAGCTAAGACCTTGATGGTCATATTTCTGGAAACAGAATTTGAAAAAGTTAATCCGTTTTCAAGTTATCATGCAAACGGCGAAAGGCCGGCCGGCCGAAAAACGTACAGACCAAGCGTGCATTCTTAAAAGTACGAGGGATGATCAAAAAGTAAAGTCGCGTATTTTTGTCTCGAAAATGACGGCAGATATGAGAAAATTGGGATATATAAAAGTTAGTTTGGTTCATTGTTAAAGTTTCCTGTTAGTGTCGTGTGCATCCGCCAAGCACTAGCGACGTGACAATTCAAACAAGATGGCGGCTCTCATTTCATCATCAAGTGCATTTGAGCGGCAGAGTGTTATATGTATTTTCTTTGTGCAAAAGGACTGAAACCAGTCGATATCCATAAGGAAATTGTGTCGGTGTACGAAGGTGATATAGTGCAGCTCCGAACAGTACAACGTTGTTGCAAGGCTTTTAAAGAAGCACGTAGGATCTGCCGGACGAACATCGTTCTGGCCGGCCGCGGGAATCCATGACTGACAGCAACATTGCCGCTGTGGAAGCGCAGGGCGGATTACCTTGAGAGAAATTTCTGCAACGTTGGACATTTATACGGGACGGCGTATGACATTGTTCTCGAGCAGCTCGGCTTTCGCAAAGTGTCATGCAGATGGGTGCCACGACAGTTGACGGCCGAACATCAAGGTGCTAGTTTCGATTCTTGTTTGCTGCATCTCACCCGATACCAGGAGGAGGGTCAGGATTTATTGGAACGAATCATCACAGGCGATGAATCATGGGTCCACCATTTCACGCCCGAAACCTAGATGCAATCGGCGGTTTGGAAACACACCTCATCTCTCACAACGAAAAAGTTCAAAACTGTGCCACCAGCCGGCAAGGTGATGTTGACATGTTTTTGGGATTGCCGTGGTCCGATACTGCTTGAGTTTCTTCCACCGCATACCAATGTCAATTCCAAACGCTACAGAGGTACATTGAGGAATCTTCGAGCGGCCATACGCAGGAAAAGACCTGATTGGCAATGGAGGACATCGTGCTGCACCACGACAACGCACGTCCCCACACACTGAAACGGGTCTCTGACCTTTTGCAACGATGGAACTGGGAAACACTGCTTCATCCTCCTTACAGCCCGGATCTCGCTCCCAGTGACTACCCTATCTTCGAACGTTGAAGAAGTCACTGGCCGGTCAACATTTCCGTGACGAAGACGAGGTGAAATCGGCAGTTCGCAACTGGTTCCACACTCAACCGGATGACTTTTATCTACAGGGCGTGGAAAAACTTGTCCACCGCTGGGATCGTTGCCTCAATCGGCTTGGAGATTATGTGGAAAAATAAAGGTTGAATTGTTCTAATGTATGTACATGTGTTTATTTTTTTCCCGGCCACGATTTTAGAGAAAAAAATACGCGACATTACTTTTTGATCACCCCTCGTAGCTTTTTGCTAAAGCTCCTAATAAAAAGAAAACATGGGACACCATTACGCTCGGTGCCTTTCAGCGCGCATTGTTGCAAATGGAAACTCCGATGCCTCATAAAACGCAACAGATGGTAGCGCATAGGGTTTCAATAGCAGTATAAAGCATTCCAATTTAGTTTATAAACGTGAATCAACCGCTGTAATCTGAATGCTAAAAATGCAAGAGAAATTGCAAAGAAACTGAATTATTCTGGGTCTACAATTTATAAACTTTTATCCAAAAAAGATGATTTGAGCTGGGACCTCCAAAAGTGACATCGGCTAGTAAAAATAGACTGCAAGCTTGTATGTAGGCTTGCATCTAAACAAGAAGTCTCAGCACAACAATTTGACCACCAACCAGGAATCAGTTTACAGGCTTCTAAAGGCATCTAAACAATTAGTCTTAACAAGAATGGCAAAGAAACCGCTAATGAATGACCATCTCAAGAATTCTGAGATGAGCTCGACAACACATGTCCTAAAAAGATAAGTAACTTCTGATGAAAATTGGAATCTCGCTGGTCTTGATGGTTATACTCACTTCGGACATGACGATCACTGTGTCGTGGTGTAACGTGGAAGCGTGTAAAGATGATTAGTTAAGCAGATCAGGTGTGTTGAAATTTGAGATAATAATGTATAGTTTATTAACAAATTGAATTATATAAAAGAAAGTAAAGGAATTTCTTCTTTTTAGCAATATAACATAGGTGTCCTGGCTGCGCAAAACAACTCGCGAAATTTCTTCTCAATATTAAAAATTAAATCCAATTATGATCATTAAACTTGAATAATTCTTTAACTGAATAGGCACATAAATTTTGAATACTAATACAGTAACCAAATGGATGGCTTGACCAAAGAACGTTAAGGAAAAGAATGAAAGCTCTACTTGATTTAGTTTAAGTTTGTAGATCCTAGCGCCGCCACAGCCTGGCGGGAAAGTGGTATGCAGAGAAGCTCTCGCTCATGTCAAAGAGGGCAGCAAATGCTTTGTTATACCTGCATTCATTGAAGTTTTTTATTTAGTTTTAAAATGTTAAATTAAATTATTGTTAATTTATTTTCTCATTTATTTACTGACACGGTTTATTATATTGAAAGTATAATTATCCCATAACATTATTTTAAAATGAAATCTTGTAAATTTTTTTAAGTTCTGTAATTTTTAATATATTTTAGAAAGAAAGCAAATGTTTAGTTTAACATGACTTTTATTCACTTACTTTTTTAAAAGTGATTTAAAAGCAGACACCACAAAAAATTAGACCGTGAAAAAGATGTTGAACATAATTTTTTTTATACAAAAAAAAAATAAATAAAATCAATTGCAGTCAATGCATTCATTTTTTTCAAGAATTTTTTTTTGGCTGAAAACTGCAATGTATGCATTCGAATTTGTTTGAAATAAATTTGGATTTTTTGTGTCTAGAGTTATTGGATCTGAGTCAAAAGAAGACTTTGCAACTGCTTCGAATTCAAGTTGGCAATAAAAGTTCATCATTATCCTTTTCACAGTTTCCTACTGACCAGGATAAAATAACATTTGTGGCCAGAAGTTAATTTCTTGGCAATTGTTTTATCCTTAGCAACACACGCGCAAGATATGTGATAAGCTGAGGCCGCGCTGAAATGCATTGTTATAGCAGCACAAACAATCAAAAAACGTATAAGGATAAGTGAAGGCTGTGTTTATATCACGTGATAAAAGCTGCCCGATCATCAAACGGGGGCTTCTATGCAACACACATTTCCCGCCAGACTTGGGCGGCGCCACTTACGTGTACGCGAGCCTTTCCTTCTTATCCTTATACGTTCTTTGGCTTGACGAAGGTAATTCTCGCTCCTTTGATTCACAGGTAAGACATCTGCTTACTGCTGCTACCATGCAGGAAACTACGCCAATCGCTCCTACAGCGAGATACTCTTCTTCCACAAGCGACGTTTGAAGTCCTCTTGAAGGCTGTTACTCCACAAGCCGGTACGGAAGCTCTAAAGATAGAAAATCCAAAGGAAAAATAAATTAGCAATTAGTCCATGACGCAAACCGTTAACTATAAACGCAGGTGATAAATTATCACGCCTTAAGACTTGCAATAAGTAAATAAACAATAAATTATTCCAATAAATCTGCTCTAGCTAAGGCACTCCTTTCTCTGAGATATTTAATGCCCTTCAATATGCAATCTGGGCTTTAAGATTCATTCAACACAAATTAATAGCCAAATAGTGATTAAACCGAATTAGGCAGTATTACTTCTTATCAATTAATTATTAGTACTAAAACGCCCTTCAATATGCAATACGGGCTCGTTTTGCAATCCAATTCTAATGGCTATTCCTATTTCGCTCATTACTGAATAAAGGTTAAGCAAATGCTTCCATGATTCCAACAGCGCAATAGCTATATAAATACTTCCTCTTTATTTATCATTTTTGAATATACTGAAGCACAGCAGTTTTATTAGCTAAAAGCCCACTCATTGACTTATCCACACTGCAATAATAAGCACACACCAAAAAAAACAGTATAACTCTCACAGAGCACCAAGAGTTACGAAAGCCAATGATATTATAATTTTTTTTCCTAGATCGCCGACACGAAACCGCCGACACCAGTATCAATAAAAGCTGCTAAACTATGTGGGAACACTCCATAAACTAGCCCGTTATAAGATACTAATTTTAGTTCGCAGAAAACTTCTTTACTGTCTCGTGTAACTGCGATATAGCAGCATGCCATATATGATAGATTCAAACTCCGCGGGGAGATGTAAGTATTCATGGAATAATAATATAACAAAAAGTCATTACCGTTATAATGAGGTCCGGCTCTGGTCGCTCTGCAGAAGCCGAGGGAGGCCGATCCAAACGTTTCTTCGAATCACGTTTCTCAATTAATTGCTCCGGCTGCTCGGCTTCCCTGTGACTCTGACTTGAGGCGAGAAAACATAAATAATTAGTTTCTTGTTCGAAATTTGCACCGCCGCGTTTACCACGCCTGCTACAATCCGTTTCGGTCTCAGAAACATTTCTATCTCTCGCATTGCCTTCAAATTTCGTCAGACTAGGGCTATCACATGTGCCCTCAGCTCTCGCCCGCTCGTCCGTATTCTTCAGCGGCCAATCCTCTTCTCTCGTCTGCCGCGCTCCCCTTCTCGTCTCATGGGTCCGTCTCGCGCCTCGCGCGACTCCTCTGCTCGATCCATTTTCACCTCCTGGGGTGGGCTCTTTAGATCTTCCCTTGAATTGACTATTTAGAAATATTCGAATCGCGGAATTCTTTTTATTTTTCAAATTGAATCCCGAATTCCGTGACACGTGGTTTAAGTGGCGGAGTCGTCAAAGGAACCCGCGACCGCAGTCCTGCTTCCATGATACGATTTGCGGATGGTGTAACTGTGGCCCTGATTTGAGTAAACGTGACTGTTCGTTCTGCTAGAGTGACCCATCGAATGCGCCGATCCTGACGTTTATCCGAAAATCTGCGTTGTACTGCTGGTGAATAATCCCTCTTCTGCTCACCGTTTTCAACAGCCATGCAGTACAGACACCTCCCATCCAACTCTCAGCACAAGTTGGCAGAAAGACCATTCTATTTCCCGAAAGCCCACTAAGCAATCCTGCTCAAATTACGTTACCTGGACAAAAGGTGAACGGTGACGCCTTCAAAGTATGTCCCACGAGCTTTAGTAATACTGAAGAGCCTAAAACGGATGCTAGTAATTGGTTTTACAATGCCCTGACAAGCTCTTTTATTCACATGAAACAAGAACATCTCGTACATCTGCAATGAAAATGGATTAACCCACAATTTGGAATTTTTGATCATTTGCTAATGAACTATTAATTTTTCTACGTAAAATCAGCAATGTGACATCACTCCTTTGGGTATTCATTTTTCAATTTCCACCAGAATTTTTAGTGTAACCTATGATCTGCAACAGACTAGGGGCCTGAAAAAGATTTTAAGTGTTGCAACTTAAGCGTTGCATTCAAAAGTAAAAATATTTAAAAGCACTTTTAGGAAATACTGAAGATGTCATCTGTTTCATGCAAATGTATTTAACTGTACATTTTGGGGGACTTAACTTAATTAAGCAGTTGAACATTCATAGTACTGGAAATTTATCTAGAATATTGTTGCTATTATACAGGACACTGATACATTCAACTATCTGCTATAGAATACAATTCTGAGGCTCTACTTCCAAATTTAACTTAACAAAAATCCTACGCATCCAAAAAAGGTTTCTTAGGATTCTACTGAAACTCCCATGTATCGCCCAACTTTGGATGCTGTAAAATAGTAACTATTTTTCAAATATATATTCAACAATTACTTACGTGTACGTTTAAAATTATTAATGGACATTTAATCGCATATAATGTCCCAACAATACATTATCAGCAAGATTTTCACACTTACTCCACCCGATTTCCTTCCTCAATAAGACGTCCATTAGTCCGTCGAAATTATCAAAACAACTATGTTTCTGATGCTGGTATAAATTGGTGGGCCTGCGTGCCTGAACATCTGCAGCAAGCTCCAACCCCTGCTTCTTTTAAAAGAAATTTAAAGCCCTTTCTTAATACATTCAGCCACTCATCTTCCCTTTAATCCCAACCTTTAAATAACTCTATTTTTTGCCAATTTATTACAATTGAGATTGTATCAATCTTCTATCTATATATATAAAGAAGGATGTTTGTGGGTGGGTGGGTGGGTGGGTCTGTTTGTCTGTATGTTTTTTATACAAATCTACAGTTTTAATCCGATCTTGATGAAATTTCGCATACATGACCTTCAAAGCATGAGGAAGGTCACTGTCTACCTCAGATTTCGGAAAAATAATAAATATCGATAAAAAATCGATATTCATGGTTATGGCAAGGCATATTAATGAGAAATATCTCATGACCAACAATGCAAGGCAAAGTTTGTACAGCAATAGGTATCAACAATGGTATCAGCACGCAATTCACAAACACACTGCATGAACCAACAATATATATCTCATGACCAACAATGCAAGGCAAGTTTGTGCAACAATAGGCCCATTGTATTCCCATCAACAATGGTATCAACGCGCAATTCACCAATAACCATGAGCACAGAATCATGATGTAATGTTAAAGCAATCTTTCCAAGAATTATAACAATGAACATAAAATGATGATGTAATAACAATGCATAGAATTCCTGTTATTCAGGCTTTTCTTAGAAAAGAGAGTTCTTAGTACTTAACAATTTCTTGAAAACCTTTAAAAATGATCAGTAACTGGAGATAATGGAGAGTTAGCAGACTATTGAGAAAGAGTAGAAAGACGACAGAGGAAGCACTCCTTTAGCTCCGTGATGTATTGAGCAAATGGGAAGCAAGTAAATAGAAGAATCGGCAACCGCTAGACTGCACAAAGTGATGAATGGCCAAGTTTTGCTTCAACACATCAAGAGAAGAGTGGAAATTGCAACAACACTAAGTATACATCTGAGGTAAGATTACGTGAGTAAGAAATTATTTAGACTAGCAGTGGCATCCTTGGAGAGATCCAGCCATTGTGAGCCTTTAACATGATTTTTTTCGAGTTTTCATTAAGAATTTTTACTGTATTAATTCTAAGCATTTTCATGTGTTTATTTTTAAGATATTGCAAAATTTAATTTAATTTTTTGAGATTGTTCTGTTTACATCCAAGTGTAATTATCCCGGGCAACGCCGGGTACCTTTGCTAGTCTATCTATCTATCTATATATATAAAGAAGGATGTTTGTGGGTGGGTTTGTTTATTTGTGGGTTTGTTTTTTATACAAATCTACAGTTTTATTCCGATCTTGATGAAATTTTGCATACTTGACCTTCAAACTATGAGGAAGGTCACTGTCTACTTTAGATTTCAAAAAAGTAATAATTATTGATAAAAAACCGATAGTCATGGTTATGGCAAGGCATATTCATGAGAAATATCTCATGATCAACAATGCAAGGCAAAGTTTGTGCAACAATACTTATCAACAAGGGTATCAACACGCAATTCACAAACTCTGCACGGACCAACAATATATATCTCATGACCAATGATGCAAGGAAAGGTATGTGCAACAATAGATAACAACAATGGAGTCAACACGCAATGCACCAACACTATGCAAGGATCAACAATGGAGTCAACACGCAATGTACCAACACTATGCAAGGATCAACAATATATATCTCATGAACAACAATGCAAGGCAAAGTTTGTGCAATATGGATAAGTTTCAATTTATAACAATGCATAGAATTCCTGTTATTCAGGCTTTTCTTAGAAAAGAGAGTTCTTAGACTATTGAGAAAGTGTGGAAAGACGACAGAGGAAGCACTCCTTTAGTTCCGTGCTGTATTGAGCAAATGGGAAGCAAGTAAATAGAAGAATCGGCGAGCGCTAGACTACACAAAGTGATGAATGGCCATGTTTTGCTTCAAGACATCGAGAGAAGAGTGGAAATTGCAACAACATCAAGTCTACATCTGAAATAAGATTACGTGAATAAGAAATTATTTAGACTAGCAGTGGCATCCTTGAAGAGGTCCATCCATTGTGAGCTTTTAAAAAAAAATTTTCGAATATCCATTAAGAATTTATACTGCATTAATTCTAAGCGTTTTCATGTGTGCTTTTTTTAAGATATTACAAAATTTAATCCAAAAAAAAAATCCGAGCCACGCTGAGGTTATCACCTAGCTTTTTTGGTAGCACATCAGATCCAAACAATAATAATAATAATTATAAACTGGAGATTGTCTCCAAACACAGGTAATATTTTTTCGATTGAAAAATGGAAGGAAAAATTCTGCGACCTGGATTTCGAACGAGGACCCAATTGGTAGAGGCGTCGGCCATGATAGTCGCAGGAATCCAGGTCGCAGAATTTTTTCTTCCATTTTTCAATCGAAAAATTATCAGATCCAAACATTTCATAAAAATACATTTTGACTATATTCTGTGGGAATGTGTATATTTTGGAAACTGAGATGCTGATAATGCGATGATTGAACGTTAGTTTCCAAGAATTATTAATAATGAGCACAAAATGATGCGGTGACAGAACATCAATAAGGCAGCATCTATTGATGAGGCAAAGGAGTCACGCGTGTCTCCCTTGAGATCCCTATCAAACGTCCAGACGACTAGCAAAAATTTATGTGCCTGGAAAGGAAAGAGAAAGAACGAGTATTGGTCAGAGAAACTCTTCAACTAAAACAGAAAAATTTATACGGGCATTTGAAACATTTGAACAACGGGAGTTTCGAATAGAGCAAGAGGGTATAAGAGCTTCTACGTCAAGGGAAAGAAAAACTTGAGTCTAAAGTATCTGGTGATGTTCCGCAGTGGTCAGGCAAGTCAAGAAGAGTTTAGATAAAGTCCCGGTATATCACCTAGAATTCCTGTTTTTCGTATTTTTCGTAGAATAGTTAGTCCCTTTGCTCTGTGTTGCATTGATTAAATTATTATTTAACCAACTGAAAGTTATAATTTAATTTTTTGAGATTGTTCTGTTTACCTACAAGTGTAATTATCCCGGGCAACGCCGGGTACCTCTGTTAGTTTACATATATAGTCTGACAATTTTTGATGATAATTAAATTTATCTCATTTATTTACTAATTATAAATCTTAATGTTTACCTTATAATGTATTATGAAATACATACTAAATTAAATTGAAATTTTTAAAAGCTTTCTTATCATAGTTATTCTGTATTATTATTATTATTATTATTATTATTATTATTATTATTAAATTAAATTAAAATTAAATTATTATTATTCTGTATTATCTATATATCTAATTCATGATTTGTGACTTTATGATATATTATTATATATTCATGAATAATATTTGGAAAATGGTCTTTGGGAGATTTTTTCACGCCATTACCTCCGATATTGATGAATAAATAGAGAAAAATAGTAAAGAAAATTCCACGGCCTGGACTCGAACCAGGGACCTTCGGGTTCGTCCCGATGCTCTAACACTAAGCCACCGTGGACATGGAAGCTGTCGCTATCTATATATATTCATGAAATTAAACAATCTTACACAATTAACAACTGACACTAATCCTTATTTATTATAATTTTTTAAATTTCACTATGTACTTATTGTGATACATCACTTTTGTAATATGAATCATGGAGTCCCCTAAGACCTAACTTGTCGGTTATTACCATACAGTTCTTAGATGAGCTCCGATGTATTATACCTAACTAACTAATAAATAAATAAATAAATAAATAAATAAATAAATAAATAAATTCTCATCTGATGGGCTGTTAACAATTGATGTATATTCTATCTTATTATTCTCTGTTACTAAATTTACATAACTCGTTGGAATAAAAAATAATGTACTTTTTTTCTTTTTCAGAAAATAAGGGAGCTTCTATCTCCGTGAATTTAATCAAGTTCATGATCGCTCTTTTCTTGATCTTCTTAACCTCTTCATATAATGCAAAACTGATAGCCTCGCTTATTAAAATATCTACCAGTACTTTGGACACCATGGAAGATTTGCTTAATGCTGGCTATAAAGTAATACACTTAGGTGACTCAGTTAACTACATTACAGTTATGGTATGTTTTCTTAAAACACTTATCAAATTTACTCATGAATTTTCAATCAATTCCTATTTCTTATACTGTTTTATTAGATAGTCTTTGATTTAGGAAAAGGTGTTACATTTCGACAGCATCCCTTCCAATTTAATTTAGTCCTAATTCGAAATGTACTATAACTCCGCCAGGTATTAGATTCTAATATTGTTCATTTAATAGCATTCATGTAAAATAATGCTTAAAGTGCAAACAAAATTTTTATTTGTGTTGAAAGAGAATAAATTTGAAATTACGACTCGGTGATGTCGGGCGTAAAGCCTGAAGGTTCCATGGGACCTTCTTCGAATTTGTGAAGAGCTACGTGCGCTATAAATGCAGCTTGAAAAAAATTAAAACTGTCTAATCCACAAAAAAGATAAAATTGTAAAATCCTGAATGTGTATTTCCAATAATCTGCTGGCACTTCAATCTAAAGTCTCACGTACCGCCTCCGAAGTGAACATCCGGCAGCTTACAGTTCTATATTTATCCTGGATTAGAGGCCTTTTCTCTCTTTCAAGTTTTCAGTTCAACGGTTTACCTTTTATTTTTTCTAAATCAGCTTAACAAATACATGTGGTCTTAAGATATACCAAATTTATCAGAAGTAGGCTCTTTCACGGTCTTACAGAGGGTTAGCAGGAATGAAGATGAACGATTTTGAAAAGTTTGGGTAGGAGCGTCATGCTATTTCAAGCTGGCTAATATGCTAATTTCTATACACTCGCTTCTTGTGAAGTGTTCTGAAAGATAGATTATTGTAAAGGAAAAATGCCTTTCCAAAATTAGACCCCATAATAAAACACAAAATTCAGCTGCTTTTACAACTAAGTGGTCACTTTCCAAAATAATTTGTCAACTAAAACGTTCAAATCAGACGGTGAGCGCAGGAACAATATCTAAGCTGAGAAAAGAAGCCAAAGAAACCAGTGTAACCACGGTACCAGCAGTGAAAAAAGGCGCAAAACTGGACTTCATATTGGGGTGAGTGCTTGTACGTTAAAACGCCTCAGGAACATGCTAATCCTCAGAACCAAACAAGTATGGCCAGACTGCCTGACTTTTCTAAGTAAACAACCAGGTATCATATTTTGAACACATTCAATTTGGCAATGAGGGAAATAGATCTAGTTCATGATATGTCTGCAGCCAATATTGAGAAGAGGCGCCAGAGATCATTGCCTTTGTACAGGAAAAATTTGAAAAACATTTTTACCACCGATGAGGCATGGTTCAGTTTAACGGGCTGCAAGGGTCTGAGAAGAGTTTTTTATTGTTCACGTGGGAAACTAAAGCCTCGAACGACCGTCAAGGCCATCTTAGTGTGGGGAGGGATTTCGTATAATGGCAAAACGCGTTTGCGAATTATCAAGCCTGGAGCTAAGATAAACACAGATAATAATATCAACTGTCTAAGTCTGATGGCCTGTCATCGTGCCGGCAAGAGACAAGGCCGTCATCCCGACATTGAAAAGTCCCCGGCAAATAATTGGCATGCTCAATGCGCAGGTGCGCCTCAGAATCTCAGCAAGAAGAATAAAAGGGGCAGAGCGTAGGCAAGTCCCGCCAGCAAGATGGCACCGCCCCACAACCCATGGCTAGGAAATGTTCCCTTAGCTCCGTGTATTGTGTCAGAAATATCCAGCCGCTTAAGAAGGGTTATGAATGCAAAGATTTTCATAAAACCGGGACTTTTATTATTGTGATCGTCAGGCAACAAATTTTGCACACGGAGATCGAGTAGGTGAGAAATTAATATCGGACACCGATGCTCGAAAGTTATTTCCAAAAGGCGATCAGATTCTCCATAAAGATTCTGCCCCTACTCATCAACCTCACAAAACTCCTAACTTCTTGGAAAAAAAGTGAAGTACATTCACCCCTAAAAATCGATGCCCCAATCTCCAGACGCAGGCAACGTGGACTATTTTGTCTGAGATTACTTAAACAGAAACTGTGAGGTCACAAAGTTCTAAGTCCTAAATGGGCTTAAAAAGGCTATTTTCGATGAGTGGAGAACATGCTTCAAGATCTTATCAATAAAACTCTGGATTCGTGGGGGGAAAAAACGTTCTCGGCAAATCTATAGTAAACCGGGAAATCAAATTGAGAAGTGTTATTACTGTGTCTTGTGCCAATAAATTACAAGAGATTTACAAAATCGTTCATCTTCATTCCTGCCACCCCTCTGTATTTAATATTTTCAAAACATTTTAAGTAAGATTACATTGAAAAACATTACAAATAAAATTTGTTTCAATTTACAAATCACTTTAAAAGCATTCATTGTTATCCCCAGTGTTCCTTATCAAACCTTCTCAACATTTGGGCAAGTTTTACGAGGGCGTATTGAAAAGTAATGCCTCCATGGCTGTAACTTTTTTATTTGTTAACCGATTTTCAAAATTCTTTTTGTATCTTATACTCACATTTGTCCTCTATGTAATGCACTATTCACTTTTCGACATAGTCCCCATACCTTTCCACGCATTGCGCCAACGCGTGATTAGTTGGGTGAACCCGTCGGAGAGGAATTCCGGAGTTGTTGTCGACACTAGGATTGAATGACAGCATTTACCTCGCCGTCAGAACCAACTCATGTCCCTTAAGGGGCTCTTTCTTCTTTGGGAAACGGTGAAAGTGGCAAGGTGCAAAGTCTTTCATCTTTGAACTGTAGGCGCTGCAACGCCTCTGGTGTGTGGCGACTCGTGTGCGGGCGGACGTTATCGTACTCCAGAAGAGGGTCCAAAGCTGTCATTCAATTCTGGTGTCGACAACAACTCCGGAATTCCTCTCCGACGGGTTCACCCAACAAGTCACACGTTGGCGCAATGCGTGGAAAGGGATGGGGACTATGTCGAAAAGTGAATAGTGCATTACATAGAGGACAGACGTGAGTATAAGATACAAAAAGAATTTTGAAAATCGGTTATCAAATAAAAAAGTTACAGCCATGGAGGCATTACTTTTCAATACGCCCTCGTATATATGCACAAGGCATCTTCATGATTGAGCTCTTTGATTGAGCAAGTTACCCTCACCAGAACCTTCTTCAATTGTACCAAAACCTTTCACCTATGGTCATCAGTCTTGGTTAATGACCAAAAGAGTGCAATCCAGGTGCAAGCGGCCGAAATAGAGATTCCTGAGATGTGTGGCAGGTGTTACCCTACTAGAAAGAAAGCACAACAGCACAATAAGTGACTACTTCTCCGCATTGAGAGGTATTAGTTGCGTTGGTATGGCCATGTGTTACGGATGCCGCAAACTCATCTACCTAGGCAGTTGCTATTTTCCATGACGGCGGTAAAGACCAAGGCCTTGGCCTAGAACCAGCTGGCTAGACTACTTGGAGAATACGAGTTCAAATCGCTTGGTTATTACCATGGAAGACATGCGCTTGATGGCGGAAGCGACCCTAACGGATAAGCGGGTGAAAAATAAGATTACATTGAAGGCTTGTAAAGTGATTTTTGTAGATGAATTTCGATTTAATATTATTGTGCAAAATATTTGAAATGTCCCTTATACTTTTTGACATTTTACTGCTGATAATACAAAGTGAACACAAGTGATTGAAGCGGATTCATGATTTTATTGTACATGTGTCATGTAATTTTAAAAGGTGAGGGTGAGTTTCAAATACACTGCCCTGCCAACAGTATGCAGACACCCTGCTCCACGTGCTTTCTATGGAAATTCTGTCGTCAGTAACCGTTGGGCCTCTCTTTGCTGCAATTACTGTTGCAACACGATGAGGAAGGCTGTCTACAAATTGTTTACACTCCCCTTATGTGATACGATGCCATTCGGTCGTCAAAGGGTCCAGCAACCGATGACGATTCGTGACCGGGGGCATGTGCATCCGTACAAGGCGCTCCAGCACATCCCACAATGCTTCGATTGGGTTCAAGTCTGAACTCTGCACAGGCCAGGGCAATATACCGGATGCCCGCAAGGCTAACCATGCCTGCATTGAACGACCGACGTGACATGGGGCATTGTCCTGCTGGAAGAAGCAGTCCGATGAGGTGCCATAGAACTCCCCCATCGCTCCAGGAAGGTGCGTTTCCAACATCTCTTCATGTCACCACGGGGCAGTATTGCCAAGTTGGGGGATTTTCCCCCAAATTAGGGGGATTACTTTTCAATTGGGGGATTTTTGGGGATATCATATTTTCTGGGGGATATTTGGGGGAAATTTTATTTACCATTTATTTAAAATAGAAAATGTGTAGTTACGTCTGAGTCATTGGAAACATTCTCTTCACGACAATCTCAGAAGTAATTTAACGTGATTGGTTACAAGAAGTCACATGATTCGCATTTCGTCACAGATGATATGTCTCTAACCAATCATCTTTGATCTATTACTTTTGATTGAGGTTCGGTTCGTTCTCCTTATGACTGGACGCAGTAGTAGTAGTTATAAAGTTATAGTTGTTGTAGTCGTATTACGACTTGTGTGTGTTAAACATGCCTCCGAAGCAGCTATCCACCGCAAAATACAAGCATAAATATGTAAAATCTTGGGAAACAAATCCACAGTTGAAAGGTAATTTTTTTTCTTTACATATAACTTTCAGCATTCATTAAACCTATACAGAACACGTGCTTTCTTTTAAGACTGGATCGCGCCTGATCCAACTGGGGATATAAACAATGCATATTGCCGATACTGCAGGACCACCTTAAAGGCACACAAGAAGGATTTGATGATCCATGCAAGTAGCAAAAAGCACCAGTCTTATTAGTAGGTATTGGAGTGGACAATGCCAATGTCATGACAGGGAGTAAACACTCATTTACTTCTTTATTGAAACAAGAGGTGCCAAATCTAGTGATGAAATTCAAGTTTTCTTGGAAGAGTTTCACTCACTGCACCTGTGTGCCGAAAAAGCATGTGAAACTCTTCCAAGAAAACTTGAATTTTTAATTAGAGAATCCCACAGCTGGTTCAGTTACAGCACAAAAAGAATTGATGAGTACGAAAAATTATTCAAAGCCATGAATGACAATGCAATCCCCCAAAAAATCGCCAAACTGAGTGGTACTCGGTGGTTAACCAGGTACGCTGCTGTCAGAACTATAGTAGATCAATGGGAAGAATTGTTTATATTGTTTCGTCTTGCTAAAGAAAAGGACCAGTGCTATTCAGCAGAACAACTTTATGAAATCATGAAATGTGGCGCTTTATAAGCTCTATATGATATTCCTGAAAAATGTATTGCGTGAAATTTGTTTGGTTAACGAACTATTTCAGAGTGATAATGTGAATCCATCAAAATTGTTTCAAGATTTATTTTTGCTATACAAACAGATGCTCAGAAAAGTTGTTGTACCAGCTCAATTGCAAAAAATATTTGATTTTGAGTTGATAGATTTTTCTTTTGAACAGTTTGTGATGCATCCATTAGGTGTTGACTATGGTTATGAATTTAACTCGTTCGCATCCACTTTACCTGAACATGATGTTAGAGACGTTAAAGCTAGATGTGTAGAATTTTATGTTGAACTTTGTAAGCAAATACAAAAAAGATTACCAGAAAATTTATCAATTTTACAGCAAATGTCAATACTCAATCCATCAGTAGCTACCTCCCAAAGCAAGCCTTCCATTGAAAAGTTGGCAGTAACAATGGGGATTCAAATACAAGATGTTAGTAAGATTCAAAATCAGTGGGAAAATCTGAGTAACAAACAGTGGAATAGCATACAGAATATGGAGGAGTTTTGGGCTGAAGTAGCTGATGATTTTGATTCTGCAGGACATTCACGATATTTGGGGAAATTTTCGATTTGTCTGGGGGAATTTGTGAAAATAACTTGGCAACACTGCCACGGGGATGATTGTGTTTGTTGTGTGCCCGAATGGCCCGTGGATCATGTTTTTGACAACTGCGTCGTGTAGTTTTTTGTCACTGTTGACATCAGGAATTTCTGCAGTAATAATATCGTCAATTTCGTTGGGAGGCAATTTTTCTTTTAGCCACAGTAAAAGATGTACGTAAAAGCCGCTGAGTCTCGCCAATATTTGACATTTCGTGAGCAGATCTACCAACTTCCGAACTTTATTTTCAAAAACTCGAGCATAGGATAGCAGGATAGAATGAGCATAAAATTATGATGCAATGACAAAACATTCGTTTTATGCTATTGAACATAAAATGAGTATAGCAGACGATAAGGATAGGGAAGTGTCTATTGAGGAGGCAAAGGAGAAACACGCGTCTCCCTTGAGCCCTCTAACAAATGTCCAGACGACTGAGAAAAGTTTGTGTATTTGTTTGTGTATTTGGAAAGGAAAGAGAAAGAACGAGTATTGGTCAGGAAACTCTGCAGTTAAAAGACAAATAGGCATCTGGAACATTTGAACAACGGGAGCTTCGTCTAGAGCAGGAGAGTATAAGAACTTCTACGTCAGGGGCAAGGGAAACTTCGAAGGAAAGATGAGATCTAAAGTATTTAGTGATATTTCCCGGTGGTGAAAATGGATATTTTAACTGAGGCAGGTCAATCCAACAAGAGGATAAGTAAAGTCCCGGGCGACGCCGGGTTTTCAGCTAGTCATTTATATAAAATCAGCGACGGTGGATGTTATCACAACAAAGAAAAAATCTAACATTGGGTTATTTCCCGATTATACAAACGGGTGGGTTCGCTTCTAGTTGTATTTGCAATGTTTGATGATGATATGTTAAATAATACACTTAAAATAAAATCATGAAACTGCTTCAATCATTTGTGTTCATCCTGTATTTGCAGTTATTAAGATGTAAAAGCTATATTTTCATGATTTTCGGCCATTACATATAATTTCTCACTGGCTGAATAATAAAGCTTCTACCCGCTCTTCTCAGAAATATAAACTTATTCCACCGTTTGTTGTTAGTTCAAAGTTGGGCAGATTTTTTCCATTTAATACTATTGATAGTTGGAATGAGCTATCCATGCAGATGAAATTTGATTTAATGAACTGTTGTACTCAAAATTGTATAAATCATAAACAACATGTAAAACATTTAATATATAATTATGTCATGACTTGTCAACAGAATGTATAATCATATTTCATTTCACTTCATCCCTTTGGGATGCAAATTGTGTAAATAAATAAATAAATAATATTTATTAATGATCGAGTCTGTCTGCTAGCCCGTCTATCCGTCCGTGATTAAAAGGACGTAGAAATTTCGGTTCCTGTCGGCCGAAAAAATCAGCCAAATCCACGTTTGCTGAAAAACAGTGGCCAAATAACAAATAAATGTAACTTTTCCGCTAATTAACGTGAAATTAATAATTTAAAATTTAATAAAACGTAGCAAACAAAAATTAACATTTAGCTACTACGTTTTTGCATCTTAAACACAACATCTTTCGCTATTTTTTATTTTCTGTAGAGATCGCCACTGGAACCTTTTCCACGAATTCGAAAACAAATTTTGTCTGACCCCTCCTTAATTGTAAGCGATATGGATGATGCTTTTGACAAGTTGCAAAGAGGACGAAAATACGGATTTTTTGAAGAAACTGATCATTTTAGAAAAATTGTACGATATAATCCCAGTCTAAGTCTTATAAAACAAACATTTTTCCCAACGACATCTCACATGTATTTTCCGAAAGATTCAGCCTATGCAGCTATATTTAATTATTAGTAAGTACTTATTCCTGAGTTAATTTAATAAATGTAATAAAATTGTCATAAAATGAGCAAAAAACAGTAGATCCTTTCTTTATTTCAACTTAAGATAAAGAAAATTTCTGAGTATTAATTACACTCCGTCCCTTTTTTTTCAAATTGGATTTGAAATAATAATTTAGGAAATTTATGAAATTCTTTGTGCGTTTCTTTTAATGAAAAAATACAAGTTTTTCTATATGTAATTGTCAATTTGCTTTCTTTGTTGATGTTATTAACTTCTTTAGATGTGTTTGTCGATTTTCATATTGATCATCTAAAGATGCTGCTGTGAGTTTCAAAGTTTAAAGCCATATGAAATGACATTGAACATAATCATGGTGGACAAAATAATGGAAACACCTCATAAAGAAAGAAAAGCCATTTGTAATTTGGTAAACGATCACGAATGAAAGCGGACCAATCCTAAGTAATAGCTAATGAAACTTTGTATCATTTGTCATGAACAGAGGTGCGCAAATTTAGATTCAAAGAAGATATTTTGTTAGTTTAAATTTAAACTTTTTTATAAAATTTTTATTGACACAATATTTGCAACTTTTAATATTTATTATGATATCATTTGTTTTTTGTTATCACTTTGAAGCAGTTTGGCATGCTTTTCATGATAATTTAACATTTCTCTTTATGTCTTTATCCCTGAGCCATATTCGGAATAGTTCTGGTAGGTCAGTTATGTTTGTGATCGTCTTTTTAGTTTTAAACACGCAAATGAAGTACATGAATTAGGCAGTAATACGAGATAAAGTAAACCAGCTTATATGAGTCTTAATGAGCAAGATTGGGATCTTTGAGAAAAACTTAAAAATAGAATTTCTCAGCGGAATTTTTTTCTTTAAGGAGAAAACTTATTATCATAGGTAAGACCTAAGAATATTATTGCATTGCGAACAGGCATTACAGTCTTAATTTGTTTCATATCTGTAGTCAAAAGTAAGAAAATGCCAAATAAAATGGTCTTGAGTCCAGTAACTTGTACGCCTCTGTGAAAATTATTCATGTTCCATGATAGATGCAGGAAGTGGGTACGAACATCTAAATCACTTTTCCAAAATCGACTAGAAAGGCATTTTCCTGCTCTTTGAAGATAGCGACCGCACAGCCCAATGAAGATGTTTAACCTTGTAAACATGCACCGATAGGGCATTGCCGTTCTTGAAACAACATCTGACGTGAGACATAGGGTGGAGCAAAATTTTTACTTACGAAGGAACCATCCGAACCTCTATCTCCGTTTCACACCAAATTGAAATTGTTACTTACCTAAAGCTACTACTGATGTTTGCATTAATAAGAAATCGCAACATTTTTTTTTCTTTCAAAATAAACCGCGAAAACGAAAAAAATTTGAGCACTCATAGCCATACAAAAACTCCATTGGTGTGAAACTGAGATACAGGTTCGGATGGTTCCCTTTCTCAATCACGAATACACGCTAAAGAGCAGAAATAAGTTCAATTAATGGCATCTACCTTTCTAGCGGGAGAACCCCATAGCATCAAGCACAACGACACGAGGCGTTTTCATTATTTTGTTCAACTTTTATGCAAAAAAATTACACAAATATTGTTTTAAAAAGAGGGTATTCTCTGGATTAATATAGATATCAGTTATTGAATTGATAGAAAGCAATGAAGAAAAGTAATGACATATTTTAAAATACCGTATACCAGCGGTCGCCAACCGATGATCCACGGACCACTGATGGTCCATGAGAAAATTTCGGTGGTCCGTAGAATAGTTTGGACATGTTTACAATTTTCATGTTTACTATGTTCTTTCACTATATTCTGGCGTATTCATGTCTGCATTGTCTTACTGCTGTGTTGGTGATGAGGTTTTGGAATCAGTAACACTGATATGAAACGTAGTACCATGCACTAATCTTTAGTGTTTCGTAGAATTCAAATTGCTGGTTTAGTGATCTGTGCGGTCCGAATGGTTGGCGCCGCTGCCGCTTACTATAAATTAAATTTCAGAAATCACAAGATAATATTAAATCTCTTATTCATTTTGCAAACTTTCTGCCATTTGATTTTAACAGCCCTGATTGAGAATTACTGCTTTACATAGCATTAAGCGTATACAAATACTGTTATTTTACAATAATAATTAATAATATTATAATGTAATAAATTTCATTTCAGTCAATTTTAAAATATTTTAAAAAATTTCCTTTCAGCATTGCAATTATGAGAGAATCAGGAATCATGACAAAAATTCATAGAAAACATTACGGAGACCCTTTTCCTGCCAACTACCAGGAACAAGTACCATTTTCACCTGTCAATTTGGCTTCCGTCGCTTCACTATTTTTACTTTTAATAGTAGGATTGGCTGGTTCCTTTATTTTATTCCTAATTGAAGTGCTCATAGAGAAAATAGAAGATTTATTTTTAAGGATGACGTAATTTTTCTTTTGTTTATATTTATATTGTTCAATTTTTTACTTCACACTAACTGTTCAGTAGGACGAATTAAATGCACTTTACATTATTCCGCCAATGTCTCTGCACGTTTGGCATCACTGCAAATCATTCTTTGGAGGAGAACTTCTCACCGCACATCGCCTCTTTCATTGCTTTGATGAGAACATAGGCGCAAGATCGGGCGAATATGGACCATGAGGCGCCACATATGTATCCTAGAGTCTCCAAGGAAGTGCCATGCTGGAGAAGCGTTCCCACAAGTGGCTGCTAAATTCGTATGGAAATCCGAAGTAACCAATTCTTTCCTCCATCGTTCCCCAAAGAAATCGCGCTGTCCATCGTTGATCAAGATTTCATCTGCTTTCATGATTTCTCGCTTTATCCATAGCTAAGCAACTTCCTTCATGAGCAATGCAGTAATGTTGTCTGATAGATAATATGCGGCATTATAATCTATTTCACACTTGTATAGGGCGCGCATTTGTAACTGCTACTTTTCGAGAGTTGGAGGGGGACGCAATCATTTACGAATGATCCAAAACTGAAATAATTAAAGTTTTTATTTTTTAAGTTTTTGTAAAACACAAATATTATTTTAAAAGTAAGCACTATTCTTATTCATGAAAAATAATAATAATTAAGTAAATGACCGGAGCGACCTAAACTGTAAAGAGTTGAATCGCAATTTACTGTTTTATAATAATCATGGAGTGTAAAGACTGTAATACAGAAGTTTTGAAATTATTAGACTCAAAACAGAAATTAAAAGTTACTCTTTTTCTATTAAACTATACCTACTAATGTAATTCCCTATGTTAGTTTGTTTGTGTATATGGCTGAAACGCTACAATCCAATGCACATGTAACAAAGAAGGGTGATACCGTGAGCTGCGTGCCGATGCCAAGCTACAAAAATTGCTAAAGAAATTTAACTCAACAATGATCAAGAACATTTGATTAGCTAATAGAAACTAATTTTTGGAATAATATACCGTCTTTAAATATTTTTTCTCTTTCAAGATAAATAAAATTAATTTCAATTATGGCTATTGGTTCTTCTCCTGTTCATAGAACCACCAATCTTTTCAGAAAACATGTTTATAGAACCTAGGATCTGATAGTTTGTTGGGGTTTTTTTTTTATATGGTTGGATTTTCAGCCTGCATCTCCCCTTTTATCCAGGAGACTAGCTGTTTGGGATGAAAGAATGATGGTGAAATAGACAAACACAAACATCCATGCTCTCGGCGGGATTCGAACCCGCGACTCGCTAGTTACGAGAGCGGCAAGACCTGTGCCTCAACGCTCTCGGCCACCGAGCCGGTGTAACAGGGCAGAATAAACCCCCGTGTAGATTATACCCGGGGTTAATCTATCCTAGTGTGTTTTATACCCCTATTTCAGGATTTGGCGTCGTGCCAACCCCCTCTAAACTACCCACCACCCCCGTCGGCTACTTGACCAAATACGCATAGATAATGAATCTTGACCAAATCTATCTTCTCTATATATATAAAGAAGGATGTTTGTTTGTGGGTTTGTTTTTTATACAAATCTACAGTTTTATTCCGATCTTGATGAAATTTTGCATACTTGACCTTCAAAGCATGAGGAAGGTCACTGTCTACCTCAGATTTCGGAAAAATAATAAATATCGATAAAAAAAATCGATATTCATGGTTATGGCAAGGCATATTAATGAGAAATATCTCATGACCAACAATGCAAGGCAAAGTTTGTATAACAATAGGTATCAACAATGGTATCAGCACGCAATTCACAAACACGCTGCAAGGACCAACAATATACAGGGTGTTTTTGAATTGAGTACAGATTTTTTGGGAGATGAGAGAAGAGGTCCTTAGAAGTATTTTTTGTCATATGAACAAGGGGTCCCCGCAGCTCCGTTTACTTACAATACTGCATTGAACAATCAAATGACACCGGGACGCAGTGTGCGTTGGTAGGCCTAGATTATTTT
>JAHWFO010013952.1:148790-186961 GCA_023313115.1 Rhysida immarginata
GGCCTACCAACGCACACTGCGTCCCGGTGTCATTTGTTTGTTCAATGCAGTATTGTAAGTAAACAGAGCTGCGGGGACCCCATGTTCATATGACAAAAATACTTCTAAGGACCTCTTCTATCATCTCCCAAAAAATCTGTACTCAATTCAAAAACACCCTGTATATCTCATGACCAACAATGCAAGGCAAAGTTTGTGCAACAATAGGCCCATCGTGTTCGCATCGACAATGGTATCAACGCGCAATTCACCAATAACAATGAGCACAGAATGATGATGTAATGTTAAAGCAGTCTTTCCAAGAATCATAACAATGAACATAAAATGATGATGCAATATGGATAAGTTTCAATTTGTAACAATGCATAGAATTCCTGTTATTCAGGTTTTTCTTAGAAAAGAGAGTTCTTAGTACTTAACAATTTCTTGAAAATCTTTAAAAATGATCAGTAACTGGAGATAATGGAGAGTTAGCAGAGTATTGTGAAAGAGTGGAAAGACGACAGAGGAAGCACTCCTTTAGCTCCGTGATGTATTGAGCAAATGGGAAGCAAGTAAATAGAAGAATCGGCGACCGCTAGACTGCACAAAGTGATGAATGGCCAAGTTTTGCTTCAACACATCGAGAGAAGAGTGGAAATTGCAACAACATCAAGTGTACATCTGAGGTAAGATTACGTGAGTAAGAAATTATTTAAAATAGCAGTGGCATCCTTGGAGGTCCAGCCATTGTGAGCCTTTAAAAAGTTTTTTTTAGAATTTTCATTAAGAATTTTTACTGTATTAATTCTAAGCATTTTCATGTGTTTATTTTTAAGATATTGCAAAATTTAATTTAATTTTTTGAGATTGTTCTGTTTACCTACAAGTGTAATTATCCCGGGCAACGCCGGGTACCTTTGCTAGTACGCAAATAATACGTCGGCTACTTCATTTTTGACGGGTAGAACCCTAGTTGATAAATATTTTTCAAACCAAGGCCTATTTTTTGTAATAAATCTGGTATTATCCAATAACCTCGCTTTTCAAAAATCTGAATACCGAGTATAAATGGTCAAAATATAACAAAACAATTACTGAAAATTATAAAAACGCTGAAGTATCATTTAATATACTTTTTTGGGCTGATCAGTGTATCATTGATTTGCAAATTCATATTTTTGACCAGGAAGATATGAAAACCATGAAAATGTAAAAATATTTTTGTTGTGTCTAATAATTTGCATGTCTCTGTACTTTATAATACATAAAATTTGAGCTGTTTATAAAATGAAATCAAATATGAATTCATTTCTGAAAAAAAGAAATATTTTAACCGAGCAATAAAATGATTCTATAAAAAATGAAGGTTCCGATTTAAATAAGTGATGAATGTGTATGATGAATTTGCTGAATGATCAATGATTCTTGGACAACATGAATGTAAAGAGGTTATTGTGGGCAGTTGAATGCGAGTTATTAAAATATAATGGAAAGTGGCGTGACCAAACGATATATGACGAAATGATCTGTCACTATTAGAAAGCTTTGCCTTTCTTCATTGCTAATTTTTTTGCTGCTTGGGAATGAGATTAATATAGTAATTTTCTCCTCAAGAATCTCAAGCTGCATATTAAAAATATTTCTTTTTTAAGAGTTTTTTTTTTAATGCATATCGTTCATGCTGCAACAAGGGCACAGTCAGAATTATCACTTCTGAGAAAATGAGATTTGAAAATTGATTGTTCATTGATTGCTTACGTTAACACTCATTTTTTAATTAAATGCCTTATATTTTAATGTGTAATTTCATGGTGCCGATATCGCGATATTGTTGGATGATAGAATAGGTCAATCCGACTGTTATGTATGGGTTGAAAATGTGCCACTTGAAAGTTTTTGAGATGTGTCCTATTGCAGACCATGAGAGATAAAATATAATTTATTCTCTGTACAAATCATTGGGGAATAAAATGTTTTTAATAAGAAAGCTACCATAGTCTGTTAAAAAGAATGCTTTCAGAAATTTGGAAGCGTGTTTGGAAAAAAATATATTCTATAATGTTTGTATACTCTATAAAATTTTATATGGAAAAAGTTTATTTTTTAAAAACGGGGGGAAAATACAGATCCAGAAAAAGCAGAAAAATAAACAAGTCTAGATGTGAGGGTGTTTGAAAAGAAATACGACAATTAAGAATTTTTTTTTACATGGCAACGCTGTTGCTGCTCTTAAAGTTGATTTCCGTCCTTATAGTGATGTTTGATTAAATCATCGGGCCAAATCTGTAGCCTTGTATACAAATTAACTTAAAATCGAGAACATTTAAATTGTAAAAAAATATTGTCGCGCCGTCATTGTTTTATCTTTTCCTATTTGCATTTAGGCATTGGCAATAATGATGAGCGTCAGTTAAAAATTTTAGGTCAATTAAATACTGTCTATTGAAAGCTGTTTCTCTTTTAATTAAATATACTACGACCCTAACGAGTGAAATTAATATGAAACATTTTTATTAAATCAACCATTTTGTCCTTGACAGCAAACCATTCCAATGTGAACATTATAACTTGTATATTTTCGATTTCTATTAGATTCAAGTTTGAAATGAAAAACATTTGAATTGAAATGGAAGACATTCCTCTTTTTATAAAATGACTTATTCATACTTACCTTATTAAAGGTTAAAGAATGTTCGAAAACTTTTCTGGACACAGGTCTGTCGCTGAAACATGAAATGTTAAATGAGCATTTGCTAAGCAAAATGAACGATTTTCAGTGAAAGTTATGGAAATTATGAGAAAGTTTGAAGGTGAGTCGAGCAATTAACAGCTTTGCTTATAAACAACTGTTGGGTGTTTCATAACTATTTACATAAATTAATGGCAAAACCATTCGAATTAATTAATACATGAAAATAATCTTTCCAGCCATTAGATCCCTTAAACGGTATTCCTCTTTTGATATTCATTTGCCTTTAACCACTATTACCTAATTTCTTTAATTTTTAATCAGGGTTGTTATGGTAAATTTTTTTTTAAAAATTTGTTTGGTAATCTTCTGGAAAAATAGCATCTGAATCCTTAACTACAGCAATATTTTTCCGTATAGTCATTTTTATTGCCCGAATCATCACTTTGGCTCTACAAAATTATACCACGTATTTCGCGCACATTCGTGGCTGGATTGGCGTGTTTCGGGCACATATGTGGCTGGAGTCACGTGTTTCGGACACATATATCGCCGAAATGACGTGTTTCGGGAGCAAGCAAGTGTATTTTATTTATTATTTATTTTTTTTTATTCATTATAATCCAATACGTCCATCCAGAGCTTGTATAGCTTGAGACCGACGAGTTGGGTCTCTGGATGGACCTGGATTAACGACTGCTGTAAGAAGGTCACAGCAGCCGGGGAGGGGAGTGAAGATCGTGAGTCACTGATGAGCCGCCCACCAGGCCACGGCCTCCCCCTTTCAGTGTCTCTGATATATAATACATTAGAACTTCGATAATTCGAATTTCTCCCAAATTCGTAGTTTCAGTCTATTCCATTCCCCTCCGGGGTTAAAACCTTTATAATTCCAAGTGCTGGAACTTATATAAATCGAATTTTTTGAGGGATACCTTATATATATCGAAGTTAACGCAAATAAATTCGCCCACAAATCAAATTTTGTCAATCCGGACCTTTAAAAATCGAATTGATATCAGTCAATCCGGACCTTGAAAAATCTCTTCCCTATTAAATTTTAAATTTTATAATTTATATTTTTTTATCTCAATAGTCCTATAAATAAGTTTTCTCTATTTATTTTTAATGATTATTTCTTGTGAATAAATTTGTATTAATTAGTGGTAATAAGCCGAAAGTGGATTATGTCAAGAAACCCTCTTATTAAATATTAGTTTAGTTCTTCTTCATCAACAATATTACTGGATGCTCAGCAGATTTCTGTAGATTATATTAGTACTTTTTAAATATTCTTTAAAATATGCTTATGCCATTTACAGTTGTAAAAAAGTTTTTGTAATTCTTTGGAAAGCATATATAGCTAAGTCAGGTGATTTTTACAAACAAAGCTTCTGCTTACGCCATACCTTATCTTAAAGCTCACAAAGTGAATTCAGCAAAATAAAGAATTTTTTTATCGTCTGTCTGAAAAGAGACGAGAAACATATTTTCCTTTGTCTGTGTGTTGTTGTTTTTTTTTTCGCCTAACGTTTTTAGAAAGACATAAAGGCAATTTAAATTTGCTTGTTTGTTGATGATGTCATTGATTAGCATGCAAGCAATCCAGTGAACTCAGCTTGACATAAAAGGGTATATGTAGACAGATTACAGTAGTCCCAAAAATATTTTTAAAGTTACAGTTCTGATCAATTATTTTTATTCTTTAATTTAATTTCATACATGTTTTTAATTCATCGTGATGTTTAAATTTTATATAAATTCTCTGCTCTAATACAAGTTTTTCTGAAATACACACAAAAATTTTATATGTTCTTATCAAATTCACTATATGCAAACTGCAATCGGAAAAAAAGATCGAGAAGTTACAGTCATAATTGAAACAATTAATATATTATTACCTAAAGATTCATAAACTTTTAAAATTTAAAAAAAAAATCTGATCAATCGAATCGAATAAAATCTAAATTTGATTCGTGACTGAATTCAACAATACCAATTATCACCAGCCTGGCCTTCTTCGTCCACACTTCCTCGCCTGATTATAATAAACTCAATCATCCCAGACGTTTATACACGGTAAAATTATTAATAGATGACAACATTTCAATAGGAAATGTATATGCCTTGTCAGAAGAATGAAGGCCACGAGGTAAGACGCTAAAGCGAAGATTAGTATCTAAACAGTCGTGTTAATAAAAAGAAGGCCAATGACAAAGACTTCATTATCAAGCAAAGTTATAATTCACTTTATATCAATTTTTTTTTTTTTTTTTTTACCAATGACTCTTTCTATGATGAATTTCTATTTTCGTGATAATCATCAGAACTGGATTGCTCATTGAAAAGTGTTGACTGTCATCCTTATACAATATCGTCGTTATTATACTTCATTACAATCGTTTCATTCACTGGGAATCTTTTTTGTCACGCTTAATAAGTTAATTGAATTAGTCGGTAATATTTAAACATGAATATGAATATACATATTTATAAAGCGCAAAACACACTTAACTCTTTGTATGATGTAACAAATTTAAAATGATTTAACAATTAAAAATAATGTATGCTCATTAATTTTTTGTAAATTTCTTTCAGTTTACTGTTTACCATTAGTAAGATTAATTGGTCTGCTTGTAAGGATTAATTATACCAGAATACCATTCTTAAATTCAAAAAAAATTGAATGAAGAGCAGAAGCATTCATCTTTCTTAATATATGTATACGACAATGATAATTTTCTCAGATTTCTCTTATCTAAATGGAGAAATGGCTATTTTTAAAATGGAGATAACTCTTTGGAAATTGTTTGATATCAGAAAACATGTTTTTTTTTCATAGATAAACATTCACAACAAAATCTTATCGCTAAATAATCCCTTTAGAATAGAATATTTAGAAGAAAGGGAGATAGACGGATAAGAGTCATTTTCCGCCTATTGCGTGCTCGGAAAAAATTTTGTAGCATCTTAAACTTTTTATTGCTGTTCTCTATATAGTTATATAAGAGGGTTATTTTTTTCATTCTCCGATGCAGCATAAAATAAAGACGTGTGAATAACAAAATGATTTTGTTATCAGGAGCCAAGTACAGTTAAAGTTATTTTTCGACATAGTCACTATCATATTTGTCAGGTATATTTAGATATCTGTCATATCAGTGGACGAGTTTTCCAATACCTCTTCATAGAAGTTTGCCACTAGCATGTTGATACAGGTCTCCACGGCGTCTTGAAACTTTTCGTTGATACGGAAGCGCTGTTCTCCCAGACCTTTCTTCAGCTCTCGAAAAAGATGAGTGTTTTGCAGTTCTCAGACAGCATTTTGGGAATCCAATGTGCACAAAATTTTCGTTAGCCTAGGTACTGCGTTACGATCGTGTAGGCTATAGAGCTGGCTTTGAAATTTCCGGAAAATGCTCAGACAATTCACTAATGGTAAACCTCCGTCTCTCTCGAACCATTTGGTCAACTCGCTGAATAACGTCTTCACAAGTAAAAAACTTGCGTTCTTGTCCACCTTCATCATGAACGTCAGTTCGGCCATCTTTAAATTACCTGCACCATTCTCGCACAACTCCTACAGTTTGCACCGTAAACGCGGCTCATTCGGCGATGAATTTCTGCTGCGCTATTCCTTTCTCCCTTTAAAACACGAATGATGCTAAGCAATTCGCACTTCGCGGAAGAATCAATCATGCCAGCATGTTAAGGGGCCTGCAGCTCAGCTCCAACTAATGTGTTGGACTCGGCAGTGGCAGACAAGAGTGGGAAGTACACGAAGTTGTTCAACCTCACTTTTTTTGCGCGCAAGCATACCTTGGAAGCGATGGCGTTGCGCGGCGGCGGTAGCGTTCCGGAAGTGAAAAGTTCATAAAACATGGTGATAAGAGGGGAAGGCATAATCATTAGCGGCGGTCGCCAAAGAATTGCAGTTAGAGCACTGTTATTAAGCACAAAACCTTAATTTTGCTGTACGAAATAATTTATAAGATGAATTAAGCATCCAGGAATGCTAATTTTATTTAAGATTATAAAGTACCGCGATACATACCCCCTTACTAACTCAACGTTTCACATGAAGGAATATTTTACGAAGATTACCGAATTAATTAATAAATGAAATATTAAATTAAGAAAATGGTTATAAATTACTATAAATATTTTTTACTGGAAAGCAATTAGCTAGTTTTAATAACCTATTTTTAGAAACTATGTTTGTTTAGAAACTTGAGAATCCATTCAATTATCATCTGCTGTTTACTTCCATTGCTTTCATGTGAAGTGGATTCGTGCTTATTGCTGAGTAGTGGAATAAAGAAGTTCCGTCAAGCGCATTAATAAACACAAACACAAACCGCTTTAATAACGGAGTCTTTGTATGGCTATGTGTGTTCAAATTTTTTCGTTTTCGTCGTTTATTTTGAAAGAAACAAAATTTCGCATTTTTTTATTTTGCAAGCATCAATAGTAGCTTCAGATGAGCAACACATTTTAATTTGGTGGAAATCTGTGAGCTACATGTTCGTGTAGTTCCCTTGTTAGCAGCGCGATTGGAGGTTGAAAAAAAAAATAGCCTTCGTGAATTCAACAAATATAGCTGAATACAAATATAGCTGAATTGAACAAATATAGCTGAATACAAATTTAGTTGTATCGTTTTTTGATGAATAAATATTTACGTAAAAGCATTTATAGCCTTTCAAAGTTAGATCATTTGCCATGTTGTCAGCTTTTGCGGCGGGTTTTTTTTAAAACGTTATTTATTCCCTTTATGGATGAGTTAGGGTCCATATTGCAGATAATCAGCAAGTGAAAACAGGATCTACGTGCAACAAAATAAACTTTAATGTCGAGATGCGTTTCAATCAGAAACCATTTCTGTACAGACTGAAGATGGTCTCCGACTGAAACGCGTCTCGGCATTAAAGTTTATTTTGTTGCATGCAGACTCTGCCTCCATTTGTTTATTCCTTTTATTCCGTTTGTACGTCTGTCTGTATATTTTATGATTTTCCAAGAACGATGTAGCTGTTTTTCAAATTCTGATTTCACCAATTGATAAAAAATCTTAAAGCAAAATTGATGGCAATCTTGTAAATCGGTCTAACCATCCATGACCTTTAAAAACTCTTACGAAATACTAAGTAACAGAAAAACTATTTTTTTCGACCTATGTCTGATAAAATTTCAAAATTTGTAAGCGAATACAAATATTTAATGAATTTTCGTCACTCGGCATATTATATGCGCGCGGAATAAAACCTAAATTCTTATTAAATCCACTGATAGGCTTGGTATTGCCGTTTCAAACGTCAAGGAATAAAATAAGGGAATAGTTTTTATTTGTGGCTGACATGTTTCGAAAACCTTCATCTACAGAACCAAAAAGAATGGCAATAGCTGTTTTCGAATACGATGACAGAGTTAAACACCGAAACGCGTTAGACACAATAAAATACTTTATCTGATATATATTTTTCATATCTACAATCATAGAACGTGATACTGGACAACATGGACATCATCATGTTACTTAT
Source organism: Rhysida immarginata (assembly GCA_023313115.1). Taxonomy (NCBI): domain Eukaryota; kingdom Metazoa; phylum Arthropoda; class Chilopoda; order Scolopendromorpha; family Scolopendridae; genus Rhysida; species Rhysida immarginata. The sequence goes on from JAHWFO010013952.1 coordinate 157,002, forward strand.
CCAAAAAGTATGCGCAAAATTCTTATTCTGTCAGACAAATTTGCAAAATGTTTCATGGCTTGTTTTTGATATAATTTGATGGCTTGAAAACTTAATGGACATCATAATTTTTTACATATGTAGTTATTCCATCAATGAATAATAACTTTACATATGAACATTAATCGACTTTGATTCCTTGTCTCCTTCTACGAGGGTTATTCGTTAAGTAAGGTCCGTTTTGCAATTAAAAACGAAGGAAGTAAAACATTTTCAAAAAACCATTTATTTTCTTAATCTACATATAATTCTCTACTTTTCTACATAATTTCCTTGCCGGTTTTAACATTTATCGTAACAAACAACGAGTTTTTGGATACCTCCCAGGGTTCGAAATTAGCGGTTACTTGGTTGCCAGAACTACCGAAAGTTAATTCTGGCTTGGTTGCCCGGATGGCAACCGCATTGAAAATTCATTCCGGCAAACAATCTACGAGTTTGTCATCCACTCGGTAGGTATCGTCACCAGTCGGGGAATCATTACGGAAGTGATGTTTCCAAGTGCCAGTAATGGCAGTCCGCGTCGCTGCAACCACAAAGTAAAGAAATAACACTGTGCCGCTAACACTCACTCATTGCAGCCACAGTGTTATTTCTTTCCTCTGTGGTTAACGGACATAATAGTCGGAGGCTTTCCCTTTTACTCATAATACTATTATTAAAAGTCATCCCAAGTCGCAGAGTATAACGAGTAAGTCAGATTGACTTGCTAAAAATAACATTACAATTACAATATGTAAAATGATTGCACTTTGAATATAAATTCAATAATTCATCGAAGGTTTTCAACCTATGTAGCGTTTTTCTCTTGACCTGAGTGAACATCAAAAGATTAAGCTGGCGATGCTGAGGCGGCAGATCATGAGGAGAAAGACGCTGAGACAAAACTAAAACAGAAAGTTAAAGAAAAACGTCGTTTCCATCCAAAGGGGTAAAGCATGTATCCATGGGTCGTATTTGAAGCTGAAAATAATGCTTTGTTCTGCATTCCGTGTGTTTCTAATCCTAATATTGCAGATCATACTACCTCTTTTGTGACTGGCTGTAAACGTTTTAAAACTGATTCCTTCAGAAAACATGATGTCAGCCTGAAGCACTGTAAATGCATGGCCACTGAAAAAGCCAAATCAGATCCCCAGAGTTCTGATGCAAATAAGGCGTTGCAGCTGTTGCGAAAAGTAGATGCTGACAAAATGAAAACTTTGTTTCGGAATGCCCAAGCTACTGCAAAGAAGGGCAGACCATTCACAGATTTTGTGTGATTGGATCAGTAGAAAGGCCTAAATGTTGGGGATACATACATTAATAATAAACAATGCCACGCATTCACACGAAATACTGCAAAAGTTGAGAGATAGAAGTTACAAAACTGAGTTACAAAATTGTACCTTCTTTTTTACAATTTGCGACGAAAGAACTGATGTTTCAGTTCAACAGAGCATAATACTCTGTGTTAAATGTGCTAAAGATACTGTGGTGAAAACAAAGTTCTTGTCAATTTTGCCATTAGAATTTGCTTGTGCCAAAGACGTTGTTTCTGCTATTTTCCATAGGTTAAAAGAAGTTGTTGATATGGAAAAAACTGAAGCTGTCAGGAAATTAGCTGGTTTCGGAAGTGATAGTGCAGCAGTAATGCAAGGCAAACGTGCAGGAGTTGCTGCTTTTCTAAAGCAGAGAAAAACCATGCTTACAATCCATACAGTGTTTGGCTCACAGATTAGAATTAACTTATAAAGACATACTTTCTAAATTTGATTATCATTCTAATTTCACAGAGCACTGCATAATATATACTACTTCTATGAGAAAAGTCTTTTAAATCGAAGTATGCAAAAGCAATCTAGTGCAAAGTGCAAAATCAAATTTTCTGCACCAAAAAAGAACGTATCGTCAAATGAAGAACTGATTGAGAAGTTGAGTTTTTTTAACTTTAAAGTTTGGCCAGAAGAGAAGGAAAAGCGCCCACAATTTGGAAATAATACTGTAATAACTTGTACAAATATTTTTTCGCAAATGCTGGAAAATAATGGATACATACAGGGTCGGGAGACATTAATATGACCACCTGCTAGTATCCGCAATATCCACCTTTGGCGGCAAGCACAGCAGCTAGTCGACGTGGCAGAGCGTCAATAAGTCCTCGGAAGGTGGTTGCAGATATCTGGGACCATTCGGCGATCAGTGCATTCCGTAATTTCATCACCGTGCGTGGTGGAGGGTTCAGCTTGCGGACATGGAATCGAGATGGTCCCACAAATGTTCAATGCGGTTGAGATCCGGGGAGTTTGGTGGCCATGGGAGTAGCTTGAATTCATCCTCATGCTCCTCGAACCAGTCGTGGACAATTTTGGCAGTATGGCAATTTCAACAGAACCAGCATTGTCCTGCTGAAAGGTGCCATCACCCTGAGGAAACACTGTCGACATGAAGGGGTGTACCTGGTCTACGACCATCGTCAGGTTACGAACAACATTCAGTGTACCCTTCAGCGGTATCAATGGACTCAGACCATACCAGGAAAGCATCCCCCAAACAGCCACACCTCCCCCACCAGCCTGTCGTATGCCAACGATGGTGTCGGGATGCCTGTTCTCAGATGCTTCCCGGCGAATTCTCCATCGTCCGTCCACTCTGTTCACCAGAAACCGCGACTCATCAGAGAAAGCAACCCTTTGCCACTCGGCCGAGGTCCAATGGCGATAGTCCATCGCGAATTGGAGGCGTTTTCGGCGATGCACTGGCGTCAACATGGATGCTGTTACCATACGCCTGCTCCGGAGCCCCAACCTCAAGAGGGATCGTTGCACTGTCTTGGTGCTGACACGCCTAGTGGCCCCACTGTTCATTTGCTGTGTCAGTGGCTCAACAGTGGCACGCTGATTGGTCTCAACAGTGGCACGCTGATTGGTCTCGACGCTCGCCTCTAGGATCGATGGTTCCCCACAGTTACCTCTAGGATGGGGCCCCACAGTTACCTCTTCGGTTGTTCAAAACTGTCTGGTTCGTCCAGTCGCGGTACACCTTCATAACGGCAGCCCTAGAGCAGTTCACAAAGGTGGCCGTTTCTGAAATGCTGCCCCCCTTGGCCCGATAGCCAATGATCATCCCCTTTTGGAGGTCCGACAGGCCACTTGCTCTGCCCATGACGGCGACAATTGCTGTGTTAACGGATGCTACTACTCGTCTGCTGTTGTCAGCTTTTAATGATATGCAATGATTTTTCATCTGCATACCATGGGACGTTCCAACATGTTCCAGGAGAGGTGGTCATATTAATGTGTAATTGAAAATATACTTCCAGACTGGAATTACAGGGTCGAGTCACGTTATTATGACCACCTCCTATGTTTGCCTTAGAGGTTGCCCAGCCGAGAAACTATGTCTCGTGTTAGCAATTGGTTAGGTGACTGTATAAGGTCAAGTTTCCACTATATTAAAACGTATCACTCATTGCTGCAATGAATAAGAAACGTGATTTATCAGATCTGGATGATAATCGGCTTTCGCGCCAAGGGTGGCAGTATTTCGGAAACCGTGCAATTTGTGAACTGTTCTCGTGCTGCTATAGTTAAAGTGTACCATGACTGGGAAAATGGGATCGTTCAGAATGCTTTAGTTAAAGTTTGCATGGCAACACCTACCAGAATCTTATTGGCTCACTCCCACGCCGTCTAGCTGCTGTCCGTGCCGCTAAGGCAGTTATTGGGGATATTAGCTGGTGGTCATAATAAAGTGACTCGACTCTGTATGTTAAATATTTTGTATACACCAAACTGTGGAGCACCACGTGCCATTGATGAAGAGGTGAACGTCGGCTGCGCAGGTGTGTGAAGGCAACCGAAGAGCTACAGTGGACCAACTTACCGCTCAAACCACCGAGGATGATACCAGACATGTCTCTAAATCGCAGTATGGAGGACCCTTCTACATATGGACCTCCGCAGCAGACGAATGGTCATCGCACCCATGCTGACGAAGGTTCATCGCCAAAAACGGCTTCAATTTGCCCGACAGTACAGAAACTGGACCACTTCCGACTGGAAAAAGAGTTGCCTTCTCCGATGAGTCACGATTTCTGCACCACAGAAGTGACGGCGTGTGAGGCGAGAAGCCTCCGAGAACAAGCATCCTCCAACCATCGTTGGACGAATCTAGGCAGGTGGCGACAGCGCCTTTGTGTGGGGAGTGTTTTCATGGCATTGTCTGGGCCCACTAATACCTGTGGAAGGCACTCTCAACCGATTCGGTTATTTATCCATAATTGCAGATCAGTACACCCATACATGGCGACTGTCTTCCCAGAGGGGGGATGGCACGTTCCAGCAAGACAATGCGACGTGTCATACAGCTGCAATTGTTCGGGGGTGGTTTGAGGAACGCTACCAAGAGTTCCAAGTACTACCCTGGCCCCCCTAATTCCCCAGAACTCAACCCAATCGAGAACCTTTGGGATCACCTCGATCGTTATGTGCGTGCTATGGAACAACCACCGCGTACCCTTCAGGAGCTATCGGATGCTTTACAGTCTGCATGGCAACACCTACAGAATCTTATTGACTCGCTCCCACGTCGTCTAGCTGCTGTCCGTGCCGCTAAGGCAGTTATTCGGGATATTAGCTGGTGGTCATAATAATGTGACTCGACTCTGTATGTTAAATATTTTGTATACACCAAACATGTCATTCATGGAAACATTAAAAATTTTCTTCTTGGCGTGTGTTATTGATTCTCTTGGGTCCGAATGCAAGAACTTTTCTATGCTTCTTGATGTTCTGCTCTGTCTTGCGACACAGTGTAGATTTTGAACGATGGGATTTTCAACGATGAAAAGAATTAATGATTGGCGCAGCCAATTACAATTCCCTGTGCTTATTGAAATTAATACGAATAATGTTGCAAAGTGAAGATATCATAAATTTAACCCTGATGAAGCTGTTAATGTATGGCATAACATTGGGATTCGGTCCAAAAGGCCCTTTACGCCTATGGTAAGCGTAAACTGTGAAGGCCTGAAGCTCTATTTTAGAAAGTGAGACTGATGGTGCTCGTGCCATAATTGAAACAACAAGTGCCAGTGACTGTGAGTCAGAAGGTGACTCGGACTGAGTTGTGTCGATAATTACATAGATTCATTCTGATCATATTGCATTGGATAATAAATCTTTATTAATTATTAATATATTAGTTACTAGCTGATATACGCGGAGTTGCTCGGGCTCCTTTTTGATGAAAGTTTGCAATATCTGAATGGGAATATACAGTAAAAATTAACACATTAAAAAGCTTAGAATTAAAACAGTAAAAATTCATATAGAAAAACCGAAAAAAATCTTTTAAAATGTTCCTAATGGATGGCCCTCTAACAGTTCTCCCCGTTTCGTTTTGGAATGTTGTGTATAGCTGAGCGAGTTTACCATAGTGCCGGAGAAACAATGTGTGGAATAATGTGTATGGCTACGAAAGTGGGAGGAAATAGAATGAAAATGAAACAATAGTTTGATCTGACGTTTTTTCAGCCCTGGCTATGGCTGTAGTTCTTCTACTTTGTGTGAGCTGACCTTTAAAAATTCATTTATTTATCTAAAAATTCAACAATTCTCTTCTTGGGTGGCGATGGATGTACATGATCGTTTGTGTCTGTGTACTCTGCAATTCAAACAATTGATAAACTGTTAGGAAATAAAGAAATTAAACTGAAGCAAACTCCAAGCATCAGGTAAATGATATTAATTAGAAAAATGGATGGAAAAATTCTGCGACTTGGATTCGAACCAGGAATCTCGACTAGTCATGGTCGACGCCTCTACTAATTGGGCTATCGCAGACACCTGAACAACCATGCTGTCACTAGGTGTCTTAAAGGCAACCAAGTAGTCTTTACCTGATGTTTGGAGTTTGCTCCAGTTTAATTTCTTTATTTCTTCTTGTGTGTTTATCAAACTTTCTGATGGTTGGATAGGAGAAATTCACGATCTGTGAACCGGGTGCTCACCTCCCATTGGGCTTTCCTTCTTGACAACTTAGTTGTTTTTAAGACACTTAGTGACAGCATGGCTGTTCAAGTGTCTGTGATAGCCCAATTGATAGAGGCGTCGACCATGACAGTCGAGGTTCCTGGTTCCAATCCAGGTCGCGGAATTTTTCCATCAATTTTTATAATTGGTAAACTGTTGCAATTCACACTCTGCTCTCGAGATCTTGAAGCAAAATTGGTGCATTCATCACTTGGTGTGATCTGGCAGTCGCAGTTTCTTCTATTGACACATTTGCATCGACGGCACACTACAATTCGTTACCCCCTCCCTAAAAGAGGTTAATATGGTCAATTATGTAGTCCCACACCAGTAAATGTGTTACGTTTGTAGTGTAACACCAGTTAATGTGTTAACAAACTTTCAACCCCCCTTTCCCCCTCTTAGAGGTTGAATTTCCAAAAACCCCTTCTTAGTGCTCACTTACATTTTAAAAGAACCTCTGTACAAAATTTCAAGTTTCTAGGCTTATGGTTTGGGCTGTGCATTGATCACTCACTCACTCAGTCATTCAGTCAGTTTCTTTATATATATATAGATTAAGTATTAGATAAAAATTAAATCACCTTCAATCATATGTAATTTATTGTTAATGAAATTTATTGTTAATTTATTGACACTGGTATTTCCAATAGTGATTTGTGTGATTGTCTATATCTTTGTGATCATATTGAATAATGCCAACGCCTATAGCTAACCTAAAGTTCATTCTGTTTCATTCGACTCTATTTCGGCAACCACATTTGAAATTGGGCAACCTGATTTTTTTTTTAGTGATTGCCAAGTGGGCAACCGCATCTAATAGTTAATTTCTAGCCCTGCCCTCCTCATTCTGCTTCCTGTGATGCATGCCACTAAATTTCTCAGGCAATTTTAAACAAAACTGACCCAGAAATTTGTTGAAATACCGACGACAACTTCGAAATTGTGAATCTCCTGTTATCGTGAATTTTGGTGTTAATTGCCTGCATTTTCCCGTTCTCACAATTTAAACAATCTCACCCATTTTCTTTCGAAGGGTGATTCTTTCGACAGTTCGTTGGAGAAAACTACTGCATCTTTCGACTTCATTTTGGTCTTAAATGATAGATCTTGGGCTGTAGATTTGTCAAAGTTAGTTTTTGTGTCCATAATTACTCTTAATTACCGTAATTTAAAATTCACAATTGCTTAAACTGGAAAATCAAACAATCCTCTCCACAATGACATCACATATCTTTGCTACGTAGCCCACGAGAGAGACAGGCCCTGGCCAACACCACCTAGAGAGAAGGCCTGCGGACAAAAACTGTATACATTGTTACATCATCAAGCGGCCAAATTTAAGGCTTATTATTGGTAGAAATATGATAACAATAGCCGCTTGATGATGATGTAACAATGTATGACGTTTTTATGCGCTGGCCTTCTCTCTAGGAGTGCATATACTTTTTAGCTATTAGCGCACCCTGGTTGCATATACTTTTCTACTGCTAGCGTGCCAGAAACGCCAGTATTTCTTCTGGCTAGCACGGGGATAGCCTATAACAATACGTAGACGACGTGGGCATATCCAAATACATTTCTAATTACGATTGTTAGACATTGTTAATTTTACTTAGCAACAATGTATAACAATTGAAATCGGCTATTTAATTAGACACGCCCAGTTTTTCTTTCCTTGGACAGCGTATAGAAGGCAAGAAGTCGTATACTATTCTTCCGTGGCTGTAGTGTGCTACTTTCATCACTTCCGGGTGCTGGTGGCGCTAGCTGCTATTTGAAAAGTATATGCACCCTAGGTGGTGTTGCCCTGGCGCGGAAAAGTCACCTGATCATCTTAGTCCGAGTAACAATGTAACTTTCATTGTTTTCATCTTGGATTATAAAATTCAGCAATTTTTCTTTTGTTGGAAACAATGAAGGTTACATTGTTACTTGGACTAAGATGATCAGGTGATTTTTCCGCGCCAGGGCGTGACCACCGAGAGAGAAGGCCTCCGCATTGAAATTTAATACATTGTTACATCATCATAGATAGTGCATTGTTATTCGTATTTCAACCAATAATAAGCCCTGATTTAGCACGGAATAACAATGCACTATCTATACGTTTCATCGCAGAGGCCTTCTCTCTCGGTGGTCACGGCCAGGACAACACCACCTTAAGAGAAAGCCTGAGCGCGGAAACGTCATACATTGTTAAAACGTCATAAGTAGTCATCTTTTATCGCATTTCTACCAATAATAAGCCCTACATTATGACTAGGTGGGCTATGTCTTTGCTATACTCTGTCCAACGAAAGAAAAACTAGGCGTGTACAGTTAAATTTCCAGTTTCAATTGTTAATCATTGTTAATTTTATTTAGCAACAATGTCTAACAATTGAAATTGGGAATTTAATTAGACACGCCCAGTTTTTCTTTCGTTGGACAACGTATAGCATTGATGATCAAATTAACAATAATGACAAACAATTAACAACGATAACAGTAAACAACAATATAGGCAAATGGATTTTTAATTAAAGAGATGGAGATGATTTGTTTGCCGTCAAATTTTGATGAGATCCATCTACGCTATTTCTCAACTTATCTTTCACTGGGGGGGAAGGGTGGGGGGGAGGCCGTGGCCTGGTGGGCTTTCACTGAGCATACGGCTTCTGTGAAATTAAGCAACATCAGGCACGGCTAACCCCCAGGCTTCTGCGACCATCATACAGCAGTCGTTAATCCAGGTTCATCCAGGGACCCAACTCGTCGGCCTCTAGCCACACAGGCCCTGGATGGACGTATTGGATTACATTAAATAAAATTTTAAAAAATATTTGCACCGTTGGGAGTAATCGCCCCTTCTTTGAGATTGTGTTATCTCGCTAAAAGATTAAGTTCCTAGGATGAAATGAGATTTCTTAAATAATTATTTTGAAACCAAGAATCAATTTATTATTTTTATTCAATTTCAAATGTTCTTTAAATTTTAAGAAGCATAATTAATGAAAAGTATGGGCAGCTACCAAGCACATGAATACACTCCACGAATTCATTGTAAAGCGGCCGTCTAACAATGCTGCATAGATAAACTGCAATTATACTCTATCCAACGAAAGTTGGAGTGGGCGTGTCCAGTTAAACCTCATACTTCAATTGTTAGAGGTTGTTGCCAAAGTAGAATCAACAATGTCTAACAATTGAAATAGGAAGTTTAACTGGACACGCCCACTCCAACTTTTCTTTGGACAGTGTATAGTTTAATATTTAAGTTTAATATGTATACAATGCAATCATGACGTAACGACTGCCTGTATTATTGTTTATTGTTATCGTTGTTAATTGTTGTATGTAATTGTTGTTAATTTTATTATCAATGCTAGCACAATTGTTGATTGTGACGTCTTTGTGAAGAGGATTGTTTATGATTAGCCGGTAAACGCCTTCCCGAGATACAGACGTAGCCGACTGACCAGACTTCAAGGGTTTTTTGTTTTTTTAAATAAAGACTAAAAAGAATAATAAAAAAATATAAAATAAAAACTTTTAAAAGTGTGTGTTTTAAAAGTTTTTATTTTATATTTTTTATTCGTTAATCGAACATATCACTTAGGGCTCTAGATCTTACGGTTTGACTATACAAGCTGATGGTCTGAATGCAAATGACGTCAGATTCTGCGCAAACATGGCCGTACGCAGAGGGGGGGGGGGGACTGAGGTGGCTGCAACCCCGGAACTTGGCCCCCTTCCATACATTCTGTTACATGGGGGACCCCAAGAACAACCCCCCCCCCCCCCGAAATAAAATCTTGGGTACGATGTTGTGCGCAAGGGATGCCTGAAGCCAGCACGTGCACTCATTCCCTCGTGCGCGCAAAACTTTAAACGGCATTCACAAACGGACCTTAGTTTACAAATAACTCTCGTATACTCTGCCCAATGAAGGATAAACTGGGCGTGTCTCTCTTTTCAAACCCGCTTATCCGTTGGGACATTTTCACACATACTGTTTTGCCGATGACGGTGACGGCGGCGGCACCAGTTTTGCCGAATATTTAGAACTTTCACACGTAGCCCGATCCGGCAGCTGGCACCGGCATGTGCAGCAAAGTGTGATTTTCAGACCAGGGAAGAATTACAATGGGAAGCGAAGCTCGGGGGATTTAGTGAAATCGGATGTAATTAGCGATCCAAGCGGCCAGGCCGCTTCGACTTTAATCGAAACTGAGCCTTAGATGAAAAATACAGTTTTAAATAAGTGACTGCATATTAAATAAATTATTAGGTGAACATAAAATTCCAAGATTGCAGCAGTTATTTTCTACTCTCTCTAATCTAGCCTTCTTTAGATAAAATTGTATTTGTATCTAATTTCCTACAAGGTGATTGGTTTTCTTCAAAGAGCCGTTTCTGCGCGGTGTATTCATGGCAGTTGTTCTTCTATTCAACGAATGTCATCAGCGAATCCAGCAACTAAGTGCCCGATTTTATTTTTTTCTCCGACAAGTCAAGACAGATGGTGCTGCATTGACACGTTACAACTCAGAACAGGACAAGAACACATTAGGAACATGAAGAGATACGTACGCCCAACGTTAAATGAACGGAATAAAATAGTATTTACGAGAGGGTGGTCAAAAGAACAGCACGGGTGGGGAGGGGGACAGAGACAAATGAACAGTAAAAGATACTGTTCATTTGTCTCTGGAGGGGGATAGGAGAAGCCTGTGGAGCAGCACCATGAAGACCGGAGGGAGGGTTTATCAACAGCGGAAGTTCCCTTCCTTAGCGGCCTGGCCGCTGGAGACCAGTGGCGCTGTTTCGATTTCACTTGAATAGCATTGGAACTGTTACGACCTGCGCTTCCCGTTCTTCCTCTTCCCTGTTCAGACTTTGAAGACGGTTTCAAGACAAAGGCTATGTTACACACCGACCAGTGCAAGGTCGCCGAAGGATTAAAAGCACTCGGCAGGACCGGTATTTGCAATAAACCAGCTTGCAGCCGCCTCAGGAAAAAGAGTTTTCAGACAAACAGTTTATTGGAAGATAAAGGAATCTAGTCTTTATGCCAGACGTCCGGTAGTTTGTGTCCCGCTCACCCCTGCAACTCGCAGGACCCATTTAAACTAGATTCGAGAACATCGTAACTGGACTTTGGATCTGTGGAGCAACGTGCTATTCACTGATGAATCCAAATTCATCTTACACTGGATTCTCTTCGAGCCACTATCTTGAGAGAACGTGGAATCCCGTTATAATCCCAACAACATCAAGGAAAAGAATCTATATGGCGCTGGGTAGGCATCATGTTAAATGAATCACAGAGCTCCACATTTTTGACAGAGATACCGTTAATGCTCGGAGAAACAGAGACGAAATACCGGAAGGTCATTTTAGAGGTGTCAGAGGTGTCGTGAGTCCAGATTTTATTCTCATAGACGATAATGCACGTTCCCACAGATTTCTGCTAATGGAGGACTTTCTGCAAACTTAGGATATCCAACGCATGAAGTGGCCAGCAATATATCAGGATATTAACCCGATTGAGCATGGTTGGGATGCATTAGGGAGACTAAATGAATCCCGTCAGCTTCAACCAATGACCATCCCAAAGCTGCTCTTCGCTTGGAGTGGGACTTGTTCCAACCAAGCTCTTGAACAATCTCATTGAAAACATGGAACAAAGGTATACGTTTATGTGGCAATCAGGGGTGACTATATCCCATATTAGCAACATTTTTTTCACATGTTTCGTGCGTATAAAATCCATATTCTTTTTCTCTGTTTTCATAAACTTCTTTTTTTATAAAATAAAATCTGTTTAATTATTTAAACATCTGAGGTTTGGCTTGAGAAAATTCTCTTTAGATCATTCTTTACTTACTTTCTAACAAGTTTTTTCTTTTTTTACACTTGCAATATGGCGTTGCACGCACATACCAATTTCACCTCATTCTGGAAGTTGTTTTATGAAATAAGCATACTGATATTGATTATGCTTAACTATTGGACACGGATGTACATCTCTCGATTCTTTTAACTCGAGCTAGAAGAGCTTTGGGCAAACTCTCTCTCTCTCTCTCTCTCTCTCTCTCTCTCTCTCTTCCTCTGATACTCTCGTTAAACCGGATTCAACTGGATCAAAAATGGTGTTTTTCTTAATTGTTCAACTACTCACTGTTTTGTTCCAAACTGAAGATCTCAGAAAGAGAAGAGAAATCAACTCAAAATTATGTTTTTGGTAACTTTTTCACACAAAAAGTGATCCTGGCATTTGCACCATTCCATATAACTTGGAAATTTGGTTCACTGACAAAAGTTCTCAAATAGCGTCTTATCAACATGCCATAGAAATTTTACTGGTGTCTTCAATTCCCCTGCAATAATTGATTTTTAATTTCTCTTTATTCAAACTTTAGTCGGGCGTGCTATATTTTACTTTTTAATTTGTTTATTATCTCTTTTGATGACCCCGTTTTATTATCTCTTTTATCTCTGCGTCCACCCCTTAAACCGCGGTTGCAAATGACTTGTATCAAACATGAATTTGATAAATACAATTTTTTTATCGTGCGGCTCATTTTTTTAATCAGTATATTTTTTAATTAATCTTTTTAGTATTTTTATCTATTTATTCAAACTTTCACTTTCTTTTCTACCAAGTCAGACCTCAGTTAATCTTATCTGAAGGCTGTACTTGTCATCTGGTAAATGGGACAGAGCCAGAGCATACGACAATTAGAATTTAAATCAGAGAAGATTTTATTTGTTATATATACAGTGAAAGCTAATGCTGATACCAAACAAAAACAGGTAAAGTCAAAAGCTCTATCTGCTTCAGAATCCAGCCCTACTTCGCTGAAGGAAACTAAACAGTAGATGCCTCAGCCGGAGATCCGTGAATCTTACTAGAGGAACGCCGCTGGGATTGACCAATTGATAAACAGAAAATACGTGCACCAGAAATTCTTTGAAACACTTAATCGGATGACACAAATCAGAAAATCTCACAGAGAAAGTAACTGGGAATGGGCGACTTGTACTTTGCTTTAAAACTGCTCGTTGCACAACTCTGAAGGTGAGAAGCTTGACAATAGGCAAAGCTATGCCTCACTTCTAGGAATCACCACCTGACGATCCCTAAGCACCAATACACACACTACCCCTATCTCGGGGTTTCCGTCGAACGCACTACTGAGAGGCACACAACCCGAGACACAATTGGAGATGAGAATACGAAGCCACCTGGGCAAGACTACCCCTCTTAGCACAATATACAGGGTGCGTAAGGTATTTGAGGACAGATTCACGTCAAGAAAGAAAACAGAGATATAAGTCGAGATAACTTTATTATCGAAACATATCATGAGTATACACAAGAAACCTTCTTTTTATATGGCTATTCAATGAATCCGCCTTCAGCTTCTATAACTGCTTCAATGCAAGATCGAAACCGTCGACATGCTCGAATCAAATGGTCATGGTTCATATTGGTCATTACTCGAACAATGGCAGCTTTCACTTCATCTTTGGTGTTATGGGGGTGTTCATTGACCTCTCTCTCCACAACGCTCCATACGTAGTAGTCCAACGGATTCAGGTCAGGGTAGTTAGGAGGCCAAAAGTTAGGGATTACGTGATTATGGAAGATGTCGGCCATCCATTCCTGTGTCATGCGAGACTTGTGTGTTGCGGCAGAGTCTTGCTGAAACGCGTAAGGCCTTCCGTTGTGTATCGTGTCTATCCAAGGCTTAACAGTTGTTTCAAGGGTCTCAACGTAGAACGCAGAGTTAACTTTAAGGCCTTGGGGAAAGAAGTGTGGAGACATCACATGTCATTCACTGCTGACAACCCCTAAAACCATGACAGTTGCAGGAAATTTCGTGTGCATGACTCGTGGCACTTCCGAAGAGTCTGCACATAACCATCTGTCATTTCTTCTGTTCACCTTCTGATCCTGATCGAAGTCTTTTTCGTCGGAGAAAATCCACAGCAAATCAGCTTCACACGGATTTTTGAGCTTGTTTATGAGCCTTTTCGATCTGAGTAGGCGGTTTTCCCGTGTTTTGTCTGACATAAACTGACTTCTTCGCATAACATACGAGTGATATCTGATGTTTTCATGGACAATATTTCTGATTGTTCCTTCCGACACATGGAGATCTTTGGCAAATGACCTCATGGATGTTCTGGGATTGTCATCGATGGCCTGCTGCACTTGCTGAATAAATTCAGGTGTTTTGATGATGTCAGAGCGTGAGGCATGCTTTTTACGCTTTGCTTCTGGTGCAACATTGCCATCTTCGGTCTCCAACTCCTTCCAAGTGATCCGCCGAATGATCTTACGACCTTTGTGGACGAATGATCTTGCGGCCTTTAGAAATCGTGGTATCTCTAAAACGCTGTACTCTGCCTTTATTGCCACGATTACTGCATGTCTCTTCATGATTTCTGCTACTTGATGGTCCGCCATTTTTCTTTCCGGAAACGGAAAGGACATACAATTTACTATAGTGCAGCAGTAGTCAAACGAAGGTGTGTCCTCAAATACCTTACGCGCCCAGTATTTTCTTCAACGCATAAACACTTATGAAGCACAAAAACACACACACCTTTAACAGAAAGCAGAGCACTAACATCATATTTCACCTATCGCCGAGCAAATGCTTTGATGTTATGCTCGCTGCTTTCATTCTTTAACTGAAGGCACGTGGAAAATAAAATCAGTCCAGCTCCGGACGTAAATTACAAGATGCACAATGAGATAAAATTACGCCTGTAATTTTGAGAAGAAGAAGGACGAAGACTATTTAATACATATAGCTTAAATGCGCAATGCTTCTGTCCTCCAAGAAGCTCTACAGAAATGTTTAGGAATTAAAGCGGCAAAGAAGCTGAAAGCTGCGAGAAAATTCCCCCTGTTCCTCCCTCACAGAACGAGCTAAGGAGAATGAGAAAATCCCAAGCAGAGGTTATTCGCTTCAACGAGGTTCAGTGAAAGTTGCATGAAAAAGATTGTCCGCTCTCCACATATACTGAAAGCTTAGCACA
Source organism: Rhysida immarginata (assembly GCA_023313115.1). Taxonomy (NCBI): domain Eukaryota; kingdom Metazoa; phylum Arthropoda; class Chilopoda; order Scolopendromorpha; family Scolopendridae; genus Rhysida; species Rhysida immarginata. The sequence continues at coordinate 172,094 of JAHWFO010013952.1, forward strand.
GTTATTTGTCCAAGAGAGTTACAGCATACCTAGCAATAATGGCGGAACGCAATTTCACGCACTGAGCTTTGTCGACCGTCAACGTTTAGAGGAGCAGACTTCTGACGGCAAACTCTCACTTGCAATACCGAGGTGACAGATGTCGGCATTGCATCTCTCCTTGTCGGCCTCCGTTATCGAATCATTCACATAGCATGGCGCTTGGCGAGTACAAACAATCACAGGATTAATGACGTTACCTTCCTCTCTCGAGAGACTTTCCTCTCGCTGCCGCCGCCAATGCTGCCATCGAGACCTTTCCGAGAAGACTTTCTCCTCCCTCCCAATGTGCCAAATTCACCAACGCTTATTCAATTATTTATTTTAAAATGGACGCTCACTTCGTTTAACATTATGTAAAAATCACGGACAAGATCGTGGTGCACGGCTGTAAATCACAACAAATTTCCTACAATGTGCACTCAATGTAACACGCGTCGCCACCGAGCTGTTTTGTCATTAACCACTATTTAACAATGGAGCTTTCAGACCATTATATTCTATATCATGGATTAGATAAAGGAACCAAATGTCAACACGGGAAGAATCATTGTTTCATATAATTTCAAGAAGATTGTCAAGTCTCGGAGTTGCTTAGTCATGCGATAACGATATCCAAGTAGAGAAAAACCCTTGGGAACAAGTTGCGAAATATGGAACACAAAGAGGAGATTGGTCATGTCTCGTATATCCAAGTCTCATATGTCGTAAATGTTATCCAAGTCTCGTATATCGTAAATGTTATCCAAGTCTCGTATACAGGATGTTCTTTCAATCGAGTAGTCATGAATTTGATGACAATAAACGAACACGGGAGAGTGTTGAGACGTATAGAATAAAAATTGAGTTTTCCCAAATGAATAGAAAAATCACTTTGCAAATATCATGTTTGAAGGCAATGACCATGCAAACACAATGTTTAATTATTTCTCGTTGAGGGCAATGAGAATCACGCAGGCTAAAAATTTGGAGCATTGTTTTCAAACCCTCCGCATCCAATAAGTGTTAGAAATTCAAAAGAAATGATATATTATGTAGAAAAAGGAGTCCAAAGGTACTCCCCTGGGGAACCCTCCCCTTGTCAATGATAAAGAAAGAACTGGTCACAATTCCATTAAGTTTAATCACTCCACTTTAGGTAGGTAGAAAACCATTTAACAAGGTTTCCGCAATGTCATACTCTTCCATGTTTTTGAATAGGTAAGCTGTGAACAGTCGAATCAAACTATTTTATAAAATAAAAAAAAGTTACGTCCAATTGAGACTGTTCTGACAAAGCCGTCTTGAATACATAATGCTTCACTTTCACAAGATTGGTTACTGTAGAGTACCCAGAACAAAAACCACGTTGAGAAGAGAATAAATAGGGATAGGACATGACTCAGTCAATGTGAATAATTTTCTCAAAAATTTGCGAACAAGTATTAAGAAGTGAAATCTTCTATATATATATAAAGAAGGATGTTTGTTTGTGGGTTTGTGGGTTTGTTTGTTTTTTATACAAATCTGCAGTTTTATTCCGATCTTAATGAAATTTTGCATACTTGACCTTCAAAGCATGAGGAAGGTCACTGTCTACCTCAGATTTCGGAAAAATAAAAAATATCGATAAAAATCGATATTCATGGTTATGGCAAGGCATATTAATGAGAAATATCTCATGACCAACAATGCAAGGCAAAGTTTGTGCAACAATAGGCCCATCGTGTTCGCATCAACAATGGTATCAACGCGCAATTCACCGATAACAATAAGCACAAAATGATGATGTAATGTTAAAGCAATCCTTCCAAGAATTATAACAATGAACATAAAATGATGATGCAATATGGATAAGTTTCAATTTGTAACAATGCATAGAATTCCTGTTATTCAGGCTTTTCTTAAAAAAGAGAGTTCTTAGTACTTAACAATTTGTTGAAAATCTTTAAAAATGATCAGTAACTGGAGATAATGGAGAGTTATCAGACTATTGTGAAAGAGTGGAAAGACGACAGAGGAAGCACTCCTTTAGCTCAGTGATGTATTGAGCAAATGGGAAGCAAGTAAATAGAAGAATCGGCGACCGCTAGACTGCACAAAGTGATGAATGGCCAAGTTTTGCTTCAACACATCGAGAGAAGAGTGGAAATTGCAACAACATCAAGTGTACATCTGAGGTAAGATTACGTGAGTAAGAAATTATTTAGACTAGCAGTGGCATCCTTGGAGAGGTCCAGCCATTGTGAGCCTTTAAAAAAAATTTTTTCGAATTTTCATTAAGAATTTTTACAGTATTAATTCTAAGCATTTTCAAGTGTTTATTTTTAAGATATTGCAAAATTTAATTACATTTTTTGAGATTGATCTGTTTATCTACAAGTGTAATTATCCCGGGCAATGCCGGGTACCTTTGCTAGTCTATCTATATATATAACTAGAAGAGTTACCCGGCGTTGCCCGGGATAATTACACTTGCACAAATTTTCCTTTCATTGTTGGCCATGAGATATATATTGTTGATCCCTGCCTTGTGTTGGTGCATTGCGTGTTGATACCATTGTTAATACCTATTGTTGCACAAACTTTGCCTTGCATTGTTGGTCATGAGATATTTCTCATTAATATGCCCTGCCATAACCCTGTATATCGATTTTTTATCGATAATTATTATTTTTCTGAAATATGAGGTAGACAGTGACCTTCCTCATGCTTTGAAGGTCAAGTATGCAAAATTTCATCAAGATCGGAATAAAACTGTAGATTTGTATAAAAAACAATCAAACAAACCCACAAACAAACCCACAAACAAACATCCTTCTTCTATATATAAAAAGAAGGATATTTGTGGGTCTGTGGCTCTGTTTGTCTGTATGTTTTTTATACAAATCTACAGTTTTATTCCGATCTTGATAAAATTTCGCATACATGACCTTTAAAGCATGAGGAAGGTCACTGTCTACCTCAGATTTCGGAAAAATAATAAATATCGATAAAAAATCGATATTCATGGTTATGGCAAGGCATATTAATGAGAAATATCTCATGACCAACAATGCAAGGCAAAGTTGGTACAACAATAGGTATCAACAATGGTATCAGCACGCAATTCACAAACACACTGCATGAACCAACAATATATATCTCATGACTAACAATGAAAGGAAAAGTTTGTGCAAGTGTAATTATCCCGGGCAACGCCGGGTACCTCTTCTAGTTATATATATAGAAGAAGAAGGATGTTTGTGGGTGGGTTTGTTTTTTATACAAATCTACAGTTGTATTCCGATCTTGATGAAATTTTGCATACTTGACATTCAAAGCATGAGGAAGGTCACTGTCTACCTCAGATTTCGGAAAAATAATAAATATCGATAAAAAATCGATATTCATGGTTATGGCAAGGCATATTAATGAGAAATATCTCATGACCAACAATGCAAGGAAAGTTTGTACAACAACAGGTATTAACAATGGTATAGCACGCAATTCACAAACACTCTGCATGGACCAACAATATATATCTCATGACCAACAATGCAAGCAAAGTATGTGCAACAATAGCTATCAACGATGGTATCAGCACGTAATTCACAAACAATCTGCATGGACCAACAATATATATCTCATGACGAAAAATGCAAGGAAAAGTTTGTGCAACAATAGGCATCAACAATGGTATCAACACGCTATGCACCAACACTATGTAAGGATCAACAATATATATCTCATGACCAACAATGAAAGGCAAAGTTTGTGCAACAATAGGCCTGTTGTGTTCCCATCAACAAAGGTATCAACGCGCAATTCACCAATAACAATGAGCACAAAATGATGCAATATGGATAAGTTTCAATTTGTAACAATGCATAGAATTTCTGTTATTCAGGTTTGTCTTAGAGAAGAGAGTTCTTAGTAATTAACAATTTCTTGAAAATCTTTAAAAATGATCAGTAACTGGAGATAATGAAGAGTTAGCAGACTATTGAGAAAGAGTGGAAAGACGACAGAGGAAGCAGTCGTTTAGCTCCGTGCTGTATTGGCCGGCCAGGTGGCCGAGAGGGCTAGGGCGTAGGCTTTCTAGTTCTCGAGTCCACCTGGTCGTGGGTTCGAATCCCGCCATGGGCATGGATGTTTGTGTTTGTCCCGGGCTGTGTACAGATATAACTTGTGTAAAAGGCGCAAAATGACCTTAGTAGTCGACGCCAAAATTTCTAATAAACCAACCAACCGTGCTGTATTGAGCAAATGGGAAGCAAGTAAATAGAAGAATCGGCGACTGCCAGACTACACAAAGTGATGAATAGCCAAGTTTTGCTTCAACACATCGAGAGAAGAGTGGAAATTCCAACAACATCAAGTGTACATCTGAAGTAAGATTACGTGAGTAAGAAATTATTGGAGAGGTCCATCCATTGTGAGCCTTTAAAATTTTTTTTTCGAATTTTCATTAAGAATTTTTACTGTATTATTTCTAAGCATTTTAATGTGTTTAGTTTTAAGATATTGCAAAATTTAATTTAATTTTATGAGATTGTTCTGTTTACCTACAAGTGTAATTATCCCGGGCAACGCCGGGTACCTTTGCTAGTCGGTCTATAATTGGTAAGATCATGCGAATCACCGCTCTTTTTTGAGGGTTGCCGAAATGAAAAATGGGCTCATCAAGCGTCTTGAAATCAAGAAAGCAGCAGATATTGATTCCATCACAAACAGCACTCTCAAGAATTTGCCTCCTAATGTTGTCTCTGCTATTACCAAGGTCATAAATGACTCCTGAAAACATGGTTACTTCCCTGACAAATGGAAGGAATCCGTCATTGTTAGCATACCAAAGCCTGGTCTAATTCCTGCGCTCGCTATCAGCTACAAGCCCATAAGCTTACTACTGTGCTGTCAAAAATCTTTGAACGCGTCATTCTAATGCTCGGTTCACATTGAGCCGGCAAAGCGGCGAAGCGGCAACCGTTGACGCATGCGCACTACGTCCAAGGCCAACTAGAAATAGGTCAAGTCAAGTGCCGCGGCCGGCAAATAAGCCAGGCGGCAAAGTTGAAATTTGTTCAACTTTTGCCGGTTGCCGCTTTTGCCGGTTGCAGGCTCATCCAATCAGGTTCGACTACTGGAGCACGTGATCAAAAGAATGATGGCGGATTACAATTTTATAGTGAAATAGAATAAAGAGAATGCACTTTATTTTGTAAATGTGAAATTATAAATTGCTATTGTCCTTCAGCTTTTTACATCGTTAAATAGATACGTTTTATTAAATTTTAATTAGATAATTCAGTTAGAAATTAGCAAGTTTTAGAACAGAAACGTGATCACGAATTTGGTTTTCGATCGCTTCGATTGAAAATATTGCCGATCATGTTGGCGACAATCAATTTTAAAAATAATCTTGAAGACGTTTTATAAATACGAGAAAATATGCACACTGAACAAATATAAATAAAACTAGAGTTTATTTGTATATTCTGTTTTGTTATGTTTTAATTATGCTTTCTCAGCGACATATAACACAGTTGAACTTCTTTATAACGAACTCTGATATAAAAAAAAAAATAAACGAAACAATTCGAAATTCTCAACTGCGCCTATTGGCCTTTCAACAGTGATATAACAGATTCCGAATTGTATCAGATATAGCAAATTTCGGATATTACAAATTTCTATGAACCGTGAACTTCGTCCAGTTTTACTTCAATAACTTAAGATCGAAACGACGCCGTCATTATATAATTTCTCTTCCTTTGCCGCTTCTCTCGTGCCGGTCCAGTGGGAACAACTCGCGCGGGCGGCAGAGGAAGCAGGAGGGGGGAGGCAGAAAAAGACGCTTCGCCGCTTTGCCGTCTTGCCGGTCCAATATGAACGGGGCATAAGGAGGTTTAATATTTTTCGTGTGGCGAACAATCTTGTTCATGAGGAGCAATTCGTCTTTCGCCCAGATCACTCCTGCCAACTTCAGCTCTGGAGGCTTGTTGCTGATCTAAACACTCCCTTTAACTGTGCTAAACATGGTGGCCTTGTCTTTTCGGATGTCCATAAAGCTTTTGATTAGGTTTGGCATAACGGCCGCATATACAAGATGATTACTTTGGTTTTCATGATGGACTGCTTTGATTAGTTCCTTTCTGTCAAACAGGATATTTCAAAATAATTAAAAACTCCATGTCTAATCCTTGTGCTGAGTAAACCAAAACTCTGTCCTGGGCCCTGCATTATTCAACATTTTTCATCCACGACTTCCCAACTTTTACTAAGACCAAGCTATATCTGTTTGCTGACGACGCGTCCATCATGACTAAGTGTCCACAATCCCGCTCACGTCATACCCCTGCTATAAAATGCTTTACATAAATGCGAGAAATGGTTTGCTAAATGGAGATTCAATCTAAACGTTGACAAATGCAAGATGTTCATTACGAAAACCCCCGAGTCCTATCTTCCTTTCTGGTAAAGAACGCGAATGGATGAAAAATTACAAATGCTCGGAGTGATGATAGATGCCAAGCTAAATTAGGTCTTCAATGCTATCAATGCTATCAAAAAAAGGCAAACTTCAATCTGGTTGCTCTTCTGGGGCGAAACAGCGCACTTGGAGTGGATAGCAAAACTTTTGTTATATAAATGATAATCCGAACTATTCTTCTCTATAGTATGCCTTCCTGGGCTCAATATGCAAGTCCAGAAGGAAAGACTTCCAAACCTTCCAAAACGTTACCCTGAGGACCAATGCCTAACTTGACAGGAGAGTTGCTGGACATACGACAAGTTGCACCATTCTGCTGACGATATCGGAAACCACGTCCAGCAGTCGCTGAAGAAACTGCTTCCGAAGATTAAGGGCCATCCCAATCCTCTAGTTGCAGATATTCTGGATCACCCGCTCACCTTTAGAAGTTCCCTCAGCCATCGCAGGCCTCGTGGCATCCTGGACGTCAACTTCGACGACATCCAAAAGGCCATCTTTCCAGTGTACTGGATCTCCTAGCTCCTCCGTGTCCCTCGTCAGTCAACAATCTACTTTACCTCCTGATAGGAAAATGCCCCTTTTTATCCTTTGGGTGACTAAACTAGGTTTCATCTGGTTTCTTTCCTAGTTTAGTGTACTTTCCCTGGTTACTTCCTGGATGAGTATGGTAGTGAAAGCATTGCTTCCGGACCACTCGTTTCGTTTTTCCCTGAACTGTTCGATTGTCGATTGTCGAATGAAAAGTGGACATAGCGTTAAAACTACAGCAGAAACAACCGCGCTCTAGTGAAAGTGTGTGCTAATAGATTACACCCGTGTAACCTGAGTGCATACAATGCGACTTCTCCTGTTCGTGTGTATACAACAAACGTTAGGAGGAGGAGGTGTAAAAATATATGCGTCCATTACGGTGACGTTAACCTTTTTCTTCGACCACCGTGAACCAGTCCTAGTTGATTTTCTGCCAAAGAAATGCACCATTAATTCTGCACAGTATTCTGTCACGAAACTTCCGCAATCAATCAAAACAAACGCCCAGGTCTTCTCTTACAACAGATAATCCTTCTGCACGACAATGAGCGCTCCCACGTCTCCCGTGATGTCACAGAAATTCCGCTGGGAAGTCTTGTTGACATCCTGCCTACAGCCCAGACTTGTCACCATGTGATTACCAGATCTTTGGCCGCTCAAGAAGACGTTGCAAGGGAACGTTTCAATTCAAACGAAAGCGTGAATTGAAACTTATGATTTTTCTTTATTAGGAGCTTTAGCAAAAAGCTACTTATAAGAATGCACGCTTGGTCTGTACGTTTATCCAGCCGTTCGCCCGCCGTTTGCATGATAACTTGAAAACGGATTAACTTTTTCAAATTCTGTTTTCAGAAATATAACCATCAAGGTCTTAGCTCAGCCGTATCAATTTTTCAGAATTTTTCGTAGGCCTTCTTTTGTCCGCAGGCCTTCTCTCTAGGAGGTATTGCTCAAGTGCTCATAAATTATTTATAACATTATAAATCGAGCTACTTATTGGTTTTACAATGTAAATTTCCGTCCCTTTCATAATTTCTACATTTTTTTGAGGTAGAAGGTTGAAATTCGGAATGTAGCTTACTAAGGCTATGTCCACTTAGTATTTATTTTGGTTTTGATTGGTGCACTGGGATCGGAATTACTGGAGTGGGAGTCAGAAGGGACAAAAGATCTATATGGTATTTATGTGCGTAAAGGAGTGGAATTCAATATCCAGGCTCCTCTAGGCAAGATCTACATTACTATGAAGTTTAGGCTCAATTGTTCCAGTGGGATCGAAGTTACGGGGGTGGCAGTCACTTAGTCTTTAGAACTATGACAACATATGGCATATATATGTCATTCTATCGGAAATGATGAGAAAGGGAAGAATATACGAGCTTTTTTTACATTTACTACATACTACGTTCGAGAAAATCAATTTTTTTGATTAAAAAACTTGGGGGAAGGGAGATAAAAAGTGCAGATAAAGGAGTAAAAATAGATGACGGCAGGATCTGCTACTTGCCTTTTCCTACTCAGGGGGATTAATTTCAAGATAATAAATGTATAAAGTGTATTTCTGCTTCACTGCATACTTGTACTTATATGTAAATTGTTAATGCTTACTGTGGTCATTAAAGTTAATATGGGCCATAAATTCATTTGAAAATCTATTTCTGTTGACAGTCGTATCGATGGGTTGCTCGCCCCTATTAGAAAGGTAATTTTAAAATATTAGAAATATAATAAAATAATTCAAATAATGTTGTTCCGATAGCTTGATTATTATTGATAGCATCCGGGAGGAATGGTACTTAAAAAAAAAAAAGAAAGAAAAGCAAAATTGCAATAAAAGAGAATGTTGCAAGAAAACGAAACAACGCGAATGGGACTTTAAACTAATGATGCTGGATTTGCGTCATTAGAGGAGTTTCCGTCTTTCTTTATCCTATTATCGATTATATTGTTTATACTGAGAATCGAATGACTATGCTCTTTTGTATTCTTATGCGAAACTTGTCGAAGTCGATCAAAATGCAGTAAGATAAAATTCCAAAATTATCGCTTCTCGCAGATTATTAGGCTTTTGATGATAAAAAAAAAAATAGTCATTTTAATATGAAGACAATTTGGCTATTGATAAACGTGTAAATGTCGTATTCACACCTTTTTACCATTTATCTATTTTCTTATATGTTGCATTACCAATTGTTGTTCATCGCTTAGAAAAATAGCGCTATAAAGATATTCAGATATTATAATAATAAATAATAGCATACAAAAGAAAAACACTCCATAAACATAGAATATAATCTTTAGAAAAGGAAAGAAAGAGAACTGAAGAAATATATAAAGCAATAAATCATACAATGGCCATTGAAATGTTATACTCGCAGACGAAAAGCATGAAAAGTTAAGATCAGATCAGATTTATAAATCGCCACTTTTGACAACAGCGCAGCCGACTAAAGAGATAAGCCCATGTACTAAAAAAATGATTATAGTAGGCAGAGCGACAATACAACCTTCATTATTTCCAATAAATGAAAAAAAAAAACCCCACTGATTATATTCTGTTGATAATTAAAATCTAATAATAAAGTCATGAAACCATGGCCTCTCTCTCGTCGGCGGGGTGACAACCGGAAATGACGTCACCAAATCTTAGCCTTTGCAGCTTGTCGATATGAATCAGGTGGATTCCGTCAATGGCTCTGTCGAGGTTTGTTTACGTTTGAATGATTGGATATTAACGTTATCTTTTTATTTAAAAATTAGATAATGAGAACAGCTACTCCCGCCATTGAGCTTATTTCGGTAAATTATAAAGGATTTTCAATTGCGATCGAGTCGTCATTTGTTGTGGCCGGCGATTGCATTGAAATCCCCCGATAGCTGGTAAAAACCGCACGGGAATGACGATCGACTCATTCGTATGATAATCAATCATCAGCGGTTTATAATTGACTGAAGATAAATGCTTGCGATATTTCAGCATGGGTGGGAACGCGAGTCGATGCGATGAAGTTTCTCAGCTCTTTACTCCAGAAGAAAGAGCGAAGCTCCAAGCTATATTTTCTCAGGTTGCCCTGTCCAAAAAAGCATTTGTTTATAAAGACTTCCGCGTAAGTAAGACACCTTACGATCAATATACATTTACTTCTTTCTTATCAATGCTTTAATTATGTCATATGTTTTATACAGAATTACTTAACAGCCGAATGCCCCGAGCTTTTCTCAAAACGTCTTTTCCGTCATTTACTCCAATGTAATGAGCACCACCATGCCAGCGCTGGAAGCGATGCCGGGGGTTCGGTAACCTTTCCTTCGTTCGTCTCTTCTATGACAATTCTTTTCAAAGGTTCCTTGCAAGAGCGAGCTCAGTTGATTATACTTCTAGCAACAGGAGACAACAATGAGCCTGTATCATCACCAGAAATGTTCGAGGTAAAAGAGTGGCTTCAGTATTTCACCAGCCAAAATTATAGCATTAAGTAGTGGATATTTTCTCAAAGTTTTGTCCTTTTTTTTTTTTTAATATCTTTAGCTGTTCATGGTACTTATTAAACTCTACAATTTAGCTCTCTCTAAGTCACCTGAAAATCAAAGTTGGCAGCATAAACTAGAAGCAAGCAACTATAAATTTTTTTCTCACTTCATTTTAAGAGATCTGTTCTTTCCAGGTTTGTGTCAATTTTATTATTACAGTAGACTCGCGATCAACCAAGCCAATGTGCGTGATGAATCAAAAAAAAAAAAAATGATAAAAGACTTCTGTTACAGAAATTAATTTAAAATCTTTTGTTTATCTTACCAGTGATTACATGTGTATTATTTTGTAATATACGTATTAGATGATCACCGTTTTTGCATTAATGCTATATACCTTGTCTCAGCTTTAGTTGAGAGTGACGTCACAAGTAAAGCGGTTACAGCTCGTTTGCATGAAGAAATAGTTTGAATAATTTTCTATATAAGAAGTTCAAAATTCTTTCTGCAATCATATTTCTATTTTTCTTCTTGATGTAATAAAAAATTGGCGAATGGAAAAGCATTTGACGAAATTAAAAAAAAAAAAAAAACTAAATAAAATAAAGTCAGTCTGTAATCGAGATTATTTGATTGTGAAATGGCGGCATCTTGTTCCGTAAAAGAGATGTGTCAGAAATGAAAGATGATCGAGTTTCCTACGAAAGGATTAAAATATTTTCCATGGGTTCCATATTAATTTTAAAAATGATATCTGACAGTTACTGTACGACTATTCTACTTTCGAGAAGCCACGCTGTTATAGAATGGTCTAACGTAGTACAAGTCTAACGGCGGAAGGATAGGATGTTTGTGCACTATGCCCAATAAACGATATCATTCCGTGATGTCATTCTCAACTGAAGCTGAGACAGGGTATAGTTATTGTCAAGGTTACAGACAGGTGTGTAATGAACATGGCAGCACGTCACGAGTTGACCGACTTTGAACATGAAACGATAATTGGTCCAACATGCAAGGGTCATAACATATCGGAGATTACACAAGAAATGAAAGCTGTTTTATCTTTCAAAACTTTATTATACGAGGTGCTATCCAAAATTTCCAAAATGTACCTCTATAAATACGGAGCTTACCCAATCTTTTAATTTCCACCATCACCTTCAAAGTAGTCTTCTTGGGCATCTATACATCACTTCCAGTGATGTTCCCACTTCTGGAAGCACTCCTGGAAGTTCCCAGGTTGGGGCATGTTTAACACCTGCTCCGATTCCACTTGGATCATTTCAGTGGAGTCAAATCACTACCCTTTTAACCGCATTTTCAATTTTCGAAAGCAGTAGAAATCACAAGGTGCCAGGGGACAGTGGTCATGTTGTTTTTGTTGAGGAAGTCCCTCACAACAAGCGATACGTGTGTCGGAGCATTGTCGTGATGGAGCAGCCAGTCTCTCTTCTTCTACATCTCTGGCCTTTTGTGCCTCACGTTTTCCCTCAATTGTCTCAAAACGTCACATATGATAATCCAAGGTGATCACAAACATCTTGGATGGTCTGACTTTGGTCCCCTCAGATCACGTCACGCACTTTCTTGATCATTTCAGTGTTGTGCTTGTTGACGATTGACCAGAATGCTTGTCGTCTTTTACAGACTCCCGACCATCTTTGAAATGCCTAAACCACTCAAATGTTTGGATTTGGCCTAAAGCCTTCTTGATCAAAAACCCCTTCAACAGTCTTGTGAGTTTCAGCCACAGTTTTCTTCAGCTTTAATATCAAGAATTGCAACACGGCCAACACAAAGAGTGACAAAAACGTCTCAAACTCAAATTCACGTGGACATAGGATGACACCGCTTGGCACAATTACAGCTGAGATGCACCCTCTTACGGTTTGGTCAGAATAAAACCATTTCGGGAAATTTTGCATAGCACCTTGTATAATCACAGCAAAATCCCAAAAGCCTTCTGAGAAAGTACGACATCTGTAAAGTAATTGCATGGTGACACTTTTAACCACTCATGCCCCAAAACAACTTGAAAGTCACCACAAAACATGCATGTCAAAATGGAGTTGTCTCAAGTGTCTCGTTTCTGACTGCTGACACCAGAAACCAAGCAATCAGCTGTTCATTCAGTTTGAAATGAAAATGGCAGAGCAATTTAAAGTAACAGTCCCATGACAAAATAAAATTAAAGGTTACAATTTTAATTTGTGAATAAAAACTATTTAACTGACAATGTGAGACTTATTGTTCACTAGCTGATATGCCTGGCGTTGCTCGTGCTGTTTGTTTGCTGAAATTTGCAATTTCCAAATTTTAATATAAGTATGAACACATGAAAAATCCTTAGAATCAATGCAGTAATTATTCACTTTGGAAAAACGAAAGAATTCTTTAAAATGCTTGTACTGGAATTTTGTGTACAATTGGGTTTGGCCAGGAAAATTCGACATTGCATATGAAGAAAGGCTATGAGTAATGAATTATTTCTGTCTATATTAAAAAATACTTCATAGATGGATTGAGAAAGTTAAAGAACTCTGTTTACAGCCCCATCAACATCCCTCTTCAACATGTACCTATTTCAATAGAGTTGATTTCAGTCACAGAGCCTAGAATCATGCCCTGAATGTGGTTGTTCATATTGACAGTATATCAGTTTTAGCAGCAAGGATTGCCCTCTTACACAATTGGTTGTGATCTTTATAATTTTCTAATATGTTTAAATAAACATTATTCATAACTTCTTTAAAGGAAGTTATTACATTAGAAATACCGTATGAAATATAAATTTTCTCTTATATAAATTATGGACTCGTCAGGGAAAGTACCTTCACCATTTCAGCAAAAGCTTGAGCTGTTGCACGCCCTAGATGTTGTAATCTCTCATTTGTTTAAGAATAATTCCTTATATTTTTCCAGATTTTTAAATAAAAATGAAACAGTAGTGATTTTTTTTCTACTATAATTATTCCCCTTAAAACGTGAATACGATGTTGGCAGGCATCGTAGCCAACAAAAAAAAGATGTTCAGATGACTTTTCAGTGCTGGGGGCCTGTCTTTTTCACCTGCTATGGGAAACATTAATTTCATCAACCGCTTCTGATGAACATACAAACACGACCAACCGATTGTTGACGCAAACATGATTGGCTGATTGTTCGCACTTGCAAGCAAACGAACATACAAGTCTATTTCATATATATAGATATAGAGATAATTAATTTCTATGTTTTTGATACACATATCCCCAGTTATGGATTTTTTCCAATATTGCAGTAGTATTCCAGAGCTGTGTGTTAAATTTCAACTTTAAAATTTACTTCCAAGTTGCGTTTTAAAACTGGACAAACATGCAGACATTAATATTAAATGTATTATGTTAATGATTAGGGGCCGGATGTATGCACTGAAAAAGCAACAAAATATGCATGCAAATGTGCATTGAAAATAGTAGAAATATGCACTAACACTTAAGGTTGTTTATAGTATAAAAGTGTTTTTAAACTTAATGTAATTAACTTTGAAAGAACAAGAAAGTGGCAATTAAAAAGTCACTTATCTTTTTGCTACAGAATTTGCTATTAAAAATATTTCTAAGTGTTCTAGAGTAAAATTTTATCTGTTTGTGAAAAATATATTATTAAATACTGAAAAAGATTGTTCAACATTGCATGAGGTGCATGGTACTGCATAAAGGATGCAATGATTTCAGAGGAAGGCATTTCTGAGTCTTTGGGAAATGTTTCCCCCATTAAATGCATGAAAAAAAATATTTATTTCTGAAACCCTGAGTTTTTAGCAAGAACACCTTTAAGCTAGTTTGCTACTTTCGACACTATTGCACTCGGAGCTTTTGAATTGCTGGTGGATATCCTGTCACTTACTTCCACTGACTATTTCATTTAGTGGAAGCTTTGTGCTTCCTGTTCTTGAATTCCTTCCTTTAATTGGCCAAAATTTATGGAAATATATGCAAGTTCTTGTAATATTGTTGGCTACTCATACAGATCTTTGCATTTGTGACACAGTGAGTTTCTTTGTCTCTAGCCAAACTGTCAATAACTTTCTTGGTATCTTAGAAATTACTTGCATAAAAAAAAAGTAGCAGCATCGATGCAAGTTTTCCAGCACATAATGACATGGTGACAGTGGAAATTCAGGGCAGAATTCCTTTTAATTCTGAAATAATATTTATAATGAAAAATAGGAAAGAAAATATCCGCAGCCCGGAATCGAACCAGGAACCTTTGGCTCGGACCGCCAACGCGCTAACCAATTGCGCCACTGCGGCCATGGAAGCATTACGCTATCTTCATGATCTTAGGGCTTGGTTAGAGCAGTTACCCAGTTCGTCGGCTGGGACTAT
>JAHWFO010013952.1:206240-254134 GCA_023313115.1 Rhysida immarginata
TATTTCCATCACTGAAACCTGGACAAACTCGTCTCTTGAAGTTCCCCCGTTAGACCACTACTCATTCGAAGCTTTACATCGTCCATCTAAACAAGGCGTAGGTATTACCGTTTATATCTCAAACTCCCTTCATTGCACTCTTAACTCCACTTACACCACTTACACCCCTAACTTTGAAATCCTAAAAATCCTAATAAACAACAAGTTTTACTTAGTCTCTGTTTACCGCCCACCTTCCGGTCTTCTTCCTCCTTTTTTCACCTTCTTTTCCTCCATGTTCCTAGAGCTTAGCCTAACCCCCCACAAAATTGTTATCACCAGTGATTTTAATCTTAACTTCTCCACCCCTTCCTCTAACATTAACTCAGTTCTTGACCTCACCTCCAGATCCGTTCTATCGCCTCTAATCTCCTCCACCACTCACTACTCCACTTTCCACAACTCAGCCTCTCTGATCGACCAAATTTTCTCTCTTTCATCCGATAATCTTTATAGCGGATCACTGGGCTGCGATATCTCCGATCATTTCCCCATTTTCACCTTCTAATCTCTTTTAACCATTCCACGTCCCGACTCAATTCCTCACAAAACACAACTGTTAACGTCTAACAGATTAGCATCCTTCCACTCCTTTTTGACACTAACTGATTGGAATGCACTATTTAACCCAGATACTAATATTAACACACTTTTCGAAAAATTCATTTCCCACATTTTCATTGGTATCGACAGATATCTACCGTCAATGCCAACCTCTCCCCCGAAGACAAAAGCCTCCTTCCTGAAACCTTGGATGACCCCCTATATATTCGCTCTCATTTCACATAAAAATTCACTATATCGCAAATTCAGACACTCTCCTAACGACCACAACAACCTTAGGTTCCGCTCCTTCTCCAATTCCACCCGCATATTCATTAAGCTGGCAAAAGCCAATTACTTCGACCAACTCTTCAAGAAAGTCACCACTACTAAATCTAAATGGAAAACAATAAAAAATCTAATTCATGGATCTTCTCCCCCTATCCTGCCATTCTCCGACCCTAGCTCCATCAACCCCACCCTCTTAACCAACTTTTTAGAAACTTTACTTCCACCAGCTCCTTCCCAGCCCACTCCCCTTTCAGATTACCCTTTTCCAGTTCCAGTTAAATCCTTCATTTTTTATTTCTCCTGCCTCTTCTGAAGAAACATTATCCACCATTAATCGACTGAAACTTTCAAATCGCCCCGATTCTCTATGCATCAGTTCCAACATCTTAATCCAAGCAAGTTCCGAATTTTCTATCCCCTTGTCTCACCTATTCAACATCTCCCTTACTCAAGATATATTTCCCTCTTGTCTTCGTACTGCACAAATCACCCCAATTTTCAAGAAAGGCGACTCATCCAATTTCTCTAACTACCGCCCAATTTCCATTCTTCCCTTTTTTGCCAAAATTTTTGAAAACCTCTTTTACTCTCATCTATCTTTCTACGTTTTTTCATATAATCTCCTCTCCCTTTCCCAACATGGCTTCATTCCTAAGAGAAGCACTTCCACTGACTTTTTCGAACTTTCAGAATATATCATCTCCAACATGGCCATTAACAAATTCGTTGTCTCTCTATTCATCTACTATTCTAAAGCCTTTGATTCTATTCCTCATGATCTCCTTTTATACAAATTTTCTCATCTTTATAATATACGAGGCCCTCCCCTTAACTGGCTTTCTAGCTTCCTATCAAATTGTCATTATACCCTCCATCTAAACAATATATCCTCTTCAACAATCACCCGCAACATCGGCATTCCCCAAGGCTCCACTCTGTCCCCCCTCCTTTTTAACCTATTCATAAACGACCTTTCACACATAACATCCCCACTGCCTTTAATTCTATACGCCGATGATGCAACTATATCATGTGCTGACATTTCATTGCGAGCAATTCAGGAACCATTCAACCTAATCCTTGATAAACTTTTACTTTGGAATACTATTAATCATCTCTCCCTTAATCTTGACAAAACCCAGTACGTTATCTTCTACCAGCATAACAAAAAACTTGATATAAATGACTTTTCGATATCTTATAACTCCCAACAGATTTCACCATCCAAATTCCTTCAAATACTTAGGTATTCACCTAACCCATAACCTCTCCTGGGACACTCACATTAATACTTTAGCCACGACTCTAAACCAACGCCTAGGTCTTTTCTCTCGCCTCCACTATCTCCCCCCAAAAATCCTCCTTCTATTATACAACACTCTAATTCACCCCTCCCTTTCCTATGGCCTTCATTTCTGGGGCTCAAATACAAAACTTAACTTACTCCGCTTACTCAGGATACAAAAATAGTTTGCTCGCATCGTTCTTAAGCTGCCCAAACCCGCCCCTGTGTTACATCTTTTTCCCACAAATTTAGCAATCTTTATATACAAAGCACTCAATAACCACATTATAATATCCCTCCCCCAACATTCATTCACATGTCACACTAACATGTCATACTTCCCCACCTTACAACACATGTCACACTAACTTTCTACGATTCCCACGCATTAAGCGGAACTACCAACTAAAAAGTATATCAAATTCTGGCAACAAACTTTGGTCCACATTACCCTGCGATCTTCGCCTTGCATCCAACATCTCCACCTTTAAAAGCCTCATTAAGAGATACTACACATCCCCAACCTGCTGTTACCCTATTCTCCCCCACCCTCACTGTCATAATTTATTACCAATTCTATAATATTCTTTCTTTCTATTTCATTCTGCCTTTATTCTCCATTCTGATAAATTTAAATTTTACTCGTATTCGTTTAATGATAACTCCAAAATTTTATCCTTTGTTACTAATTATATGTTTTATCAATTACAATGTGTAATATATTATTTTGTACTGTTACAATTTGTCTGCATCTCCCGGGGACCAAACTCGTCGGTCATTTGGCCATACTGGCCCCGGGCAGATGCTATTGTATTTACTTACTAAATAAACAAATAAAAACAAAATTTTTTAAAAACAATTTTTTGTAATTTATGTAAACTAGCATAAGCTAATGTACTGGTAATTTTGGGAAAATTTCTCTGGAAATTGTAATGCTTTTTTTTGCTCTTGATATGAAAAGTAGTTATTAAGTAATTTTCAATTAACAATTTCATTATATCTATAGATGCTCCATTTCATATCGTACACTTTGCTTTTTATAATTTTTTTTTAGAGTGATTCAATAATATTGAGCTAACATTAACATTTTATTAAGTCTTTCGTTTATTTTTCATTCTAAAAACAATAATTTTTCTGGTTTTATTTTGATATCTGAATTGACAGGTACATCTGAATGCTTTCTGTTTTTGTTAAATCCTATGCTCAAATGTTACATGGCAACTGGATATAATGACCACTTCATGTATTTAAATCAGAATCAACAGACACTTCCCAATGGCTTGGTAATTAATTTAGATTACATTATCTTCCAATGGATGAGAAAGTATAGTTTTCTAGTCTTCTTATGCCTTTTTATCAAATTTTATTTCTTAGGGCTTTGGTGGACAGATGGAATATTTTGGCATCTGGCTAGATAAAGATTTTGGATCTGGATCTTGTGGGGCCAGTTGTGCAACGTACAATTGCCCTCAGCTTTCTGGACAACCACAGTTTGAAGTTGATTACATGGAAGTGTGGGCTGTTGGCCCTTTGCCTAAAAATGAAGAGGTAATTTTGCATTTATTGTTTCAAAAAATATCACGTTTATGTACAAGTATAAAGATTTCCTTAAACGTCAACTCTCTGGGAAAAAAAAAATTGATAGTAATTTTTTGAAATTTTTGTTTTTATTTGGGGTGAATACAAATTTTATCATTGGAAGGTTTTTACATTAATTTATTATTTCATTATGAATTTCTACTCTTCAACTCTTAATTAATTCCATTATTCATGGAAAACACTCATACCACATGAAACTCATTGTTACGTGAAATGTTTAAAATGCCTTCCGTTAGCATGAATACATGCATCAGTCCGTCATCGCTTTGAATCCTGTTCTGTTCCTGCGTGTCTCCCAAGAGTAATGTAATTAATGAAGCGTTGTAGAAAATGAGTTCTACATGGAAATAAACATTTCCGGACTCATCTCCATATAATTTAATTTCTCCCGCTACGTGTGAGGAATATTTTCTGAAAGTTTGGCCATATCTTTTTGTTAAACCCTATATAATTCATTGATGGATCATTAAGGCGCATTTTCAGCGATGTGATAGATTCGTTGCATGCATGA
The DNA here is from genome assembly GCA_023313115.1 of Rhysida immarginata. Lineage (NCBI taxonomy): Eukaryota > Metazoa > Arthropoda > Chilopoda > Scolopendromorpha > Scolopendridae > Rhysida > Rhysida immarginata. Next base: position 210,509 of record JAHWFO010013952.1, read on the forward strand.
ATCAGATAGCAGAACACGTGCATGTTCAGATAATTTCCAATAATGGGGAAAAAAGCATAGCTAATGCAGTCGAGAAATCTGTCATTTTTAAAAACTGTGAAATATAACAAATATTAATATGTAAGATTAGAAACTATTTTGTTACCCTTAGTATATTCATAAAATTAAGATCTTTGTCTGGTATAAATTTTTTTAGGAATGTGAGCGGATAAGAGGAAGTGTTCTGGATGTCGATCTTGAAGCCAAAGCAATGCTTGAAATGTTAGGCCGTGGCCCTGTCAGTGAAGGCATTCGAGAAGAAGATCCAACTTCTGACAGTCCTGAAGAAAAGAATATTTTTCTATAATATTTTCAAATGTGGAAGATCTCATTCATTAAGAATTTCAGGCTTTTTGCTGAAGGAAATCTTGTACACAACCAGTATAGTTTGCATTTTTCTTGTAATGAGAAGAATTTAACCTACAGGCACATTACTTTTTAGACTTCCAAATATACATTTAATTAACTTAAGGCTGCATTTATTAACAAAAAAACAATGGTGAGCCTCTGCTGTAATACTATGTTTTCATATTATTTTGAAATGCTTAATAAAAATTATCAGCATTTCATGATGTAAACTCTGGAGCCGTTTGCAGTAGTCAGCCAAATTTAACTTATGGCTTGAGATAATTTAATCAAAAATATCATATTTTTCAGCTTTGATATTTAGAAATTTAAGAAGATTTGAAATTGCAGACTGGGGAAATTGGCTATTACAGTATTATAAAAAATTCAGTGAAACCTTTCTAACCCAAAGGGACTAGAAAAATAGTTTTTCCCTACATTAAGCAAGTTGAAGAAATAGACAAGAATAACAAGAATCTTTTAAGAGGCAAAAATGAAACTATGGTTTCATAGAAAATATAACTTAAATTATTTTCGTAATTTTCTCAGGATAAATAAGCAAGATAAATGATAATCATGTATAAACTTGGTTAATAAACAAATTTGATCCCTAAAAGACTTAATGAAAAATGACGAAAGAAATTAAAAGACAATATCAAAATTGTCCCTTTCTTTACTAATAAAGAAAGTCACTTTAGATATTATGATAAATATCTTAACTTCTGATTAGTCCTACAAAAAAGAGGGAGAGATTAAATTTCTTTTTTAAAAAGAAAGAACTGCTTCATATAGATTTCATTATCCTGAACATGAAAATCATGAACGAAAGGATAAGGACGAAAAGGATAACAGTAGATGAAGCAAGGATTGTACGTGAAGAAAGGAATGTGTGGCATCGTTTGTTTAGGGTGATTTAATTTTCCAAGTGCTGCCTGCCCTCACATGATGAGGTTGTTATTGTTATGAAAAGAAGTGATAAATAGTTTTAAAACTTTTCCACATTACCTAGTATGATCCCCTATAACATGCTTCTATCTCATGTGTTCATTTTCAAATTAAGTAAATTTTGAAGCAAATGTTCTTATTATCTTTTCACTGATTTTGATTAAATTTAGTTGGATAAAAACCACTTCAGGTTCTCTGCCCTAAGCTCATTTTCACTCTAGCTTCACACTATTGTATGTGTTACGTGCAAATGAGATTGACCGGACCGCATGAATTTGTGGAATGTATGCATGCATGCAGTAGCTGCCCCTAAAAGGCAGCTTACAGGATTTAACAAGAGTTACCACACAATAATCTTCTCCTTTTACTATGGAAGAATCAATGAAAGGAATGCTCCCATTGATTGTACTTTTGTGTCATATGAACTTCAATGCCATTCCAGGCCCGAGGGGGGTCTTTTTCGACGACCAACCCGTTATGGAAAAAGGTCTGCCTCCCAAATATGGAAAAAGGTCCGATTCATTGGAATTTTTGAAAAAAAAGGTCCCAATTCGTTGAAATTTTTGAAATAAAAGGTTCCACTCTTTGTAATTTTTAAAAACCCCCCCCCCCCCCCCCAAGATAACATCCTGGCTACGGCCCTGCATTCAGAAATGGCACTACATGATAATGCGAGTGAACACCAGAATTGGTTTACACACCCATACGTAACTGATTCAACTGTGCCCAGTTAAGAGTGAGAAAAAGTCTTTAGTTATACTGTGATTTAGTGATATAATGGTACTTGATATCACTACTCATTGAGCTATAATGCAGCAAATTTTTTTGTATCAACCTTAATAGTATAAGTATGCATAATTAAGAAGAAAAGAAAAAGAAATATTCATATCATTATATCGATGACTTAAACTGTCAATAGAAATGTCCCCTGGATGTTATTAATAATGAAACAACAGTCTTTAAAAATATTAAAGAGTCAGGTTTTAGATTTTTTTTAACTTCTATGTTTTTACATGCACCACAATCTCTTTAGTTAATTAGAAATTTAAACAAGACAACATGTAACAAAATGAAATGGGGTTAAAATGTGGCGAGAAGGACATGTAATTTAAAATTTAACGAGTCAATTTTGACTTGCTGGTCAAAAAAATGCGTCAGTTAATAGCAAAAATGCCCATTAGGCATGTAAATTGCAAGTATGCAAATACCCTGAAATTGATTTACTCAAATAAGAGAATTGAACAATATAAAAGAAGATGAAAATCTACTAAGCTATATAAAATCTACTAAGCTGTGATACCCAGTATGTGAGAGGATCAAAGGATATGGTTGTTAAAAATGAAATGTATAAAAACTCAAACTGTTAAAGCATCTTTCTTTATTTTAGTTTCTTGAATTAGGAATTAAAAGAAAGCTGTAGTAATTTACCCAGAATACCCCAATAATTGAAAATTTTGTAATTTAATTTTATACAATTGATACTTAAATTTTTGAAATTTTATTCCTAGATTTTTATTTTAAAAAAATGCACCCTGACTAATCCATTTACACAGTTTTACTTAATGAAATTTTCTTTCAAAGAATGCAGCTATGGACTAATTTATTTTAAGAATTGTTCATTAATAAAATGTTTATAAATGTATATTTTATAAATTTTTTAATAAAATCATATGAATTTTTTTACTAAATTACACTTCTATCCTGTCTGAAACCTTTTGTATAAGAGATATATTTTCAAATCACTTTACATATGCATAAATTTTTTTACAAAATATGTGTAATATACAGGGTGAATACAAAAGTCTGAACCCCCTTTTTATTTTTTGAACCGAAGCAGATATGTCAATTTTGATGCATCCAATGAATAGGAAGTTGTGGGTGGCCTATCCTATGGTGCACTTTTCATCGTCCCAAATATGCAAATTAGGACACATTCAAAATTTATCTCAAAAACCGTAAGGGATAGAGAAAAAAACCCAATTGCAAACTTGTTCAGCATAAAAAAAACAACAACAAAAAAAAAATCATCCAAATCGGACCAACCAAACACCCACAATCACGTGGTGAACTGTTTGTAGCTTACAAACAGTCACATTGCACAAGGAAAACTGAATGTTGATATTTCCACCATGTAAAACATGCAAATCAAAAAATTACCGTAGATTACCATACTCACATTCACTTTCATGCGGAAAAGCAAATAAAAGCCATGTTTCAGTACACAGAAGACAGAACAATTCCAGGATGGCAAGCTACACTGTTCCGGAAATGGTCAACATGATCTTTGCTTCGGAGAGGCAAGGAGAAACCTATATGCTGCAATTATTTTGTATCGAGATAGATACCCTAACGAACGCCATCCATCTCGTCAAACAATGCGTCACATTATTCAAAGATTCGAGGCTACAGGGAATGTTAATGTAGAACGAGGACGACCAAGGGCACAAGGCGACGAGGATACAACAACACTAGTTCTGGCTGCAGTTGCTGCAAATCCCCACACAAGCAGCAGAGCAATTGCTGCAGATGTTTGGGAGCCACCAGAGAACTGTTCTCAACATTCTACACGCACATCATTTTCACCCATACGAAATTCATTGTCACCAGGAGTTACTGCCATTGGATTATGTTGCTAGGGCCGCCTTCTGCAACTGGTTACTTACCTGCTTGGATGACAATCCAAACTTCATTCATGAGGTGTTGTGGACAGATGAAGCCCAGTTCACCAGGGATGGAGTTATCAACAGGCACAACCATCATCATTGGGCAGACGAAAACCCACGATGTCTGCGAGAAGCAACTCATCAAGTGAACTGGAGAATCAATGTGTGGTGTGGATTGTACAATGGCACTGTGGTTGGACCGTATTTTTACGATGGAACACGGACTGCAGAACGCTATCGGGCTGAAATTCTCAACGTGGTAGTCACAGACTTCATTGACAATTTGCCATTGGCCTCGTATCAGCGCACGTGGTTTCAGCATGATGGAGCTCCTCCACATTACGGGTTGGTCGTTCGCGAGCGTCTAAGTGAGATGTTTGGACAACAATGGATTGGCCGAGGAGGACCAGTTCGTTGGCCACCCCGCTCCCCTGATTTTACAACAGTTGACTTTTTCTTGTGGGGATACCTGAAGGACAAGGTTTATGCTGCGCAGCCCGCCTCACTGGAGGATCTGGTTCAACGAATCCAGGAAGCGTGCCGAGGAGTGACACCAGCCATGCTTGCCGATGTTTTGGCGTCAGTTAGGTTCCGTGCCCAATTGTGTTATGGTGCCCACGGTCGTCACATCGAGCATTTTGTTGATTAACTTTTTTTTAAACTGTTTGAAGTAACTTGTTTGTGCAGTATGACTGTTTGTAAGCGATTCTGGGTGATTGGTTGGGCCGATTTGGATGATTTTTTTTTGATTTTTTTTTTATGCTGAACAAGTTTGCAATTGGTTTTTTTCCTCTAACCCTTACGGTTTTTGAGATAAATTTTGAATGTGTCCTAATTTGCATATTTGGGATGATGAAAAGTGCACCATGGGATAGGCCACCCACAACTTCCTATTCATTGGATTCATCAAAATTGACATATCTGCTTCGGCTCAAAAAATAAAAAGGGAGTTCAGACTTGTATTCACCCTGTATAGGGCAATGTATTCACAAATTTTTTTTACAAATTTCGGTATTTTGTTGGGAGGTCAAAAGTTAATATATGAATTTAGGTCCTATTTCACTTTGTTACAGACCTCATCAAAGAGATCAAAGTTTTGAAAGTGTAGTAGTAAATCCATTCCATTAACGATTTACAATCACTTGTTTGTTGATAATTTCAAAGTTAATACAATCCTTATATTGATCAAACGGAAGGATTGCGCATGAAGGTTCCATTCTTGGCCTCCGAGGTTCCCTGATCTAATCCTTTAGGTTTTAGGTTGCCTAAAAACAGCTAATATTGACATCCAAACTCAAAAACTATTACTTCATCTGATAATTGATGCAGCCAATCAGTTTCACTATAACGATGCCTTAGTTCGAGTTCATAATTTGGTGATTCAAAGATGTCTTGCTTGTAATCAGGCTCAAGGAGCACGTTTTAAGGACTTGTTATACTCTCTTATGCTTGTAAATCAAACGTGAATTATAAGTTCATAACATATGCGAGTCTATATTTTGTAATTCTATTCACCACTTGCTTTATTCAGTTCCAACCGAGTCCGTCGGGCGCCGCCACTGAGCTGGCCATTAAGGGTGTGTGTGTTTTCGAAGTTCATCGCTCGCGCACACTACACGACAACATAAACACCCAACAATTTATAATATTTGACTAGTCTCCAAGAACAAAAAATTACATCGATGTCATCTAGGTCTAGTTGGGTGTAAAAATAACTGGAAAAAATTACACATTTGTAAAAACAAATGTGCTCTCTCCACGAGTTACTTCATGAAGACTGTCCGTGTTTGCAACCCTTTATCTTGCATAGATTTCACGGTTTCTAAACTTACAGGTATTGGACATTGAAACTGAAACACCTTCGCAAATAGCACTGGATACCCCCAGGGCTGAATAGGACCTTCTGCTAGGTAATTAATCGTATGCATATCAATGAATCACGTGTCAGAGGTCTTGGTAGTCACTCCAATAGAAAAGTTCGATAGTAAGCTTCAAATTGTCTGTGCAGAGCGCTATAATGGGAGACATATCCGACTTCAAAAGAGGGCAGATTGTTGGGGCGCGTCTAGCAGGTGCATCTGTGTCCAAAACTGCCACACTTTGTGATGTCTCACGTGCTACAGTATCCAGGGTGATGTGTGCATATGAACAGGAAGGACGAACCACGTCCAGGAGGAGCAACTGCAGGGGAAAACGGAAGTTGTCGGAAAGAGACGTCAGGACATTGACTAGGATTGTTGCACGAAAGCGGAAAACCACCGCAGCAGAAATCACCGCAGAAATGAATACACACCTCCAGGAACCTGTGTGCACGAAGACAATCCGTCGTTACCTGCATAAATCCAACATCCATGGCAGGATTGCTATACCGAAGCCTTTCATCAGTAGTATAAATGCCTCCAAGCGGGTTCAGTGGTGCCGGACGCATAAAACCTGGACGTTGGATGACCTCAAACGCGTCATATTCTCGGACGAGTCCAGCTACACTGTCTTCCAAACGACAGGGAGGGTATTCGTCTGGAGGAGCCCCTCTGATGCCTACAACCCAGACTGCTTGGCACCCACAGTCAAACACGGAGGTGGATCAGTAATGGTTTGGGGTGCAAACTGTGCAGGACCTCTACCGATCCTTCCCAAGACGTGTTACTGCTGTGCTGGCTGCCCACGGTGCCCCAACACCTTATTAAATAAAGATTTTGGATTTCTACCAGGTGTTTCAGTTTCAATGTCCAATACCTGTAGATTTGCAGCTGCGGGCAAACCATCAATCGCAGGTCTATTGAACAAATAATCTTCTATGTTTTTTTCAGTGATTTGTGGCCAGTTCTTGAGATCATCCACCCATCCACCCATCTTCATTTTCAAAAATACGAGAGAACTCGTCATCTTTAAAGAGGAAAATTCTATTATTAAAAAACACTTAACTTTCTTTTCAGTTCAATTGCATAGCCCTTCTTTAAGATCACTATTGAATTTGGAATTTCTCTAACTGAGAGCACATATAAAATTACATTATTAATGAAATGCATTTAATTGTCTACTTCATCTATAATATCAAAAAAATTCTTAATTAGAGCAGGCATATAATAATATGAATAATATGATAATTTTGTCATTGGGTTTTTATCTAACTTTCATTCCACGCGAAGCCTGGGTGGTGGTGACAACTTCGTTTAATTACAAATATTTTTTTTCTGTATCACTACTTGCTTGTTATTGCGCACATTTGTGATAGTTGCTTTCTTTTGTTCTTCCACTGAAGAGAGAATCATGTAAACCTTTGGTTCGACGAGATTAATGAGGCTGTTGCTGATGAAGTACTCGCTTAGAACAGAAAATAGATGCTTCCACGCTCGCGCACACACCCTCAATGGCTGCGCCCTGTCGCTGATTCGGCAAGTGGTGAATATCTAATTGGAATATAACCTGTGTTCATATATCCTTCTTGGCCAAGCTTACTTCCACAACAAGCTGTCATACTTTCTTACATTCATTGTGAATTATATGTACACTTCCCAGAAAATTTTATCACGAGGGTGGAAGGAAGAAATAGCTGGGGAGAAAAAACTTAAAACTTTTTAGTTAGAAGTAAAGTCATTCTATTCCAAAAATGCATACTTTCTGAGGAAAAATAAAGGATTAGTCATGTCAAGTGTTCCAAAATTGTTTGCCGTATTTTAAGCACCATTGAAAGCCTATATTTTCAGATAATAATAGGTTCACATCCAAAATAGCAGTGGTCAATAATAATTAAAAAAAAATTAATTCTAAGACATAAATAGAAAGTCTACACTGTGCTGCCACTGTATTAAGTACACCTGTCTAGTAGCGTGTTGAACTTCCATTAGCCCCCTGTATTCATTTGGGCATGGATTCAACGAGTTGATGAAAACGTTAAACAGTTATGTTGGCCCATGCGGGCATGACAACTTCATGCGGTTCCCGGAGATTCAATGGAGGTGAGGGAAGGAGTGAACAGTCCTTTCTAGCTCTTCCCAAAGATGTTCAATGGGGTTGAGATCTGGAGGCTGAGCTGGCCACTGTTTCAAGCAGAACTCACTCACATTTTCCTGGAATAATCTATATGATTCTGGTCCTGTATGCTGGTGCATTATCCTCCTGGAAGGTGCAATCTGTGTATGGATAAAATGTGAGCATGAAGGGGTGAAGTTGAACTGCAAAAATGTTTATGTGTGCTTTGGTGTTCAAACGATCGTCTTTATCGTCTAGATATTAGAGACCCAATTCATGCCAAGAAAATATTGGCACACCACTCTCCGCCACTACTCCCACACCACTACTCCGCCTCTACCGACTTGCAAAGTTCGCACCAAATATAACTGCTCGCTGTCTTTGCCATCAACATGACGCGGCAGGAACAGACAGTTCGTCTGACCAGGCAACCTTTTTCCAATCCTCAATGGCCCAATCCTTGTGCTGCTGTGGCTACAGAAGGTGCACTTTCTTGTTCTTCTCTTACAGCATTGGTACCCGAGATGGTTTTCGGCTTTGTTAACCGATTCGAGTCAAAGTACGACTAGTTGTCCGTTCTGATATTGTTCTGGCTACCTGAGTTGTAATGAGCAGTAATTTAGGCGGTTGTTGCCTTTCTGTTTTCGCGTACATCCTCTGGCCTCTTCCATCAACAATGGTTTTCCGTCCACAGGAGTAACGATGGCTACATGGTTTTTATTACTTGACCCACTCTCGATAAACCTTTGAAACAAAGTTACGTGAAAAGTTCAGGAGAGTCGCAGATTCTGAAATGCTCATTCCTGCCCGTCTTATATCTACCACCATGACATGCTGGAATCACTAGTTTTCCCCATGACTGCTATGGTTTCACGCTTAACTAATAGTACAAAAGTTGCTTCAGGATATTTATACCGAGATTTGTGATCATGTGACATGCAAATCAGACAGTCACTCAAATTGCATCTTTCGTGAGATGTACCTAATAAAGTAGCAGCTCAGTCTATGAAGTCTATGAATACAAAATGTCTTACTGAGGTCCAGTGAGTCGTTCAACAGAGTTCAGTTAAGTTCTAAAGAGGTACCACCATAGGATGTCGCCCTTGCAACAAGCCATTTGCATAGATATGCAAGATTTGGATCTTTGACGATGCGTTTAGCACGGGTGAAGTGGATTGACTCGTCTCGACGCCGCTCGTAGAAAATGCTCATTCACCGGAATAAAAAAAAATAGGAGAGTTCGAGGATTAATAATACGAGTTCTATTTTTATCGTTCTGCAAATACCCGTTCAGTTGTAAGTGACATCATTATCAAATGGAAATCTCAAGGAACAATCCGGTAAAACCATGACATGGTTTACCAAAGAAGATAGATTGGCGAGTGTTTGCATATGTGACACGAGACAGTTGGAATTCTTCAGATTATACTTTTGCTACAGAGGTCCGAGATGCCATTTCAAGTGCTACCAGTGCAATCACCATTTGCCGGGACCTTAAGTTTCCATGCCCATGCAAAACGAAATCATAGGCCCCAGATCAGCAAAATCATTGAGAAATCACACAAGAATGGTAAATAGCTAACGAAACTGGACCATGGAAAAAATGGAAACATGTCTTATGGAATGACGAATCTCTGTACACACGCGGGCGATCAAATGGTTGAGTTTTCATCTTCTAGATATCCAGAGAACGTTTTGTGCCTGATTGCGTGGTGTTCACTGTGAAGCTTGAAGGAGGCGGTTTTTTGGTATGGGAATCATTTTCATGTTTTGAATTGGTCAGTAGAAACTATGACATCTATACCTAACCTTGACGTTTTGAACACTTCTGTACTAGCCGATATTGTGGTAGCAGTGGGGATTGGGCCTTCCTGTTTCAATATGACAATGCTCCTTGTCAGAAAGGAAGATCTGTGTATGAATAACCAAATGCTAGTTTGAGGAGACGGGCATTGAATTACATTGAACATCTGTGGGGTGAATTCAAGCGACAATTGTAGGTCAGGCCACATCACTCATCAATGCACTTCGGGAAGAATGGCGGAAATTCCTGAAGGTATCTACAGTAGAATCTCGATAAATCGAAAACCTTTATATTTCGAAATTTTTGTCTACTCCCTTCCGCTCAGAGGCACAAATAATTCGAAGTAAAAACAATGGATAAATCGATTTTTTTCGAGAGTATCAAATGGAAACTTAGCCTCTGTAATTCGAATTCTGGCAAACAGAGTCTCTATAAATCGAAGTTAAAGATCAATGAACCTTCATAAATCGAATTTTCTCAATCCGGGCCTCTACAAATCGAATCGTCAACAGCTCAAACGTGCGCGTGACGTATGTCTAAACGTGATAATGACGCGTGACTAAACTTGAAATCTTCCTTTCTTTCCTCCCTTTGTTTCAGTGAAGTGCTTAGACCTGATCAAGTGCCATTAATTACAGTGATTGCTGTGGTGGACGCTTTCGTGAGATATGGATTCCAACAATACAAAACGTAATCATGAAACACATTTTAATTAAAAACACTAATGGTTTTCATTGAAATCCTCTAAAATGTTTTAAAACGAAAGTTTTTAAAATTAAACCACCCAAAGCTAATTTTATGAACAAATAAAGCATTTTTAAGTACTGTACCTGTTTATTGAATCTGTATATGCTTCCTGAAAAATATTAGCGTTCTATACGGTTACTAAAATCTCACACAAAATCTCAATAATTCGAATTTTATTTTATTTAACCTCGTTATATCGAAACCTTCATAATTCGAAACCTCTGTAAATCGAAGCATTTTCCTCTTCCCTTGAAATTCGATTTATCGAGGTTCTACTGTACCAAAATTTGGTGGAAAATCTTCCTCGGAGAGTACAGGCTGCAATAAAAGAAAACGAAGGTTCAACACCATATTAATATTTGTGAAATCATGGTTGCAATGCAAATTTTAGACGTGTAGAAACTTTTGATCTATAATATAACTATATATGGAAGGTTCATATCTTAAATCTAAGATATCTGTGGGATAGATGAAAATGGAGCCAGAAACTGTGGACACAGATCAACAAGAACGACAGGAAACCACTAATCCACATCAAAGATTTACGTATGCGCATTTCGGCAGCCAAGTTGCCTTCGTCAGCGTATACAGGACTTGATCAGGACAGAGAAGTTCTGTTCTGATAAAGTAGAAGACAATCGACAATCGAACAGTGAAGTGTAAATTTCTTCGTGTGGGACGAAAGCAGTGCTTTCACGAAGCTCACCCTACCAGAATAAATTCCACATGAAATACACTGAAATAGGCAAGCCTGACTAACCCAATGAGGTCTTCCACATTATGAAACAATAATAAGATTGATGATTGTCAGAAGATTGGGAGAGGGCGGGGTGGGGGGGGGGGTATCACATCTTCCAATAATCCGGGAAGGAAACGTTGCCATTGTCTTCGAAGTTGACATCAAGAATATGCCTCGGTTTTCTATACTTAATATGCCACTTCATTACCATCAGGTTGTTTAGTATTCCAGCCACTAGGTCATTGTCATGGCTCTTCGTCGTCTGCAGCATGTTCATCAGCAGATCTTGGACACACTTACCAAGGTGAGTCATGTTCAGATCCGAGTGGATGTAATGATTTTTTACGGTCCTTCTTCCATGTTGGGCAATGGTCCTTAGTGTAACATTCTGGGACGACTGGAGTTCACTCCATCTGCTTTTACACATGGTTGCCCACGCAGGCATGCCATAGAGGAGGATGGTCTGAATTATGTCTTGTACAGTAGCAGCTTATTGTCGATGCTGAGGGCACTGTTTCGACCTAGGAGAGCTATGAGGCTGTACTTAGCCTTCTTTGCTTTGTTCAGAACGTAAGTCACGTGACAGTTCCAGCAGAGTCTTGAGTCGATTATAACACCAAGGTACCTGTAATTGTCGAACCCGTTCAAGTTCCTTATTGAATAGGACAAGAGAATCCGGGGGACGTTTAAGCTTTTTATTGAAGTACATAGTTTGCATTTTCCGACGTTAAGGTTCAGTTTCCAGCAATTAAACTAGTCTTCAAATTTCTTCAAGGCGTTCTGCAGACGAGTGATAACATGAGATGGCTGGTGCGCCAATGCCATGATGGCAGTATCATCAGCATAGAAATATAAATTACATTTTTCTGGTTTTGGAAAATCATGTACAAAATAATTAAATAAAACGGGCCCAAGGACAGAGCCTTGTGGGACACCGGCCTTTACCGTGCGGGGAGTGGAGAAGTTTTCGCCAACTTTAGCTTGATAGAACCTGTCGCTAAGAAAGGATTTCACAATCAAAGTCAAATCAGGATGAAACTCGTCTCTAATCATCTTGTAGATTAGCCCTTCATGCCACATCTGATCGAAAGCCTTACTGACATCAAGAAAAACCACGTCACAGTACCTTGAAAGGTTCAGTGGGGTGCTCAGATCTTCAACAAGCATCCATATCTGCATCTGACACGAATGGGCGGCACGAAAGCCGAACTGCTCTTTCCGAAGTAGATCATTGGTGAGATAGTGGTCCTTGAACCTAGTGAGGATCGTTTTCTCCAAAACTTTGGACATCGACGGGAGTAGACTGATAGGTCGTTAGCTCGCAGGAATTGCAGGATTTTGCCCCTGCTGGGGATTCTTACGTAACACAATAGATTGCTTCCAAGGAGTCGGGAAGTAGGAAAACTTCCAGCAATCGCTTATGATATTCGAGATGTCATTAATAATAATGTTCGGCAGATTCCTTAGGGCGTTATTGCTTACCTTGTCTCTTCCTGGAGCCTCCTCAGTTTGAGATTTCTGATGATGGCAGCTATCTCGCCAGTCTCGATGTTAATCTTCGAGGTGAGTTGCGGGACTTCATCAAGTTTGATAAGACCATCTTCCACACGCTGGGACATGAGTTGACTCTCGGGATTATTTTTATCAGGAGTAAAAACTGCATCTCTAGGGAATCTTCAATTATTTGTGCTTTATCCTGATTAGTTTGGACGTAATTACCTTGAGGGGTGCGAAGTGGAGGAAGCGTATCATTCTTCTTCTTCTGTAGAGCTCTAATCATGTTCAAAATGAAATTGTCGCTAGCCGACAAGCTTTTGAGCTTGTCATTCCACCTAGCGTCGCGTAATTCTTTTATTTCTTCCTGGACTCTTCGTACTAACCTATTATATTTGGTTTTTAGCCCAGGTACACGATAACTTTGCCAAAGCCTACGGGTCTTGTTTCTTTCTGCAATCAAGCGTTGGATTCCTGGGGTAAGCACAATTCCATGAGGAGATTTATTTTCCAATGGATAGGCACTAGCTTGAGTGGCACTATTTATTCGTCTGGTGATGTCTTCAACACGTTGATCGATGTCATCCGTACAGTTTGCTCTATCGAGTTGGCAGTCATGGTCCTTGAGGATTTGTTTGAAGAGCTTCCAATCTTGCTGATGCTTGAATTCTTTTCTGAAATTGATATTGACATTGTGAAAGTTTAATGCCACAGGCTTGTGGTCAGAAGAAAGGTCATCAATCGTGAAGATGCTGTATGGCTTGAAGAAACCCTTCATCAGTGAGATATCCAACACGTCACTTATAGGGGGAATGGTCACAGTAGTAAGTGTCCTCCACTGGCCCTGCAGCAATGATGTCATCCTTACTTTGTATATATCGGTATAGAATCATGCCATTGCAGTTCCGTGTTCTGGAGTTCCAGCTTGGATGTTTGGCATTAAGGTCACCAGCCAGTATAACTGGAATGTCACCATCGAAGAGTTCATCGAGATCGCTAACGTCGAGAGTATGTTTAGGTGAATTGTATAGCGCTACGAACTTCACTTCACCAAGGGAGAAATCATTGATGATGATGGACGCCAATTCCATACCTGCGTCATTCAATTCTTGATGTTTAATCCCCTTCTTGATGATGATCGCAGCACCACCACGATCGTTACGGTATACACAATAACCGGGTAGCTTGAAATCTCGGCTTGGATTGAGGTGTGTTTCACAGAGGAAAGCAACGTCGATTTCCTGCTTCAACAGAAAGCTGTGAAACTCTATACGCTTTCGGGGAACGCCTCTAGCGTTCCATATCACGCACCGAATTCACCTTGTTGATCTCCGTATAATGTCGTGTAGCCATGATGAAATTAGTTGGTTTTAAGGAGCCCACTCAATTGTGGGTAATGTTTGCCTAGATTTGTAAACAAATGACATATTCGTCCAATTTGTTTATACATACCTTGTAGGTCGTTAATGTGGAAGCCTTTTTCCTCCGGCTTAGACACTGCAGCTGCAAAGGATTTGTCCGCGGTCACCTTGGAATTATGCATCCTTTTAATCTGGGGATATTTTGGAGCTTTTGTATAGCTTGAGGTGTGCTGTCCTCCACATCTTATTCACTTCGGGGGGTCTTGTCCTTTAATCTTGGGGCAATCTCTTGACTGGTGTGCCTCTGCGCATTTGTTGCAACGAGGGTCTTCCGTGCAGCCCATGGATACATGTCCGAAGCGCAGGCAGTTGTAGCACTGTAGTGGCTTCTTGTTTCCTCGGAAGACTTCTATTAGAACTGCTAGTGGGCCGATACGAGTGGCACTCTTCAATGACTAGTTATGTTCGCTATTGGGGAGCAGAACCAAAACCACAGGCATATCTATTGATCCTTTGGCTTTCCTAAGCCTGATTATTTTTTCCGGGAAGTAGTTAGCTCTTCTTAGGTCTTCTTGAAGGTCTTCTAGATCGTACGTAACATCAACATTTCGAATAACGAACTTCAACACCTTCTCGGACTTCAGTTGATGGTAGTGAATTTTCAAAATATCGTCAGCTTTGATACCAGCGACGCGTTTCTTATAAATAACTTAGTCTAGGCATTTCACTTTTGCTGTCTGTCTTTTTTATAAGCTAATATTTAAATAAATTCTTGTTGAAATATAATAAAGAAAAAAAGTAAATCATATTTCAGTTTCAGTCAGTAAACAGTAAAATTAATAAATTTCACATTAAATATAAGCTTATACGTGACACGCTTTTTAAATTGTATTTAAATAAATATTAAGTATTTTGAGTCTAATATAAATTGTCTAACCCAGCTGGACAACCACAGTATGCATCAGTAATTTTATCTTTTCCAAAATTTATGCAGACTGAATACCATCCAAGCCTCTGTGAAGCTTTCACTATGCCAAAAAGTCCTGCTTGTTTACTTGGTAAATTTTCAGCAATCAAAATTCCTTTAACATATTCAGCCAAAGCATATTTATGCTATTTGCAGAAACGTGTTTGATAAAATGTCTTATTACTTCATCAGTGATTACTGGAAAACTTGACAGAGATTTGCTCCATCGTTAGTGATGCTGTTTCAATGCACTTGCATGTTGATACCGAGATCACGCTCTGTAGATTGAAATTCCCGCCCACTTTTATACTTTACTAGGTGATATACCCGGCGTTGCTCGGTTTTGTTTGTGTGATGAAATTTGGCTGGAGTTTCCCATGCGCCATCTCTTGAGGAAACAAACAAACATAAACCAAGATATATTTTATTTACCCCCACCCCCACCCTTTGATGACATGTAAACCTTACTCTGAATCTAATGAACATATTGTGCGATTATGAGCTCAATTGGATTAGTGGTTCAAAAGTTTTTAGAACATTTACAGACGCATCCTGAACCTGAATTTTTATATATAAAGATTTAACGCCTACAGATGGCACCACGGGTTTCGCGCATGCGCAGAAAATTAAAGGAACACCCATGACTATCGGTATCGGTATCGACCAGGGTGATTCTAAAAGGTCGTGCCCGAATGAAAAGGCAGGTAGAGGGTGAAATTCTGAGCAAAAAAGTCTAGTCGCGTTTTTCGATCTGAGGCTCCGTTAAAAAGTTATAACGCTTTAAAGTTTCGTGACGTCACTTCCGGTACAGACGCTGAGCAATTTTTAACTTAGCGCTATAACTTTTTAACGGAGTCTCAGATTGAAAAACGCGACTAGACTTTTTTCCTCAGAATTTTACCCTCTACTTGCCTTTTCATTTGGGCACGACCTTTTAGAATCACCCTGGCCGATACCGATACCGATATTCCTTACCGACACCGAACTTTAGAGCGCTATAACTTTTTAACGGAGCCACAGATCGAAAAACGCGACTAGACTTTTTTGCTCAGAGTTTCATCCTCTACATATCTTTAAATTTGTGAAACGTCGTCCATTTACATCATGTATAGCAATAGAGAGCTAGTTACAATCCAATTATAGAACAAGAAACAAGTATAAAGTACAATAATGAATCTAATGGTTGGCTGTGATCAGCCAATCAAGAGTCGTTGTTGTCCATAGCACGTTTATTCTTTCCATACGTCAGTTTGGGAACGTAAAAGTTTTGCCACGTCTAAGAGGCCCGCGTCATTGTTTAGTAACTTAGCAGACTCTTCACTGGTGATGACGTACGACTCTAAGAAATTTAACAATTTAGGGTCACTTATGCTGTATATAATCTCAAAGTCTTCAGGTTTATAGTCATCTTGGTACTCTAGAATATGGTCGGCGCACCTCGATACTGCAAATTTTCCTTTCCTGATACATGCCAAATGTTCGCCTATCTTGTCTTGATTGCTCTTCGCGATTGCCCATAGTAAACCGCGTCACATTTGGCACATGGTAATTTGTAGACTCCAGGTTTATCTTGCAGAATTTTATTCTTTGGGTTCTTTATCCGTTTTCCATTGTATTGGAACTCCTATAGACTATAGAAAGGCCAAATTTTCTTGCGAGCCTTTTCATGCCCCTATTCAGTTGCTTATTGTAGGGCAATGCCAACACACTTCCTGGAGTTTTTTTCTTTTTGCAGCGTGGTGATGTTTCTCTGGTTGATCTTATGTTTTACCTTTTTGGTGATGCTGTTAACTATTTCTTTCGGCTGTTCATTATTGTATTTTATACTTGTTTCTTGTTCTATAATTGGATTGTAACTAGCTCTCTGTTACTACTCGTATATAAGTGGCTCTGTAATTCTTCTACTTTATCAGAACATAACTTCTCTGTCCTGATCAAGTCCTGTATACGCTGACGAAGGCAGCTTGGCTGCCGAAATGCGCATACGTTTTTATAAACCTTTGACGTGGATTAGTGGTTTCCTGTCGTTCTTGTTGTATATCGGCTGAACAAGGTGAGGTCTGGGCTTCTGTTTTTATACAAAAAATGAATTTTTTTTCCACAGTTAGTCCAGCAAAATTTCTCTGAATCTACATGTTAGTTGGTGACAGTAAAGGTGGTTCTCTGTACCTTTTCAAGAGGCAGAGCCATTTTTAATATTTAAAAATTTTAAATAATTAGATGCTGAAACGAAAAAAAATTTAAAAATTTTAAACTCAGTTCTTTGTTATGGCACAGACTTGAAGAGTAAATCTTAATGTGAATTTTTAAAATTGTAACAAGACTTTATGGATATCCTGTACTTTGTACAGCCATGGCCAAAGTATTGAGCAAAAAATGTTGCAGAAAACAAAGCCTGTTGTTTAAATATTAAGTTTTCGATATCTAAACAGGTTTAAGAACAATGATCCACCAAGTGGATAGCAATATAACATCTGTTGCAGTAAAGTTAGTCATAAACAGAACGAAACTCTTGACGATATACCAAGAAAGAAGACACAAAACCTCCTGTCCACATGAAATTTTATAAATAGCTTGGATATACATTTTGACCATACAGAGGTCATCTTCAGGAAGTTATCTTTTTAACATTTTTTCGATTTTTTTTTATCATTTTGCTGTTTTCGCTCGTTGTGTACACATGTAGTGATGTATTGCGCTTTTGGTGTTTTTACGTGTTATTATCATTGATTTTAATACAATATGCCTAAAAAAAAGGACATTGAAATTCCTTAAAAAACTGCAGTATTTCATGGGTGCTCAATACTTACCATTTTGGCCATGGCTGTACTTACCTTTGTAATTGGCCTTCAAATTAGTAACCATTTTATATTTGGTTTGCATGAGTCCCTTAAATGAATATCATTACGTGTATTTTATTAATTGTGGACTGGGCCGATCAATTCTTATTTATTTGCTAATTTTCTCTGTCCTCGAAATCAGTATCGCTTAAGGTTTTGATTTAATGTTCATGAGCCATATCCTCTTTACAGTATTCTACCAATACTGAGCGATTTAAAAGTAACAGAAAATTTGAAAATGTAATATGTCATTTAGTACTGGGCGTTTGCAATTAATGATAGTACTCAGGACTATCTTACTCAGCTAGATCTCACAATCGGAATGACACTAAAGTTGTTAGGGGGATTAATGATGACATGGGAAGAAGGAACCCGTGGGAAAAAAACCCTGTAGTTCCCAATGTCGCCGGTAGGGTAAAAGGAGGGGCTGTTGTAGTTTACAATCCAAAATTTGCAAAAAACCCAGGTAAAAATCCATAATGCAAATTCTCGATTATGTAGGTATAGCTATAAAGGCATGGGGAAAGCTCCGAAAGTCATTCTGAGATCCAGCTTAGCTCAACATGCGTCATACCTTACCTCATGTGTTACTTGAGAAGTTGTTTATTTTCACCAGTCCGACGCCTCAGCCGCTCCTTGTGAGTTTAGAGCCCCTAACTATCTGCGTTAAGACCCTCAATCAACTAATGCATTGAAATTCATGGTTCAGAAGTTTGAAGAAACAAACATGCCAACAGAGAACAGAAAGCAGTGTCTGAAAGGCAGTCACATTGGTGGTCGATGTCCTAGACGGGGAAGGAAATGTGTTGAATAAAATGTGATGTTTCACTTCAATTTCGTCTTTGTTATTTATTTGTCTGTTCTTTGTAATTTTTTACACTCTACAGTGCCACCTTTTCCCCTATTGTCGACTTTCGGAACTACAATTTTCTTTTCTTGGAATCCTTCTTCCCATGTACAGAGTGGTGCAAATAAAAGTAGCCTCGGTTGGATCAATTTAAAAAACACCAAGAAGAAAGCATTTCTCAAATGTTGTGTACAATCTGAAAATATTAAAAATAGGGGTTCCTATTTAAGATTTCAAAGTTATCTCCCCCCCCCCTCACAAGGGGGAGAGGGGGCTACTTTTTAAGCTAATGAATTTCCCCTGCGAAGTAATTCACTTTTGATTTCGGATATTTTTTCGTACAATGCTTTGTTTTCGAGATATTCTATGTCTACACTTAAATGAACCACCCTGTATATTTAATTATATAATTTGAAGCATATCTTCATTATTTTCATCGTCACTGAAGAATGTTACATGCCTGCCTACGTGATCCCACTGTGAGGTTCGGAGGAGGCGATGTCAGGTATATGGTATTTTTATGGTTTAGATTGGGCCAATATGTTCCAGAAATAGAACTATGACATCTACAACTTACCTTGATATTTTGGACAAGTCTCCAAAATTGTGTCATCAGTTTAGGATTGAACTACTCCTGTACCAATATGACAATGCTTTTCGTCTCAAAGATGTGTCCAGGAATGGTCTGAGGAGAGTGATTGAAGAAATGGACTGGCCGGCACAGAGGCCGGAACTTCTGTGGGATGAATTGGAGTGATGACTATGGGCTAGGGTACATCACATAATTTGGGTGACTGAACTAAACTAGGAAGAATAAAAAACATTACGGAAGCTGCTACAATATCTGACGCATGGTCTTCCTCGGAGAGTAGACGCTGTAATATAAGGAGTAGAGGGGGTTCAACACCGTATTAATTTTCGAGAAATCATGGCTGTAGTGCAAAGGTTAGCATCGAAGCTTGGGAGATCTGTATCATAATTGCGAAGCTCAAGAAGCTCGGGCAGATATCAAGTGAGCAAGATTGTTCTGAATAACCTCCCAAAAACTTGATTTGTGACATTGCCAAGACTACTAACGATTGTTGGGAGTTTACTTATTTTTCGGATGCTTGGAAGAAATCTCTCGTCCTAAGTATTCCAAAGCCTGGGCAAAATCCAGCGTTTCCTGTGAGCTAAAGGGTATAAGCTTGCTCCCGTCTATCTCTAAGGTCCTAGAAAAGACAATTCTGACCAGGTTTCAGAATCACTGTAGTGCCAAGAACCCAACAATTTGGTCTACGTACCAATCATTCCTGCCAGATGTAATTTTGGAGGCTCGTCGAAGATTTGAGCACTCCCTCCTCCCCTCAACCACTTCATGTATTACGGTATTATCTTTTTAGGTGTAAGCAAAACCTTCGACCAACTTTACCATGAAAGACTATTATCTACAAGATGATCAGAGACGACTTTCCCTTGGACATTCCTTACAAATAGGTGCGTGTTTTACCAAACAAAAGTTGGGGACGAAATTTCCTCACTGCGTGAAGTGAAAGAATGTGCACCTCCAGGCTTTGTTCTTAGACCCCAACTATTCAACTCTTTTTTCACGAATTTCCGAAGTCCGATGAATGAAAATTATACTTTTTCCATATGATACTGCTGTGATGGCGTGGGCACGTTGGCCTGCCCATGTTACCGTATTTACCCTCTACCGTTAATATTATACGCAGATGACGCTACAATATCCTGCGCTGGCTCTTCATTAAATACAATCAAGGAAACCTTCAACCCAGTCTTGAATAGACTCTTACATTGGAATACAATCAACCTTATGTCCCTAAATCTTGATAAAACTTTATATGTCATCTTTCACCAACGCAACAAAAAGCTCGAAAAGATCAAATTCTCACTAAACTACAACTCCCAACAGATTAACTCGGCCAATGCTTTTAAATACCTGGGTATCCACTTAATTCATAACCTCTCCTGGAACGCCCACATTAATGCTTTAGCTTCTAGGCTAAACCAACGCTTAGGCCTTTTCTCCCGTCTTCATTTCTTACCACCCAACATCCTCCTTAAGATAAAGTGAGGAGTGGATTTCTTATATAACGCTTTAATCCACTCCTCACTTTCCTATGGTCTTCAATTTTGGGGTTCAACCACCAAATCTAACTTACTACGTCTACACAGATTGCAAAAATGGTTTGTACGTACCTTATTAAAACTACGTAAACCTACCCCTGTCTCTCACCTTTTTAATTCAGTGGGCATAACTCCAATACACCAACTCTACCATTATAGTCTAGCAGTTTTCATATATAAAGCAATTAACAACATTACAACTACATCCCTCCCCCAACCTTTATTTACAACCGTTAGTACACCCCCCTACAACACCCGACATAAAAATTCTTTCCCAATCGCCCATATTAGACGTAGCTACCAGCTCAAGAGTATATCTATTGCCGGCAACAGACTTTGGTCCACCTTACCCCCAGATCTCCGTTCACAACCAAGCACCAAAATTTTCAAATCCCGTTTAAAGAACTTCCTCTCTGCATCCCCACCTAACGGTGCCTGCCACTCACCATTCGCCTCCATTTTTTTTAATTGCTTTATAAAGATCAAAAATTGTATCTTTGTTCCCCATACAGGGACCTAACTCGTCGGCCCCGCCATACTGGCCCTGGATGGACGATTTGTACCACCCTTTACCTTAAATAAATAAATAAATAAGACGACCTCGATTATAAGACGATCCTACTTTTTTGAGGTTTATTTTTGGGAAGAAAATAAACATGGAAGCAAAAATATGGAAGTTAAAATAATTTTTAATTGAAATTTTTTTCATTTCAAAATAAATAAAAAAAAAATTTATCTATCCATACCTTAATTGGCCCTTTAATTTGGAAAAAAAAATAAACCCCTTGTCTTATAGTCAAGTAAATTTGGGTATATCTCGTTTACAGCAGGTCTTAAAAGACTTCGAAAGCTGATTAAACAACTGGAGATTGCAACTGAATGTCGGTAAATGCAAAGCTCTGTATTTGAACAAGAAGTGTAAGCTCCTCCAGAACTCACTCGTATAAAACAAGAAGCTAGACTTGAGTCGATAACTACAAACACCTTGGTGTGATTGTGGATTCTAAGCTCTGTTAGAACCATCATGTATGCCCTAAACAAAGCGAAAAAGCCCAAGTTCAGTCTGATTTTTCTCATTGGCCGCAACAATCCCCTCGGCATCGACAACAAGCTGCTCTTGTATAAGACGATTATCCGTACCACTAATCAGATCTTTTGTTTGGGAAAAAGTTGACCAGCCGCCTTACAGTCCGGACCTCGCGTCTAGTGGCTACCATCTGTTCCAGGATCTAAAGGAGATCATCGGTAGCCTGCATTTCAGCGACGATGAACAAGTGAAAACTGCGTGACTTCTTCACCGGCAGCAGCTTCTATGAAGTGATCATGCGAAAGTACATTGTGCGCTATGACAAGTGCTTAAATAAATTTGGAAATTATGTAGAAAAATTGTTAAAGATACATAGAATCTGGTAAAGAAAAATTTTGAAAAAATATTTAGTAGTTTTGTTTTTATTGCAAAACGGACTTTACGAATAACCCTCGTACTTGGATATCTAGTGAGGTAGGGTGAGTTTTATGAAGTGCTGCCTCTGTCCCAGCCGAAAACAAGTACACTCTGCTGTTCGATTGTCTTCTATTATCACTTTCACTTTTTTCTTTGAGAAAGATAGTCTCTATCCGAAACGCCAGCTTTTTTCGGGGTCTTACCACCTTGTGTTCAATTTTCATTTTTTATTTTCTTGTGTCTCGCCTTCTTTTCTTCTACACCTTGTGAGGAATACGTGAGGAATAGCCTGGGTGGTTTCTCTTGTGCATAGTATTTAGTGTCTTCATGATATCTTCATCTTATATTAGCGCGGTAATTATTCAGTTTTTTAGGATTTATTATTGGTAGAAATATGAATAACAATGGTCGAGATATGATGATGTAACAATGTATGAGAGGATTGGCTACCTGGCAGTACTGCCCTGTATTTATTTGCAGCACCCTGTACAAGATGATAATTCGGTATGGCTGCGTGGGCGACTATATGTAAAAGCAGATGTGAAAGCTTCAGTCGTTACCCTGAGGACCAGCTTGGAAAAAGGATCGACAAAAATCACTACATACACTCGGTTTTAAACATGACTCGCATAGGAAAGTTTACCCAAGATCTCCTGATGAGTATGGTGCAGACGATGAAGATCCATGATAATGAACTGTGGCTGCAATACTGGAAAACGCGATGAAAGTGAAGTGTCATACGAAATATAGAAAGCCGAGGCATATTCTTGACGTCAATTTTGAGGACATTAGCAACGTCTTCTTCCCGGCTTATTGGAAGATGTGATAACCCTCCCCTCTCCCCTGATAATCGTCAATCTTATTAGTTTTTCTTAATGTGGAAGACTTCTTGGATCAGTCAGGCTTTTTGCCTACTTCAGTATATTTCCTTGGAATTTATTCTGGAAGGGTGAGCCTCGTGAAAACACTGCTTCCGTCCAGGGGCGGCGCTAGCTTCTTCGGCGCCCCTATGCAAACCTCTAAATATGCGCCCTTTCAACCTAAAATGGTTTGGTGGTCCTATAAAAAGCACTATACAGGGTGACAATAAATTGTGGCAACTCATTGTGTACAAATTTTTTAATCCAAAAAGCGAAAAGTAAAGCAATTGACAACTAATAAATAGAACGTGGTCCCTTGGTAATAACATGTTCATTCGGTTTCGAAGTGGGCTCCTTTGGCGGCGATACAAAGCCCCAAACGTGTCTTGAAATTTTCAGCAATGGGCCGCAAGTCGTCGGGCGACAATCGGTCCCATTCTTGGCACAGGGACTTCTTCAGCGACTCCAAACTGTTGCGGCGTTTAGCACAAGTCCTGGCTTCCAAGATCGACCATACGCTGTAATCCATCGGATTGAGATCCGGCGAGTAGGGCGGGCACTGCTGAGACGTGACGAAATCCGGAAAATGGCTCTTGCACCACTCCTGCGTCATTTTCGCTCTGTGAGCTGGTGCAGAGTCTTGTTGAAAGGTCCAATCCGCATTACCGAAATGCTGCCTAGCTCAAGGAAGTACCACAGCCTCGAGAATGTCACGATGGTAAACTTGTTGGAAGTCAACTTCTTGGTCCACGAAAACGAGGGGTGTCTTGCCACTGCCGCAAATTCTGCCCCAAACCATCACGGACTGCAGATTTTGGCGATGTTCGATGACTGAGAGGTGCCGGGTGCCTCTGCTGACCACACTCTGTCATTTTGGTGATTGTGTGCCTGCTCCACAGTTAAGAGCTTCTAGTCTGTGAAGAGGATGCGCTTCCATTTCTCACCTGCGGCCCGACACTTGAGTTGGCGGCATCTGTGGAACCTTACGCGCTTGTTTTCATCTGTGAAGAGCTAGACTTTTTGCAGCTTGTAGGGCTTGAGTTTGAGTTCCTCTGTTGCCATTTTTCGCACCGATTCGCGGTTGATTCCGGTCTCACGAGCGATTTGTCTCATTGAGACCCTTGGATTTCGCTGTACTCGCTTTTTGATGATTTTGCGGTTCCTGAACGTGTTGGTGGTACACTTTCTTCCTCTTCCTGGACGGTGGCCTTCATGGCCAAGCTCTCTGAACGTTTGACCGCTTTGGAGACGACGCACTAACGAGCATTTTGCTTTCAAAATCGGACAAAAATATTTTGAGTAATTTTCAAATTGGAAATAAATGAAAATGCATGGAAAAGCTTATTAAAAGTATATTTTAGTGAAAATAAGTACATATTTAAAAAAAATATTCATTTATTCTTCTTCATCTTCATCCATTAATGAATCATCGTTATTTGGTTCGGGCTTGAAAAGGTCTATTGTTTCTTTTAAAAACGGCTGGCTTTTGCTGGGTTTCCTTTTTCTTCCACAGCTGATCAATGGATCTGATGTGAGAAGAAGCCTATTTAAGACGTCTTCGTTACATCGTAACCGCGAAAACTTCCTTCAAAACCGCAAAAAAAATTCCTGTTTCTGATCAAAATTTTCCCGACCTTAAAGGGTTAAAGTCCTTTAATTCAAAGTCGTGGAAAGATGTGGAAAATGTTTTTACTGTTATAGCAGGGTAATATCCTATAGAATACTATAAAAAATAAAATTTTACTCGATCTTCCTCGACACTATAACATAAACACCTTTTAAATTCCGTGAGGTCGATTCTCTTTTAAATTGAGTACATACCTTGTTCCAAAGGATCCATAACTCAAACTTGTCACTTTAACTCCAAAAAAATATACTTTAACTACAAAACAAAAATAGACCGTATCGAGAATGTAGGCGTGCGTTCTGAACGATGCATCGCGATGTCTAGATTCCGACTACCTGTGCTGCGGGGGGGGGGGGGGGGTGCGGAAAGGGTCTACTTCAAACCCTTTCCCGGATAGTACGTTAACTCAGGTACAAAATAACTATGGTCTTGGTGTCATTAGCTACATTTGGATTTTTTTACTTTTGTCCGATTTTGAAAGCAAAATGCTCGTTAGTGCGACGTCTTTGCCAACATTGAGCAAACGAACAATTTCACATTGACGTTTTCCTTGAGGAAACAGCTCCAAAATTTCACTGCGTTTGCTTGACATTTCAAAACACACATCAATGAACTCATAATAAGTTGAAACACGGACAACTTGCCCAAGAACATGCAGTGATTGCTCTGAATTAAAAATTATTTGGTGGCGCTTTAATATATTCGCGCTTGGACGCGTCCATTTCTGTTGCCATAATTTATTGTCACCCTGTATAAATAAATTATGAACAACTGGTTGAAGGTAGCTATTTTGGTTCCTTAATCATACGATGACTGCTTGTTTTGGAGCAAATTCAAACTTCAGAGGCACATTACCAAACTGTGCAGATTGTCAAAAAGGAAAGCGTTAATCTGCTAGTTTGAGTTTACTGCAAAACAAAAAGCAATCATCATATGAAATAACAATCAAAATAGCTGCCTGCAACCAGTTGTCAATACATTCTTTATATAGTGCTTTATAAGCGCCCCTCCTATAATGCGCCCCCATGCAACGCTTACTTTGCTTACCGCTTCGCGCCGCCCCTGCTTCCGTCCTACCTGAACAAATGTACACTTCACTGTTCGATTGTTGACTGTCGAATATATCACTCTTCTCATGTTTCCAATTATAGAAACATCATTGGACTACCCAGATTGAATTATCACATTGCGTTAGACTCTGGACTTGATTGGCATAGAAAAACCAATAAGCTATGCTGAAACTGAAGATACACAAAGAACATTTTCAGCTACATTAACGAGCATATCTTCTATCTATCTATCTATACATAGTATAAATCTAAGTCACTTCCCCGGTGTATGTGCTCGATAACCTTAAAAACTACTGCATCGATTTTTATGAAACAAGTTTTGTTTGTTAGGGGATTTATGTAGAAACTTTGTAGGCTAGGTATTAATTCATAAAAATTGGTTTTATATTAAATTATTTACGTTAATAGCTCTCAAAATGCGTCAACATGGCTGCTCATCATATGGTGATCGGCGATCGAAACGGTTAGCGCCATCTCTTGAGCAAATAAACAAACATAAGCTAATTCTAGTTCATCTTAATAGCTGAGTAAATGTGCAAGAACATTGTTTCTCACATGGCCAACTGTATATTGCCTGTTCTAGAGTTAGCGATCCTAGAAATTTATACATTTGCAGTAAAGATGCAACAACATTAAATGTCGTTTATAAGGAAGTACTCAAGACTTAGGTGTAGTCCAAAAACTTCCATTAATTTTTTGACATTAAATAAAGGTTTTTTAAAATTTACCTATACTGTAACTCCACAACTTAATATTTCAATAAACTAATTCAATAAAAAAATAAAAAATATATAACGCAAAAAAATTCAAAAGAACTCAATGACATACGTACTATTTTTGCGATAGGCTACCATGCTTTTTTCTCCTCTAACAGCTATGTAAACAGAAACCATGCGAAGCGAAACCGAACGTTTTGCATACGATAAGGTTATTACAAGTGTAGAAAATGGTGAAGGAAAGCTATTCTTTTTAGATGCTCCTGGAGGCACAGGAAAAACTTTTTTAACACGCGTAATAATATGCAAAATTAGAAGTTTCAATAAGATAGCTATTGCCGTTGCATCTTCAGGAATAGCAGCAACATTGTTACTGGGGGGGACGAACTGCACACTCCACTTTTAAACTTCCCCTCACAATTATACCAGGGGACACTCCTTTCTGCCAAATAAAAAAACAAAGTGCTACTGCAAAATTACTTCGTCAATCTTCCTTGAGAGTTTGGGATGAAGCTACTATGGCAAATAAGGTTGTTGTAGAAGCTTTGCATCGCACTCTGAAAGATCTTAGAAACTCCAATCAAATAATGGGTGGCTTGACATTTTTATTCACAGGTGACTTTCGTCAAACTCTACCAGTTATAACAAAAGGTACAGTTGCTGACGAAGTAAATGCTTGCTTAAAAAAGTCTTTTATTTGGGAGCATGTTATTCACCTTTCACTCACTAAAAACATGAGGGTCCTTTTAAATAATGATCAACAGGCAGATGCAGTTTCTACAAAATTGTTGAAAATTGGTTGTGGCAGTGAACCAGAAGTAAATGGTAGGATAAAACTTGATTTTTCATTGTGCAATTATGTCGAATCACTAGATTCTTTGATTGAAAAAATTTACCCCGATATTTCTAATATTCAGTCCAAGTCTTTAGGATGGTTCCAAGAGAGGACTATATTAACACCACGTAACGATTCTGCTAACCTAATAAACTTAAAAATAATGAACAAAGTTGAAGGAAATGTAAAACAGTATTGTTCCATCAACACAGTTTTACAAACTGAAAATGCAGTACATTACCCTGTGGAATTTTTAAACTCATTACAACCTTCTGGTTTTCCACTTCATTTATTACAACTTAAAATTGGTGTTCCTATAATGTTACTTAGAAATTTAAATCCTCCAACACTTTGTAATGGAACAAGGTTAATTGTGAAATCACTAAAAGATAATGTGATAGAAGGTTCAATTATTACTGGAAGTGGTCTTGGTGAAACAGTTTTAATTCCAAGAGTCCCTTTAATACCTACAGACTTACCTTTTCAGTTCAAACGCATTCAATTTCCAGTTAAACTTTGCTTTGCCATAACAATTAACAAATCTCAAGGCCAAACATTGAAAGTAGCTGGAGTAAATTTGCAAGAAGATTGTTTCTCACATGGCCAACTGTATGTTGCCTGTTCTAGAGTTAGCGACCCTAGAAATTTATACATTTGCAGTAAAGATGCAACAACATTAAATGTCGTTTATAAGGAAGTACTCAAGACTTAGGTGTAGTCCAAAAACTTCCATTAATTTTTTGACATTAAATAAATGTTTTTTAAAATTTACCTATACTGTATTTTTATTTCATGATTTAAAAAGCCCAGGCAACGCCGGGCGCGGGTTTGCTAGTACTTTAATAAAATTAAATAATTATTTTCTTGGTTGGGGACAATCATTTATTTAAAGTTTAAAACTGGTGTAAATGAGACCTTCTCCGGCAGTGTTTAGGAAAAAATCCCATTTGTTTTCATTTTAGTAAGTTTTCAGTTGCTGTAACGCATGTATTTGGGGAGTTGTGAAATTGAATATCCTGATCTTAGGAAATCAAAATAATCAGCATTATAGACTTTCATTGAGTAAAATCTAGGGCTAAAGTCCTTGTCTGACATTTTGGGTTTCAGGGAATAAATAGCCAGCTAGTGGAAATTCTGGCTTAGTTAATCCCAAATTGGGGAGAGAGTACTGTTTGCCACTTTCTTTCTTTATTTTATTTTTATTTTATTTATTTATTTATTTATTTATTTATTTATTTATTTATTTATTTGAGTCAAGTGTGGAATGGGGCATCATAACGAAAGTTTTTGATAAATCGAATAAATGGCGTCAAGTTTTTTTTTATTTATTTACGAATTGGGATCTAATACGTCCATCCAGGGCCAGTATGGCCAGAGGCCGACGATTTGGGTCCCTGGATGGACCTGGATTCACGACTGCTGTATGATGTTCGCAGCAGCCGTGGGGGTGAACATTGTCTATCAGTGATGGTCGCCCATCCAGTGACTAGCCGTGCCAGATGTAGCTTAACTTCACAGAAGTTGTGTTCAGTGAAAGCCCACCAGGCCACGGCTTCCCCGAATCATTCTGTTATTTTAGTGACAATTGGAATAAGGTTAGTCAAGGTACGAACCCGTGCTGCTCAACATCAATTATTTGTTTAAAGTAAAAAATAAATATGGTCAAATACACTAATGTGTATCTTTTTAATCATTTATCAATCATTATAATGTGAAGAATGACTCTTCTCAAAATACTCATGACTTTTCATCAGATAGATTTTTTTTTTGTAAATGTTTAAACAACTTTTTTTAATTTATATATTTTCATTAACTGTTTCAAAAATGTTAATTTTTAAAGTAGCTCTTTTTGATTAAAAAGTTTAATACTATTTCATACATTTCGTGTAATTAATTGTTTCCCTCATGTAAATCCGTTTAATGGGTTTCATTCATACCATTTGCTGAAGATGATGCTTTAACGCCACTAAAACACGATCTTGGCAACAAGGCATATTTCAACAACAGCGCGTCCAGATTTATTGACCATGGTTGGATCGTTGACCAGAGTAGTATGATCAGGTGATTTTCAGTGCCGCAGCCTGTCTTTCCAACACCACCTATAGAGAAGGCCTGCGCCGGTGGTCACGCCTGCGCACGGAAACTTTATACTTATTACATCATCATACAAAGTCATATTTTAGTGCTTATTATTGGCAGAAATACGATTTGTCAAATCCTCGGAACATTGCCGGCAAGCAAATTCACCGGCACGGCAAGAGAACTCCCCCGTCAGCAATAGAACGGGCGAGAGAAGAGAGAGAAATGAGAAGAAAGATAATTGGAGGAGGCAGTGCGCAGAAGCGCCTCAGAATCCTCCAAG
The DNA here is from genome assembly GCA_023313115.1 of Rhysida immarginata. Taxonomy (NCBI): domain Eukaryota; kingdom Metazoa; phylum Arthropoda; class Chilopoda; order Scolopendromorpha; family Scolopendridae; genus Rhysida; species Rhysida immarginata. The sequence continues at coordinate 240,313 of JAHWFO010013952.1, forward strand.
AACGAATAAAAAGAAAGGACGCTGGAGAAAGCATCAGAAAACGCCCAGTTCTCATCAGATTAAGAGGTATTGCTCCTGCCGCCCATGGAAACTCGGAGAAAACGTTCCGTTCTCAATCTAGTCAACTTCGATGGCCATGCTGCCGATCAGCATTATACGACATCTAGCCTTAAAGATGCCAGCCATGCCAAGGTTAGCGAAATTAAGCGATCAAGGAGAGATAGACGGTAACGCACCATAGCCCAGGCCAAGCTACGGACGGGATATTTCAAGAGGAACGGCAGCGACATAAGTGAGCCCATGAACTTTAATATTTCCAGTAACCATCATTTTAATATTTCCAGTAACGGTAGTTTTAAAGAAGTCCCGTACGCCATCGTCTACTGTGCCCACATCCACGAGTAGGTCCCGCCTCGAGGACCAACAATATGCACGGAGAGCAAAGACCTCCGCACAGCATATAGACAGGCCGACCGAGTTGACAATATGACAAGCGCAAGAATCAACAGAAGTATTCGTTCCGCCATGACAGTAAGCTGAACTTTTTTAAATTGAATGACGACTATTCATATCCATATCATTATTGCCGTTCACGAACTTTCATTCAGCGAAACGAAGGCCAAGAGGGATTGCATTCCCGTTCACGCCAGCCAAGTGGCGGGCAAATTAAAAGGAGGACTTCAGCGTCATTCATCATAGCAACGTCGGATCCGTTCCAGGACTTTAGTATGGCAGGGACACCGAAAACGGCAAATAGTATTTGCTTCAACAAATCTCTCCCGCTGAGCATCGAAGCCATAGAGGACATCCTTCCTCCGTATTCATTAGTCAGTATTCTCGCGGGACGCCCTGGGGAATTTCCGCGCTCAGATAAGGGGGTTTGTTCTAAGGGTAGTAAACTCAAATTACATTAACGGCAATTAATACGAGGGGAGTTCAATAAGTAATGCAACACATTTTTTTTCTCGGCCATTTTCGGTTGAAAAAACTGGACATTTCTTGTGGAACATTTTCAAACATTTCCGCTTCGTCTCGTAAAGTTTCATTGACGTCCGATATGTGACAGCGCTATAGTGAGCTGTTAAAGTGGCGTCTACAATGGAGGTGCGTTCCAAACAACGGGCAGTGATTGAGTTTCTTTTGGCGGAAAACCAGGGCATCTCAGATATTCATAGGCGCTTGCAGAATGTCTACGGTGATATGGCAGTGGACAAAAGCACGGTGAGTCATTGGGCAAAGCGTGTGTCATCATCGCCGCAAGGTCAAGCAAAACTGTCTGATCTCCCGCGAGCTGGCCGGCCGTGCACAGCTCTGACTCCTGCAATGTCGGAACATGCGAACACTCTCATTCAAATTTCATCTGTTTGGCCCAATGAAGAACGCAATCCGTGGGACGCACTACGCGGTTGATGAAGCAGTTATTGATGCAGCACGACGTTGGCTCCGACATCAACCAGTGGAATGGTACCGTGCAAGTGTACAGGCGTAAAGCCGTAGCATTGAATGGAGATTACGTTGAAAAATAGTGTTGTGTATCTAAAGATTGGGGAATAACGTGGTGTATTTGAATGCTGAATAAAACAACCCCCTTTTTCAGAAAAAAATGTGTTGCATTACTTATTGAACTCCCCTCGTATTAAGCAAATAGTTAAGTTCAAGTTTAAGTGCCATTGTTGAATTTGCTAATTCTCTTGTTCTACTTTCTTCAGATTCAGCTCAACGGTTGATTAATCTAGTAAGGTCGCCGCTCTCTAGTTTAGCGGTACCTCGGCCTCCCATCATTTCTACTACATATAAGACGTACGATGTAGAATCTGCCTCACCAACCCATACACATCTGAGTTCTTTATAGGACGCACTCGATCTCATAGCCCCGGACGTGGGGACATCTACCCAAAAGGACCAGTGCATGGACAAAAACTCTACCGAACTTAACCGATCATTATTTGTGAAATTAAGAAAATTTTGAGATTTATCATTAACAAGTTTTGTAGAAGTTACAATTATTATTCATTAAAATGTTTGAATCCAAACCTATCTCTACTCTCCTGTCACATAAATTAAGATCACTTTATTTAATCATGTGACACGGTTAAAATGACTTTTTACGATGATGTAAAATGTTGACGTTTCCGTGCGCAGGTTTCTCTCTACGTGGTGTTGATCATTCTCGTCGGCTGCGTGACGCCATATGCACGTGTGGCAATATATTGTTATTTACGAAGAAAATGACATTCATTGTTAGAAAAAAATTCATTTGGTTTCTTATTGACTGCTCTTTTTGTAATGTATATCTATCCTCTTTTAAGGGACTTTAGAGTATCCCTATAAATATCCGCAATAATTCTCTGATAAAGTAAAATAAATTAAAATTCCGCAATTTGTAAATTTTAATGAAAGATGCTCGTGCCTCAATGGCGCGATTGTTGAAACATTTCGAATCATATGTGCTCTTAAATCAGAGATAGGAGAGAAAAAAATTCGCAACGACTTTTATTACTCAGACGGACGAATCGCAGTATTTATTTAAAGCGTACAGAAAAGAAATGCGAGATTAATTAACCTCGTGAATGTATCTTTTCTCGTCATTTCCTGTATCCTTCTTGAGAGAAGGGCAGTCTTTCTTGGTAGATGTGTCATCACACAATGGGCTGCAAACCAATCAAGATCAAGCGCAGAGACAGGTTGTCGACATCGAAGCACGGAATAAGCACGAGGGCTGGACGACATTTGACCGAAGAAGAGCATCGCAAATTGGAGGAATGCTTCAGGAAAATAACTGGCAGTCGAGAGACCGAGTTTCAATTAAATCACCTGCAGGTAAGATTTCTCTCTGTGCACTAACGATATTGTCTGTTTCCATCTTTCGATGATTACATACCCGTTTAAAATATGGCCGAGATTAATCACAATTCATTATCGGAATTTTTTTATAAAAGTTTCTTACACTCAGCCTATCTTGATCCTTTAGGGTCAAAACTCAACATATGGCAAAGAACTGTAAGCTGTCTATTTTGAGATAGAGAACCAATGGTCGGAAATGCGTACAATTATGTTTCAAAAATTTAGAAAAACACTGAAGCATTTCCGAGATTATTTTATGTGTGTTAATCAGCGATGGAGATTGAAGTGTTGTCTGTAAAAAGAAAGCAGCTTCACAGTAAGTGATTTTAGGATTCTGTGCAAAAAAAAAAAAAGATATTTTTGAGTGAACATACAAGGGTTGTTCAAGTATTTTTGCCTCCTGGTTCGTGATTTTTTTTATTTGTTAACCGATTTTCAAAATTCTTTTTGTATCTGATACTTACATTTGTCCTCTTATGATGTAATGCACTATTCACTTTTCGACATAGTCCCTATCGCTTTCCACGCATTGAGCCAACGCGTGACTAGTCGGGTGAACCTGTCGGAGAGGAACTCCGAGATGGTTGTCGACACGAGGATTGAATGGCATCTTTCACCTCGTCGTCAGAACGCAACTCATGCCGCTTAAGGTGCTCTTTATTCTTTGGGAAGTGGTGAAAATCGCAAGGTGCAAAGTTTTTCATCTTTTAACTGCAGTTTCTGGTGTTTGGCGATTGTGTTCGGGCGAGCGTTATCGTGCTACAGAAGAGGGTCCAAAGCTGCCATTCAATCCTCATGTCGACAACAACCCCGGAATTCCTCTCCGACGGGTTCACCCGGTTTAGTAATATAGGCCCCAGCAGAGCCCTAAACTCAAGCAAAGCTTTTAAACGAAAAGATCTAGAAATCTGAAATTTTGTTTACGTATAGAAAACTACTTAAAAATCTAGCCAATATACACTAAAATCTGGTATAAGACTCTTAGGTCTCGACAGGGCCCCTGAGCCTCCAGTCACAAATCAAGCTATAACTTTTGAACCGGAAGTCCAGAAATCTGAATTCTTGCATATTCATGGTGTGTTGCTTAAAATTTTAGCTCTTATACACTAAAATTTATATAGTCCTCTGGGCCCCTGGCAGGGGCCCTAAACACAGAGCTATAATGTTTGAACGAAAAGGCTTAGAAATCTGAAAATTTGTATACTTATAGTAGTTTATTAAAAAATTTAGCTAATATACACGGAAACCTGGTATAAGGCTCTTTGGTCTCCACAGGGCCCTGAAGTCCAATTTACATATAAGCTCTAACATTTGAATAATAAAAAGGCCTAAGAACTTGAAGTTTTATATTTTTACAGTGCGTTACTTAAAAATTATAGACAAATATACAAGGAGACTGGTATAGGTCTCGGGGCCCCTGGCGGCCTCAAATAAATTGAAGCTATAAAACTTGAACGGAAAGGCCTACGGTCCTGAAATTTTGTTTAATCATAGTGTGGTATTTGAAAATTTAGCTATTCTTTTGTAAAAATTGTATAAGTCTCTTGCAGGGGCCTTGTGGCCTCAATCTCAAATCAAGCTATAAATTTAAAACCAGAAGTCCAGAAACCTGAAATGTTTTATATTTATAATGTGTTGCTTAAAATTTTAGCTATTACACGCTAAAATTGATATAGTCCTCTGAGGCCTCGGCAAGGGCCGCGAGGCTCCAAATACAAATCAGGCTATAACTTTTGTAAGAAAAGGCCTAAGAACCTGAAATTTTGTATTTGTGCCCCTCCACTTATTATCGTCACGAACCGCTACTGCTCGTAACATTTTGATGCTAAAACCCTTTTATCGTTGGATAACGATGCCTTAACTAATTTTTATTTCTTAAGTGTATTCTTCTGGCTTTCTGATGATAATATCACAAATGATTGTGAAGCACTCCAGAACGATTTAATATCTTTTTAAGATGGTACAATGACAACGGTTTAAGTTGTGACCATATAAAAACTAAAAAGATGACCTTACCCGAAAAATTAAACCGATTGTTTATTCTTATAAAATGATGAAAGCTCTCTCGTCAGAGTGTATGACCCTAAAGATTTGGGGAACATATTGAATTTAATATCAATAAACTTTTGAAGAGGGTTGGTTGGATCATCAGAATGGAAAGTTTAATTTATTTGTTATTGCTTATGTTGTCCATTTTTCATGTAATTGTCCATCCTCTCATTCGAAATGCTTTTTATGTTTGTGGTCACTATCCACCAACAGTCTTTAGTATACTTAGAAAAGTCTGTTCTAGATTTTTCTTTTTTTGTTTTATAGATTTTATCGTAATATTAGTATCTACTCCTACTCCTAACTCAAGTCTAAGTTTAATTTATATGACCATTGGGATTTGTTGAGAATAAAATGTGTCAAGCTTGTTGAAGATGTTTTGGTAGGCAGGATCTATACCCCTGATATTTTAGGTAGATGTACTATCAACTGCTACCTTGTAATAGAAGCACTTTATTTTTTGCATTTTAATTTGTGTCAAAGTTTTTATTGTAAAAATCTTTATTTTTTTTATAAATCTGATGTTTCTTCTTGATTTGTGTTTTATATTTGTACTAAGGAGCTTCCCGCCCTGGCTACTGCTGTCGGGTCTTGCCCCTTTTCTGTTTTTGTCATAATAAAGATTTAATTAACAAAAAAGCATTGTTTTTATGCACTCCACCAGATTAGTTTAGATATTGAAAACGCTATCCGTTTACCCGTGGATTTCATACGCTGTTGTTTTGAAAGAGTTCGGCAGTCAATAAGGAGAAGATTATGTATCATTTTCATGTATCCAGCTGGTGGTAGTCATTTTCAGCAGTTATTGTAGATTAAGAAGCTTTACATGCAATATTAGGTAATAAAAGATTGTTTTTGTCGAAAAACCTTTATAGCCTGTATCTTCGAAACAAAGTGGCATTCCGAAAATCATCAAAGGATAAAATATTCTTAAAATAAGCCAAAGAATCACCCCTCGAATTTTTACCGTATGTTTAGGAAACACCCTGTATTACCTATACCGTAGCCACCGATAAGAAAAATGGGAAAACAAGCTCGACTATTTGTTAAAAAAAAGATACGAATTCGAGAACCGAGGAGTAACGAGAAAACGTTATCAGAAATAGCAAGATCTAAATCTAGAGTTTCCAAATGTTTTGCATCGAATTGAAAATGATGGCAGTATTATTGTTAGATGCCCGGAAAAGAAGTAGACATCCTAAATGCAATTCAGCACATGAAGTTGAAATGTTGAAACTCATAATTTAGAAAGATGGTTTTAGTACAATTTCAAATATAAATTGAAGTGGGATGCAGAAATTAATAAAATAAACAATGTCAAAGATCTCCACATGCATGAAAATAGGCGAGACTGGATTTAAAGCAAGTGTCCCGTAGAATTCGAGTTGAATGTGCAAACAGCACCGCGAGCGGATTGTTCACGAGTATTGTGGAGTGATAAGCTATGTTTTCTTATAAGTTTGGGAATAAAGAAGTACGTGTTTACTGAAAGCAACACAAAGCTTTCCATCCAGAAAGCGTCCGTAAGAACGCGAAGTTTCCGCAAAGAAGTGATGGTTTGGGGGAGGTGCATGTGTGCTTCAGGTGCTGGTGAATTATGCATCCTAACTGCAACAGTGAATGCAGATGTTTTACAGATACACTGAGCATTTTCTAGTTCTAAGTGCCGAAAACCTTTACGAGGATAATGAATTCCGGTTCCAACAAAACAGTGTGTCTTCTCACTGTGCCAAAGCTGTTAAAGACTGGTTGAGACAAAAAAGGATGGAGGTGCTGAAATGACCACCGAATTCCCCTCATTTCAGTTTTATTGAGAATGAAAATGCTTAGAATACCATTACTCCTGAAGAATGTGCCAAATGAGTACATCAATGCCGCGAAGGATAAATGGTGTAATAGAGCACGAAGCCATCTAACAAAACATTAATACAATACTATTAATAAGGCTGCTACAAATATTAGTTGCTTTCTTGTAAATTCTTGAGCTGTTTCTAAATTTTCGAGACGTAAAAAACACAGTTTCTAAATTTTTGAAACGGCTATGCAACTTCAAAAAATATAGTGCTTCTTCATTTATCAATCAAATTTACATTTACTACAATTATTAAAGAAAATTATTTAGAATTTCTAGGTTTATTAGTTCCATCGCCGATTAAAGGTGCGGCCAGACACAGCGTAACGAATGGGACGGACACTACGCGTCCAAAAAAATATCCTTTATTCACTATGTAAGTGGCCACACGAGGCTAACGAGAAATACAGGCTCCGGCACTGAAAAGTCATCTGAGCAAGATAGGTCTATTAACAATCCAATCTTCATCGTTTCCAACAAAGGAAAAAATACTGATTGTTAAAATACAAGATGGAAACAATCAAAGTTACATTGTTAATAGACCTATCTTGGTCAGGTGACTTTTCAGTGCCGGAGCCTGTTTTTCTCGTTAGCCTCGGTGGCCACACCAATGGCGTACAATATATTAAAGATAGACTCAGAATCCTATTGTTAACAGCGCCAACAAAGTGAAACAAATTGAATTCATGACAGTTCTGGGCAGGAGTGAGCCGTGGAGTAATTAGCTGTCTGGCTGCTTTGTTTTTGAAGATTTTGGGCCCGAGGAATAATTAATTCAAAACCATTCATCAAAGCTGTTCTGCGTACAACTGCAAAAGGACCAGGAATCATTTTCTACAAGCATAGATCAAAAACGTAACTAAAAAGAAAATACGTAATTGAAAGATGATCGAAACGAAATTGAAATTGAAACCATGATCGAAAAATTCTTTATAAAATATAATAAAATACTTCAAATACTCAGTTAACGAAAAGATAACTTATCACTCCGTGATCGGCGTGTGAAAGAATTATAATCAGCTACCCTCATGTTTAACTCTCATCTTCACTCACTTTCGGCCTTGACAGTTCTGGGTAGTGTAGCTTTCCAATTTGCTTCAAGTAACGACAATTGCTTCGAAGTCTTTCTTTAATATACGTCATTGGGCCACACAGAGCTGTGGACGCTACGGACGCCACGTTCTGGACGTCCAAAACTTCCGTTGTGCACGGGCATCCGCAGTAGACAAGCGATGTGTTCATTGCCTGCAGCTTAATTTTTTGCTGTCGGTGATCTCAATCATGTGAATACGCTACGGTTATGGCATTTATGAGCAAATAAATACAAAATAATAAAAAATAGTGGCTTTACATAGATAGCAAATATACTTTGGAAAAGACAGGAACAAAAATCAAAACAAGTTATTTCTTTTTCTTAATATTTAGTATTGTAAAGCCTCAGTCCATATCGTTCCGAAATACCATGAATAAAAAAGGCTTAATTATAATTATATCGTAATACGAGCTTTTTAATAAATAAAGCCTCGTATTTTTAGCTAATGACAATAAGTACAGTATAAATATTAATTATATTAATTCATTATAATTGTAATGAACATTATTTCTTGTAAATTTAAATTTATCTTTAAATTTAGCCTTCTTTTTTTATAAATTTTCAAAAAAGCAATGAAATAAGCGAATCGGAGCAAACATAGCATCCGTCGCTTCGCGCTCTATTTTATCCATCGCATCCGTCGGGTAGCGTTCGGTGTGGCCGCAAAAAATCATCCCGATAATGGTTTAGTGAGGTTTCTAAACTTTTGAAACGTACCATCTGTTTAAGTAAAGAGTGTGCGCTATAACTTTAAAAATGTTTATTTCCGGAAAATGAGAAGTTAAGTTCCAGATAGAACAATACACTGCCCTGCTAAAAGTATCCTGACACCCTGATTGAGTTCGTGATCTTCGTGTGGTTTGACCCTGTAGGGTGCACGTGACAGTATGCATATTAAAGACTCGACTCAACAGGTGGTACAGCAGTGACAATACCACCAGTCAGCATGCCAAAGGTCCGAGAATTATTCGACTTTAAGAGAGGAATGATTGTAGGGTGCCGCATTAGCGGGAAGTCACTTCGCGAAGTCAGCGCTTTGACTGGGCGTCGTCGCTCCACTGTGCACGATGTTGTGCACAAATACGAACAGATAGGTGCAACAACGACAGCAAAACGTTACGGGCGATCTCCATTCCTGTCACCGAGAAACAAACGTGCTCTGTCTCGGGTGGTGGTGAGGGATCGGGGATCGCAAAAGCACGCTGCGGGACATCAATGCTGTCTTTGTAGGGAACCCAGACACCTACTCGCCAGCCGCAGCCCGTGACCCATCCGTGCGCACAGTTCCCTGAGATTGGCTTCTGTGGGAGAGCCGGAAAGAGGAAGTAATTCGTCTCAAAGATGAATGCTGTTCGTCGTCTACGATGGTGTACGGAGCATCGTCTGTGGACTAGTGGGTGATTGGGCAAAGGTCATGTAAAAGTAATAAAAGCCGCTTCACCTTCCAACTGTGACATTATATGTCTGTTTAATGCGCTGCGCCCGGCAGAGGGGTTAATAATTTTGTATAAATGATTGAGTGGGTGGTAGGCGTGTTGTTTTTGAATTGTGTTGTTAAGAGCGAATGTTGTTGTACGTGCTTTCCGCTGGTTTGTTATTAAAACAGAGTTATTACGTTCGTTTTTGTGTGTGAATTGAATTGAGGTGTTAATGAAGTGCGTTTGTTGTGAGTTTGGAGTTCGTGTGCTTTTTTGTATCGTCATTGTTGTTGTGGTTCTGATTATGTTACAAGGGGGTAAGTTCACGTTTTAATATGGAAAAAACGCATTTGTAATGATATTTTATGGCATTGTTTTGTGTTATTTGATTAATAGCCACGTAATCTGCTTGAGCGCAGTCGTGTTGAAAAGAGCGACGGCGTTCAGGTATTGTTGCGTGTTTTATTGTTCGGATAAATTATATTTCCTTGGAGGCTGATTTTGTCAGCTGTTAGCATTGTTATGATGTTTTTTTTTTATTTTAAAGAATTTTGTGTTCGCTCTCGAGAATTTTGTGTTCGATAGAGGTTGGACGTTTTTTTTTTGCTAAGCTCAGGCAGTTCTTTTCATTCGACCGCCATGTTGAATATTCAGAGCCCCATTTGCTGCTGCTGTTATGTTGAAAAACAGTTATAACGATGTTGAAACTGGCTCAAATCCTTCAATTTAACTGCTGCAGCTTTACAAGTTTAAAGTATTTTACTTTTGGAGCGTCTGTTGTAAAGGAGGATCGAATAACTTCTCCGTCGGGGCCCGTCAATGAGGCATCAGCCGCAGAAGTACGTAAGAGCGCATCGGGAAAGAAACCCCGCAACTTGTGCAATTAAGGACAACATTTGGTGAGTGCTCTTCTTTGTTTCTTTCCTGGGCAACCGGGAAGTACAGCATAAAGGCCTTTCACCGCATTGTATCTTCGCTATATCCTGATGTTTTGATTACCCTGCCTGCTCTCCGAACGAACCTTGATATGAGATGTTTAAGTTACAATCTTCTATACGAGAAGGATGTTTGTGGGTGGGTCTGTTTGTATGTTTTTTATACAAATCTACAGTTTTATCCCGATCTTGATGAAATTTCGCATACATGACCTTCAAAGCATGAGGAAGGTCACTGTCTACCTCAGATTTCGGAAAAATAATAATTATCGATAAAAAATCGATATTCATGGTTATGGCAGGGCATATTAATGAGAAATATCTCATGACCAACAATGCAAGGCAAAGTTTGTGCAACAATAGGTATCAACAATGGTATCAACACGCAATGCACCAACACAAGGCAGGGATCAACAATCAATATCTTATGACTAACAATGAAAGGAAAAGTTTGTGCAAGTGTAATTATCCCGGGCAACGCCGGGTACCTCTTCTAGTTTATTATATTGGTGCTGCACCGGCGTGAGAACAGTAGTTTTATGTTGTTAATCGAGCTTCAATTGTAATTAAACATGTTTTGGTGTGATTTAGCATATTAATGCTAATTTTAAATGCTTAATCGCTTAAGAGTCGGTGTGTGCAGCACTGGCACGTGTCATAAATACTGCTGTACTTCTAAAGCAAACCGAGTTACATAAGTGGGAGGATGGTCTGCTCGATATCAGAGTTGTGCCTCATTTAGGTAACGGGAACAGGGGTTTCTGGTTTCCCCCTCTGTGAGAAAAAAGGGTACACATAGCGCTTGTTTGCGTTATTGGTCTGGAATATTTGATTTCCCGATTCCCTGTTGAGGTTACAGTACCTGCGAGCAGCACCCTGCCTTTTAGGCGTGTACACAGGACTTGGTGAGCAGAAGGTTCTTGTATGGCACGTGGCTGGTTGGTGCACCACCAGGGTAGTAGTTGGCTGTTGTTAATGGCTATACATATTAATGATCACTGAAGTTGGCAATTATCTTTAGTAATAATTATGTTAGGGGGCCCTCTAAGTTGTTAAGATTATTAGAAGTTATACTCTGTGGTGTGATGTAAAGTTAGTTGCAACCTATGTTTATGTGCATTGTTTGGCTGTTGTGATAATAAAGAGTGATGTGCAATATTGAGTTTGACTGATGAATGTCTATTTATTTCGTTTTAATTTTAGCTCTCATGCGACGTGTATGCCCTTTGCGATGCCCTGAATTCAGGACACGTCTCTTCCCTTAATTGCTTTACCTTAGTACGGGAGTTGTTAGCTTCTTGGTGGTAGTTAAATGGGGGGCAATGTCACACAACAATCTGATGGTCGGGTGTGGGTCAGAGTGCCTCATACCCACAGTGAAAGACCCTGGCGATGGGGTCAAGGTGTAGATCACGTTGTATAGAACCTATCACCCGTGTCGACATGCGACCGAATGCCCCAATGTACCAAGAGATGTTGGAAACAGGGGCGCTTGCATTTCAGTAAGTGATCTAATCGCTGTCTTTGTTAATAATTGCTTGAAATCTCCGGGGTATGCTTTCTACTAAGCTGACAGCAAACTTTAGAGATAAAGACTTCCAAATCTATCGAATTTGTCGAGTCAGTTTCCTGCAAAGCTTATGCTTCGTGTAAGCCCATCCATTTTCTATTTGTTATCACCAGGCAGAGACGGCCAATTTATAAGGCATGTTTAAATGAAAGTAATTCAAAGGGCACTGAGACGGATTAAATGAAAGTATTAATATTTACCTTTGTCTATAAAAGAAGAACATCTTATAGTCACTATTATAGACGCGCAGTCCTAAAAAAAAAAAGCTCCACCTGCCGCAATACAGGACTCTCACTGGGGCATCACTCGGCTAATACCGTCCGCAAAAAAGTCTGTTTTATGCTGCTCTCTGAACCATGCCCGAACAGCGTCCTTAACCTCCTCATCATTGGCGAATTGTCGACCTTTCAGTGCCTTCTTTAAAGGACCAAACACATGAAAATCACATGGTGAGAGGTCCGGGCTATAAGGGGTGTGGCAGAACTTGCTACCACATTTTGGTTATTGCTTCCTGCACCAGTCTCGCAACGTGTGGCCTAGCATTGTCCAGGAGGAGGATCACCCCATCACTGAGCTTACCAGGACGCTTGTTTTTCACAGCTTGACGCAAGTTCTGCAGTGTCTTGGTGTATGCGATAGCATTAATACGGGTTTTGGGTTCCATAAACTCCAAAGACAGAACCGTCGGAATCTAAGAAACACGTAAGCATAACCTTCCCGGCCGAACTTTGCGATTTGAATTTTTTGGGCCGTGGTGACGATGGATGCTTCCACTGCATTGTGGATACCTTCCGGAGGGTTCCCAATAATGGCACCAGATCTCATCTACCGTGATAATCTTCTTCAAAAACTTTCCCCCTCACGACCGTAACGTTCCAGATGATCCAAGCAGCAGCCCTTTGTGCTTTCGTGAGCATTCGGGGTACCCACTGACAGCAGACCTTGCCATATCCCATGCTTTTCACTACCAGCATATACGGAACCAATACTGACGTTGTGAATCTTCGCAATTGACCGTATGCTGATCCGCCTGTCCTCACGGATTGACTTATCCATGTCTGTCTTCAATTGATCGGTGATGACCACGTTTGCTTGGCCCGGGCGTGGTTTATCAGCCGTTTCCACACGACCATCGAGGAACATTTTGGCCCAACGCACCACGTTTGCTTTCGAGACACACGCTTCTCCATAAACATTCAACATCCGAGCATGAATGTCAACTGGTGGAATGTTTTCAGCTGTCAGAAACATCTGCGCTCGTTGTCAGTTTTGGACGGAAATTTAATAGGAGGGTCCATTGTAACATACACGAAATACGAGCATAAACCTAACGTAACTTCCCACAGCAGTGCTTATCAAAACAAGCAGACGATACGTCAACAATCACCCGTTTGCCTCGTGTCTGCGCACTCACGTGCTCGCGCGCTATAGCTCGAATCACTCTCATTTGAGCATGCCTTATAATTGTGCAATATCACTTGTATAAAATAAACGTCGTATATTACCCATAGACCAAACCATGCGATTCTACGAAAAGGAAGAAATCCACAGAAGATACTAATTTATGAAACATTAAAAATACGCAATGTCATTTGAAGCAAGCTGAAATAATATTGAATAATCTGACCTCCTTGACAGAGATCTAATTTTAGATATTATAAATAATTTTCCCGATAGTAATAAGAAATATTTACGTCATTAGGTCTTCATTGTTAATGCCCCGGTCTAAGTTACATGCCCGTGATTGGTGGATACTTACCTCTGCTAGAGTATAAATTTTATAGTTACCTGTCATTATCTTGTAACTGTATAAAATAAACTGAGGCCTTACAATACTGCATTATAGTGGAAACGACAACTAGTTTCGGCTTTATTTCCTGCCTTTATCAAGTCTACAAAAGAGAGCTTTACACGGCTTTATACAGGTTGTCTCAGAATTCATTGTACAAACTTCTAGGGGAGTTAGTATGGGTGATTCTAAGCAAAAAAGTTCATATGAACATGGGTCCGAATTTGAACGATAACTGAGATATGAACAGAAATAAAAATGCCGCCACCAAG
>JAHWFO010013952.1:264134-293618 GCA_023313115.1 Rhysida immarginata
ATGGATAATTGGCTGTGTCTACACTCAGCTGCAAGCCGTCTTGTGCATTGTTGGAAATACCGCCAACACCATTGTTGAGATTGTTTCATCAGTTGATGTTTCTGGCCGGCCTGTACAAGCTTTCTGAAATGTGATATCACGTATGTGACGGTACTGTGCGCGATTGGTTCTCTTTTGGAGTGCCGGGGGTTGAAATCGGCAGGAAATGGTACGGTTGGGTCGTTTCCCGGACATCAAGAACAGCTCAGTCCTCTCCTCCGTCACTAGTACCATCTCCAATTACTTGCAGTGCTACATTGTCAATGGTTTTTAATAACTTGTGAACCACAACAGATAACTGAAATCCGATTACAGGAATGAACTCCTGAGAAAAAGTGGTGTCATTTGATATCCCGCATGACCCCCTTCCAATTTAAGAAAATGAATCTTGACCGAAAATGGTGGATTTCAAGATGACTATCCTGTTCCCTGCTAGCATGGTCACATCGTTCATTTTACACACCATTTCCGAAAGAGCTATGCCCATTGACTTTGACTCAGCCTGTATATACTCTGCTCAAAAGAATTAAGGGAACACTTCTGAAAACATTTGTAAAATCTCAAGATCAAGACTTCCGTTTCGTAGTTTCTTGATAAATTAGATGTGGTCTATTGAAATCACTGGGTGTTTTTTTCGAGTTTCTCTTTTTCCGTGAGTTTAAAGTGAAAATTCCAGAGACCCCAAAGGTCACATGGCCTTCAAGCAGCATTAATTTGCATGTTAAAGCTCTGATACAGTATTCGGACGTTAATTGAGACATCTCAGGCTGGAGGAAGTTGCAAGAGCTGTTACGCTGCTCCAAGAAGGCTACTCAGTCAGGTCCGTCGCCAGACAGTTTCAATGTCACCTTCAGTGATCCATCGTGCATGGAATCGTTTCCAACAGATTGGTCGTTATTCGCGAAGGGCTGGACAAGGACGCAGACGCATAACGACAAGAATGCAAGACCGATACCTTCAAACTTCTGCTCTTCTCCAACGAACGATCTGCGTGCGGCAGCTGAAGTGGTTGTTTCTGACCATACAGTCAGAAACAGACTACGGGAGGGTGGTTTGAGAACCAAAATGCGAATCGTGTACCTCTCACGCGCGCCAACACCGCACCGAGAAGCCCAACGTCGGTTTGCTCAACAACACAGCAAATGGCAACTGCGTCAGTGGCGGCCTATTCTCTTTACAGACGAGTCCAGATTTCCCCTAACTCGTTGTGATGGACGGCATCGTGTGTGGAGACGCTCTGGAGAGCACTTTGCAGAAGCAACAATGCAACAGACAGACAGAATGGGATGTGGCTCAGCCGTGGTTTGGGGGGGAAAATCCATGCCGTACTGACCTCGTTGTTGTTCCAGGACGTCTCAATGCTGAAGTCTATATCAGGGACATTCTGGAAGATCACGTAGTGCCTCCTGCTTGTGTTGTGGGCTCTGATTTTGTTCTTATGTAGGATAATACTCGTCCGCATACAGCACATGCCACTCAGGAATTTCTCCAAGAACGTGTATCCAAAGATGTCTTGAGACCCCTTCTTGAGAACAGTTTTCTCACTTTAGTTTCACCAGGGGTTACGTCTGTCATTTGTTTATTCGAAAGATGTTTGGAAAACTAAGCCATAAGACCGCTTCATGTGTTCATGGCGTTGTACGGATATTTTCATTCATTTAAATAACATAAGCGTTCTATATTGTGTTCCCCTAATTCTTTTGAGCAGTGTATAACGGTTTTTTAATTATGAAAAATTGTCTTGGCTTTAACAACTGTGACACCTTAACCCTGATAAGGAAAATAATGTTCTTAGTGTCTGCAATTAAAAGGTTGTGTAAAAAAAATAAAAAAAAATTATTCAAAGTTTACAGTATCTTATGCAAGAGGAATCATATAGAGCTACAAAGCATTTCGAATTGCATTGTAAATCAATATGATACGCCCCTCGTGAAGAAAAAAGTTTGATCTAGACTCCATAAATTCATTAAATGGTGTTTCTATACCCACATGATTGAGAAAAGAGCGTCTTTTTGGGATTGTTTGAAAGAGTGGTAATCAGTTGGAAACAAATCTGGTCACATTAAACATAGATTTTATAGATAACAGAATAACTCCAGGGAAGAGGTAGAACGGGAGGCGTAGCTCGTAACTGTTCCAATGCTATTTCGTTGAAATAAAAAAAAAAGCGTCACCAAACTTTCCAACGCCAGGTTCGGAAACTAATGGCTGTTAGTTTTATTGGGCTCTGCCCACTGCTGTAATGGCTACGGCTGTACTTAGCAGCTGCATCCTCCCCTCCTGTGCTATATTATTCCGTCAACCTGCATTGAATTGTTTATTATTAAAAGTTGAGTTGTTGCATGTTATTGCAGCACCAAATCCAAATGAGTCCTTTTAATCAACATTTTAAAACAGAGAAAAAAGAATGAAAAACCTTTATAGAAATTTCAGTGTAGTATATCATCCCAAGTCGCTAGTGCTCTAACGTGCATCTCGGCAGACCATCGAGAGAGAAGGCCTGCTCACAGAATCATCATACATTGTTACATCACCTAAAGTCGTCAATTGTTAAGCGTGTTTCTACCAATAATAAGCCCTAAATTATGACTTAAGTTAGATGATGTAACAGTGTATGACAATTCAGTGATGAGGCCTTCTCTCTCGTTGGTGTTGCATTAACGGACAGAAAGCGATCACATGGTTTTGTTTATTTATTCAGTTTCCGAACCTACCGCACAGTACCGCTACGATCGCTTTTATTTCAACAAATTTCAACAAATGAGTGGAGCTTCGCTTCCCATTCTACCTCTTCCCTGATAACACCTTTACCATTCACCAATGCTACTTTCAAGGAAAGCAGTTTCTGAAGCACAAAGTCGATTTGTTGACATTAACAACATGCATTGTATAGTTCTATCCATTCCAATAAGAAGCTGTAATTGGCATCAATCATTTAATTCTCCCATACAGTCAACATTATTTTCTGCGAATGTAGCTTTGGTTTCGTGTAGCCTTATCCCCAACATTAAGCCATTGGGAAGAACGTTTACGATTATTGTAAATAGGCGGGATAGGAATGAACTGCTTTTCTGCGTAATATTCGAATGATGTGCAGATCTCCAAGCATTGTAGTTTAAGTAGAAGTTGCAGGGACCAATTGAAAACACTTTTTGCAGAACCTCAGGCTCACAGCAAAGATTCGAAGAAAATGTCTGCAAATCCAAGAGAACAGAAAAGTGCTACTATACAAGCATTAATCAGTCCAAAATGCAGTCGCAATCGATTTTCACGACCTTCTGCTGACACCAGGGCAACTATTGAATACTTCAGAAATGTGGCATCTCCAATGCAAATAGCATGTGCGGATATTGTCTGCCCAGGAAATCAAGTTGATCCAAGTTGATAAAATGTTTCGGGGTAGCCCATTTATGCGACTAATTCTCGTGTGATTATGAAAAATGTAATCCTTAATCGAATTTCTATGATAGCTAAAGTGTGCAGAAGCTATTCGTTTTTGAATTTACATTTTATCAAGCATATATCAAAAGTTTTAAGAAGAAATGTCACTGCTTGACAATCTTCACCTTGAAAGCAACCTGATTATCTGCTCTGAAGTGAGATTGATACTTTTATGGAAGCATAATTTATTATTTAACTATAAATTAATCTCTCCAAGGAGGATATATGAATTTAGTGAAAGCCTTGATTTTTAGGAACTTCGCTTTAAAAAATAAATATTTTACACATTTTTTCCCTTAAACTTTACAGGAGGAGGAGGAGGTACTTGTGTTGCACGTTCAGTAGAGCACCAAGAAAGTGAGCATCATAAGACGACGGAAAAAGGAATCGCGGAGGCAGATTTGGTGAAATTTCTTCAGAGATCGCGGTTGGCAGAGCTCCTGCTGCAAACAGTGTTCCATTCGTGCTTCCCAGTCTTCTCGGACGATCGAATTGTGAGTATAATTAATACAAGCATCTAATTACTTAATAAAAGTTAATTAACAAGTTTCCCCCCTAAAGAATTCTCCTTTATTAATTACTTTATCCAGCAATACTAGACCAGTTTCCACGTTAGTGTTTCATCGTCATAAAGAAAATATCTAGCTTAGTAACTTATTCTGAAAATTTTAGAAAATTGTGAATTACACGGATTTATTAATTTTGTGGAGCATCCTATTAACGTATGAAAGCCTACACTCTCCTTTGCATCCAACAGGTTTCTTAACATTGATTCTACGTGTCAGAAACTTTCTCGTGAAAGGCGACGCCATTCTTAGACAAGTTGACATCTTGCATGCAACTCTTTCCTGCTCTATAGGATGAAAATTTGGTGATTGTGACGAGAAATGTAGCAACGTGAATTCACTGTTTCATGTTCAGTGAATCTTTCTGTGAACTTTACAGATCTTGCAACAAGAGTGCATTTAGCTTTTAGATTTCATCACCAGAGAGGCAAATTATAGCAGCATAGAACTGTTACCACGAGAACTGTTTGGAGACCATTCTACAAGTATTAGAGTACTTAATTCGTACCATGAAAATGTTTCCTCGTACCATAATTACTACTGGAAAAAGTGGCTGCACACACTCAGAAACAAAGTAAGCAATGCCAAATAAGAAGTCTCGCGTTGATAAACCGTATAAATGCTTGGTACCCAATCCTACTAAGTGGTATCCTATCCTAGTGAAATGGTTACTTAAAGGAAACTAACAGAGTTTCAACGAGATATTAAAAACCGTTTGCCTTGTTGCAGGCCTGTCTGTGTGTAAAATTGTTGAAAATTGGGACTGGTGAATACCCGGAGAACGACTCTTATCAGAGTGCATAACATCAAAAGTCGAATTCAGAGGAGTGTGTGTGTGATGGTATAGCCTTTTTTTCATGGTTTGACCTCTGATTGAGATCGTGTTTCCATGCACATTGAAGGCCGACAGATATCTGAAAATTCCGGAAAAAGAAATGCTGCTTTTGACGATTGTGACGTATTTATTGAACGGATCCATGACTCTTTGAACAGGACAAGGCCACTGTCCCATAAAACTGATACTGTAACTGCGTGGTTTATGGACAATAACATCACCACACTTGACTGGCCTCCACAGAGCCCTGAATCTTATTTGAATATCGTTGGGATGAACTGGAGCACCGATTGAGCTCCAATGATGTCCGTCCCAAAACATTTCAGAAACTCGTTACATTTCTTAAGAAGGAATATCCAATATTCTGGTCAACTGCTATCGTAATCTTGTAGAAAGTACGAGGGTAGCCCAGAAAGTAATGCACCACAATTTTTTTCTCCGTTCCCAACAATGGTACGAATGCGAAACTTTAGATGTGCATTCTTTGAAGTTTACGGAGTGCGCGCACAAAGTTTCCGTTTCTCCCGACAGATAGCGTACGTGCAGCAATGGAACAACCTGGCGTCTGTAAGTGATGTACGTTACAAGCAGCTTGTCATCATTGAATTTCTCACTGCGGAGCAAGAAACTGTTGGAAAAGTTCACAAACGTTTATGTGCAGGTTATGGAGCATCAGCAGTCGACAAAATTACGGTTAGTCGCTGGGCACAGAGGGTGAGGCATCAAAAAGTGGTTCGGAGGAGCTCCCAAGATTTGCCACGGTCGGGGCGGCCATCCTCGGCTGTCACACCTGACAAGATGCAGCGTGCTGATGCGCTCATTCGTCAGGACCGACGCAGAACGACTCGGCAGTTGGCGCTGGAGCTGTCAATCAGCAAAGTAAGTGTGGGTGAAATCGTCCGTGTTCTTGATTACACAAAAATGTGTTCACGATGGGTTCCGCGCTGTCTTACGGAAGAACACAAAGCTCTGAGAAAAAACATTTCTTCAGAGTTTCTGCAAAGTTTTGAAGCTGAGGGGGAAGCCTTCTTGTGATAGCTGATGAAACCTAGGTGCACCATTTTGAGCCCCAAACAAAACGACAATCGATGGAATGGCAGCATCCGCACTCTCTACAGAAGAAAAAATTCAACGCAACAGCTTCTGCTGGTAAGGTCATGATCACTGTGTTTTGGGACTGTGATGGTGTCATACTCATTGATGTGATGCCGAGGGGCAGCACCATTAATTCTGAGGCATATGTGAACCCATTAACCAAACTCAAGAAGCGCTTCCAGCGACTTGGACGCCATAACAACCCAGCTGATTGTTTGCTTCAACACGATAACGCTCGCCCTCACACAAATTTGTGGACGTTGAAACACATTTACAAAACAGGGTTGGACAGTGTTACCCCATCCACCCTACAGCCCTGACCTAGCGCCCTCAGACTTTCACTTGTTTGGGCTATTGAAGAATGCCATTTGTGGAAGACATTCTGAGGATGACGAAGAGGTGATTCACACAGTGAAGACATGGTTTTCTGAACAGAACAAGGACTCGTACCGACAGGGCATATATGCCCTTTTATCTCGCTGGAGGAATGCCATAGAACGTGACGGAGATTATGTGGAAAAATAGGGAGTGTAAAAGAAACATCATTCTTTCGTTTGCATAAGTTTCATTGTGTTTAATAAATAATTGTTGAAGAAAAAAATTTTGGTGTTTTATTTTTTGGGCTACCCTCGTATGTCCCGTAGGATTGCTGCAGTCACTGCAGCTGAAGATGGTTCTACACCATATTAAAATTTGCACAATGGCTATTGGTTGCAAATACATGTGTTCAGTGACTTTTTTTAAGTATGTTTGTCACCACGAGCTCGTTGTTACATGTTCTTATTTTGCCAGTCCTGACTCTCCTGCTAAAACGGAAATTTTGATTCATTTGACCATGCAACACGTTTCCGATTCAGTTTCTAATGATGGTATTCCTTGGCTCACAGAAGGCAGTGGTGGCGGTGTCGAGTGGACGTCTGCTACCATAACCAAGGGCTAATCATGTTTGACTTTACAAGAGCCTTTATAGTGAATTTTTAAACGTGTAGCAGTCACATGTCCCACCTTTCCATTAACCTCATTCAAGATTTGATCTCGTATTAGTATCACCCTACATGGTTTACAAACCATTAACCTATCCTGTCCATGCAGTTTTCAGTATTCATTTGAAAAAGAAGATCAACGCATTACCTTGTTCTTCAGATTTTTATATTAATGACAATTTCATTTATATTGAAAAATGTTTAGTAAATAGGCTTAGTTTGTGAATATGGGTCTGTGGTATATTCCTTTCTGTTCATAGTGTGGCAGACAGTTGATGTAACATTCAGTAATTCTGCAGTTGAATTTATTTAAAATGCTCTTATTTTATTTGTTTATATTTTTCAATAACAGCGTTCTTGTCTTCCAACGTGCAATACGTGGGAGCACGATGACGGTCCAACCCCACTAGACATAATGGGTGTGGCGTTTATCAATAGTCACCTACCACCTCTGGCCGACACTGTCTGGTATCGTCTATACAATTCACACGTAGACGGAGAAAGTTCTGCCGGATTGGTGGAGAACATCTTAGACAAAGGTGCCACTCTGTTCGTTATTAAGGAGAAAGGCGGTCACGTGTTCGGTGGCTTCATGCCAATCGCTTGGAAAAGAAGTCCTCAATTCCAAGGCTAGTAAGAATAATTTATTTGTTAATCTAATACATTATATCTTAATTTCTTGAAATTACATAATTTACATAATTACAACCAATTATTAGTACTTAGGTAATTTCAGTTTGTAGCTGTACATTATTGTTCACAACAGTTCTAAATTTTTTCAAGATATCCGATTTTGTATATTTATAACCATCATCATTATTTCACTACAGTAAAACCTGTCTAATGTAGATCCTCTTTAATCTGAAAACCTGAACTTTCTGGGGAAAAAAACTGAAGATCCCGACCTGAGGTATATTTTTCACCTTCCTATTATGGAAACTCGTCTCTACTGGAAATATTTTTTGGTCCCGTGCAATTCCAGATTAGGCAGTTTTTACTGTAGTCCATTTGGCCTGAACGGTTGATTATAAACAGTCGAATCACATTAATGTGACTATCTGTAAATATCCGGAATAACCATCAAGTGCAGCTCGGACATAGATCAGTAAGATGCTGGAAAGTGTTCACAGGGATATTGAGTCATGCTGATTGCGGTTCAGTTGACAGCTGTTGGAGGGCGTGAAGAGGAGTATCCATGGAGCGAATAACCCGATCGAGGTGGTCCCATAGATGCTCGATTGGGTTTAAGTCCGAGGAATTTGAGGGCCAGGGAAGTACAGTAAAGTCATCCTCGTGTTCTTCTAACCACTCACGTGCAATTCCAGCTGTAAGACATATCTCATTTAGATGTTGAAAGATGCCATCATGCCCAGGAAAAACAAAGTCCATGTGTGGGTGTACGTTCATCCGTCCGATGGAGTAAAACACATGATTCATCTGAGAAGGCAACTATTTGCCAGTCAGTAGACTCCAGTGTCGTGCAAATTCTCGCCTCTTCCGCCGATGCACAGTCGTTAGCATAGATGTTGTCACAATCTGTCTGCTGTGGAGCCCCATACACAGCAATATTCGCTGAACTATCGTTCTGGACACATTTGCGGGTAGTTCCCTGGTTCATTTGGGCAGTAAGTTGCTGCAGCCGCCTTTCCCCTCTTTCATCTGTGGCTCGCGGATCATCACAATTTCCACATCGGTTATTTTCTATATGCCATTTTGCAATGCGCGTATACTTTTACCAGAGCAGCACGCGAACGGTTCACAAACTCCGCAGCTTCTGAAATGCTCCCAAAAGCTAATAATCATTCCTTTTTTACGTCTGGATAAATCGCTCCGTTTCTGCATTGCAACAATTGAAGTGTTTTTCGAATGCCTACAACACAAGGAATATACTAACCCAATCTGATGATGACACGTCCCACCATTTAAATAGTGCCTCTGCAATTGTTATTTAGTGCTGACATCACAAATAGGAGGTGGTCACTTTAATGTGGTCACTGATTAATTGGTCCCACATCGCGAAGAATTAATATTAGACGATGCATGAAAGGGTGTATCTCTTGATCAAATTTGTTTTTGTTTGAATTTTTTGCCCACAGTTGATTTTGTACCGCGCAAACTCTCAAAAAAATTACAATGAACTGGGAACCAACGATCGAAGTAGATATTTCTGTAAAGAAGTGAATAATCATATTTGGGTAGGACGGGATGGTCAGCATGAACCAAATAGGGAAGACCAAAGACATCAGCATATAACCAAAAGCAAAATGCATTTGCTATTATGTTTCTTATAGCAGTGTATAGCAGCAAAAGTTGGGCCTTAAAAAGAGCGAACAGGGCGAATTTGATGCATTCTCGCTGGTGTATCGGCAAGGGTGGCGAATAAAGATGTGCTAGAACAACATGAAACCAAATACATCATTGGTAGAAGATCACAAGACGCAGGATCATATACTTTGGCCATGCAATTTGCAGGAGATTCGTTAGAAAACATTGATGCATGGAATGGACAAGAGACAGTCTGGACGGAAAGAACGTGCTGGCTTGATATCATTCAAGCAGATATGGGTTTAAGTATGTATGAAGTAGTTGAAGGACCGGCCACATCAACGGAAAGTATAAAGAGAGCTTTTAAAACACTTTATAACGACTTGAATCTCAACTATTTATTTGACATGATCATTGTCTCATTTCAAATTTCAAAAATTAGTGCTATTTACAATTAAAAATATTTACAAAATTTTCATTTTCTTTGGCTACCTCGTTGTGAAGTGAAAGAATCCAAATACTGTTGCAAGAGTTCAATCCAACATAGTTCTCTTCTTTTCACCATTGGATCTTGAATACGGTGCATAACTTTACATCACCCACACGAGGAACTCCAATGATTACTTGGAAATAATTTTAAGGAACTGATATACATCTTATGTCCACCTGAATATGTTTTCGAGGCCATCACGGCTCTCATCATCAAAGGCTTAAAGTATACTCAAGTTATAAATTGAATTAAAGAGAGCTTTTCCTCAGAAGAGTCGTAATACTTTTTTGTTTGACATATTGCTTTAGCATGTGTTAAACAAAGCGCATTTTAAACAGGAAACATGAACGAAATAATAAAGGACCTATGCAATGAGGCTAAGACAGCCGCTGATTGGTTGGTGAACTTACCCAACGTCATGATCACATGATCTATTGCAGGAGGAGCGATTCTCATAATTTGTCTGTTGGAAAATCGGGCCATTGCCTACCTGCCAATGCAAAGGGCCTTTGAATGGTTCCAAACGTGGCTAAAAGTTTCTTTTAAGACAATATATTGCTCAAAAAAACGTCTAAAAATTCGTCGAGTATCATCAAATGCGAAGATTAACGCGAATTATTAACATGTTATAACCTCTAAGTTTCTAGGAAATCCCAAATAGCTAAAATGTTATCATTGACCAAGAACATCAAATAAGGCATCGAATTATATGTTCTGTGGTCAATTATTTTCGACGAATGGAGGAATTAAATCGGTTGTTGTGTGTTCGGATATTTTACCCTGTCATGGAAGTATCGATATCGTCAAATCAAATGATGCTTCGTCTTAACTTTCCGACCTTTTAAAACGGGCCTTAAAAGGCGCAAACGCAAAAAAACCCTTGATGGGTTCTAGAAAGTGTGTGAGGATGTATGAAACGAAATTCCACTTCAGTCCTACAAGAAAGTCTATTTCAGTGAAAATTGCAATGCATGGTTACAATCTAATGCCAGGGAAAAACAAATATAGCACAGTCGATGGTGAGTAAACTACTTCATTTGAACTGAGTGCTATTCATAATCGACCATATTCAACTGAAATCTTTCTGTATTATTATTGATGGTTCCAGATTGAAGCTGTACATGTACTGACCAATTTATGCAATACGTTAGGTTTTGCAAAACTCAGTAAGATCATCACAATTAGCCATGGTCGTTGCAAATCGTTTGTAGGAAGCTTAAATATCTCCCTGTTCATTGGTTGAGATTGGTCTGCACGTTTACGAATCCACGGCGGGGAGTATTACCGTATTTTCCGGACTATAAGTCGCACAGTGAAAATTCAAGAAAAATCGCGAAAAAATAATAAGTCGCATTCTATGTAAAGTCGTACAATTATTTACCAGAAATAATCCTTTAATTTCTATAATTCCTAAAATAAATGATTAGTAATGAATGATAAACTCTCTGCAATCTTTTGGGGTTTTCTTAGTAGCGATTCAAAATGGCAACCCAGTTGGCCAGCATAGTAGTTTGGAGATATTTTTCTGCGGGAAATTGGTAATTAATAAGATCAAAAAGTAAGGAAAATTACTTACTCATTAACTAGAGCTGACACAGTATAAATGCAGAACATGAGCATGACCAGTCTTAATGAGATCAGCCAAGGAAGTTAAAGGATGATATTGTGAACTTCCACCAATGTTGGCTACTAACCGATCTTTTTAAAGACATCGAGATAAAAACGTTTGAATTTTCTTCTAAATTTCATACATATGTCGCATCCACTGTATCAGTCATAGGGCCCTGCAGGGACCAAAATTTTAGAATGAAATACGATTTATAGTCTAGAATATACGGTAATTAAAAATAGTCCGTCATAAGTATCTTCAATGTTTTGTCCACTCGGTGTACGTAATATACTGCCTTGAAAAAGCATGACGAGAATTAATATTGTTAAATCGTAATTTCAATAAAAGCTTTATTTAATTCCTTAACTCAAGAAAAGTGTTGCTGTAATGTTCCTTGAAAATATTAACTGGACTCTTTCATCGTGTTGTAGGAACCCATGGTTGTTTTGTGTTTTCACTGGAACCAGCTTTGGCAATCTATCGTCCAACTGGCAAAAACATAAACTTTGCTTACCTCCATTCCAAGTCTAAAACACTTTATAATGGGTTGGTGAGTCTATTACACACATAATATTTTGTCAGTTATGTGTTATATCATGTATAAATTTGCATCGACAGTTAGTAAAATTGTAAGATTTGAGTTTGTTTATTTTAACATTTAGGGGTTTGGGGGTCCAGCCAATACGTGGGCATGGTCTATTGATTTCGGCCACGGCAGATGCCACTGTTCAGCGAATCCCACCTATGGTTGTCCGCAATTATCTAAACAACCTGTGTTCGCTCCTTTCACCGTCGAAGTGTGGCTTACGGCTGAATGGGAAGGCAGCGAAGATCTCTCACCGGTAATTCTTAATTTTTGTTATTAAGTTACTGATTATTATTTTTCAGTTATTTCTTTGATTATTAATTTATACAAGTGTAAAAAATCAATTTCCTCATTGATAAATCTCTCCTGTCTTCTCAAGTATATTCCAACAATTAAACGCCATTTCTTTATCATAACATATGATATTATGATAACTCGGGCAGCATTATTATAGGGGGCAAGCAAGCATTGTCTAATATTTGTCCCATACCGTTTCAATAAATAATACATCCCGAGAAATTCCTGGCTACAGATGCTTGCAGTGTCTGACCAAAAATGCTTTATGAAACCAGAAAGGCTTGGTACGCAAGCATTAAGCTGTTGCAGACAAAGTCGGATCTAAGCAATGTTTGGGTAGAATTGATGCTATGTGGTGCTTGTTATCTCCTAACTAGCTATTAAATCATTCTAACCCCTCTGGGTAATGCCTCTGAACAACGACAGTTATCACACTTGGTGTTAGGCAATAATAAATCAGACACCTGTTTCAAAATAACTTAATTTGTGAGATTGCTTGCACGTCATGGCCCAAATTCATTTTATACGGAAGAGCTTAGTGACTTCAAACTCGGCACTATCATTGAATGGTACATGTGTAACAAGTCTACCCTACATCCTATTGGATGTGCCTTATTCCATTGTCAGTGATGTAATTGTAAAGTGGAAACGTGCAGATTTACTAACTTTGAAAGAGATATTTGGCTACCACATTGGCACCAAGTCTATCCAGGGTATTTTAAATACGAGGTCTGTTCAAAAAATAACCGAACTTCTTTTTTCTATTTTTTTAATTAATATACAGGTTATTGGTCTTTGTCTCCTTCAAAGTACTCTCCTCCTCTATTCACACACTTGTTCCAACAGTGTTCCCACTTTACCATGCAGTCCTGGAAAGCTTCTTTTGGAATCTACTTCAATGCCAGTGACGAATTTTTCTTAATGTCATCAATGGAGTCGAAACAGCGTCCTTTCAGCACTGATTTTAATTTTGGAAACAAGAAAAAGTCGCAGGGAGCTAGGTCTGGGGAATAGGGAGACTGGTGGAGGACAGTCATCTGATTTTTGGCACAAAACTGGCGAATTAACAAGGCTGAGTGGGAAGCGCATTGTCATGACGAAGGAACCATGAATTGCACAATAGTGGTCTTTTTGCGATTCCGTGAATATTTTCCCCAGTTTCACGCAAAATTTCACGTTGCATCGTTGCTCTCGTAAATCGGGTATTGCAAAAATCGCCACAAACACTGAAATACGTTGCGCTCAAATAGCAATAACTCGGAAACTAAACAACATGTTAAGCTTTAAATAGTCCGTTAGGCGGAAGGGTATGACAATTGCAGTACTGCCAACCGCTTGCCGCTATGACGATCCGTTGCCGCGTAATTAAAAAAATATTAGCAAAACTGTATTGGTTACCTTTCTTGATGAAGTTGATAAAGCATTACAATACATACCTGGGAATGCACAAAATACTTCCCACCGGTTTCGCCTTCTATTCGTGGCTTTATCAACGTAAAGAAAATTTCGGAGAACTTATCACATCCATGGTCATAGGTTGATGTCTTGAGGAAATGGAAACGTACGAGCACTGGAACTCAAAAAAATTCACGTAATACGCGACAAAATCTCTCCACATTAGCAATAATAAATTCTAACAAGCAACTTGTGTTACCATGGTGCAGACAATTACATGACCCTAATAATATCTATAGACTAATGCCGCACACAACACCAACATCTAAAGAGGCAGCTACATTCCAGTGGTATTTGAAATATCGGAACAAAACAGTATGGCTAAGTCCCATTATGATCTAACAATTTGATGGATCTGGCAAACACCAGGAGAATGCCTTTTATCCGAGTGCATTGTTTCCTCTGTGGAGTCATGGCGTGGGAAGATTTTCGTGATTTGTTGGTTTGATTCCCTTGCATGTGATTCGTGACGCGATAAATTCTGATATCTAAACGAACGTCTTGGACAATCATGCACTTCTTACTCTGTGGCAACCTTTTATAACACTACTGTTTGAAAGCTAAGAGAGGAAGAAGTAAGAGATTAGACAAAGTCGCTTTCTCCTTCACAGTATGCTCTCCGGTCCATTATTGTCGGGTAGTGTAAGTTTTCACCAGCTATATCTCAAGAAGAAAAGTAGGCATTTCCAAGAACTTGCGTTAGCCTTCAGCAAGACCAAGCATGAACATAAGGATATTCAACAAAAACAACATTCATCGATACGAGTCTCATCTTCAACAACCCTCAAAAAATTCTTAAACTTGGTGCACATATATTCAACTTGGGAACTTTTTGGAGCGAAGCGAAGAAAGTGAGCAAAGCTCCATTCATACCCGACTCAAGTAAATCGTTGTAATCAAACTCCTCTTACACCATAAATCGGGCAACCATCAAGTTTTTACATGGTTATAGTCCTATATTTGCTGAGTGTCCTAATGTATAGCATATCCAAAAATCCATTGTACCATTGAGGAATAATAACCAAAAAATTGTCTCCTTAGAGTTAACTTATAACTGAAAGCTGCATATTGACGCGCTCTTTCGAATTTGTTTCTCTCCGCAGAGGAGCTCTTTTCAAAAATTTTGGTATCTTATTTGTGAAGCAATTTTTAAAGCATGTTCGATATTTTTCTGCATATACACTCAAGGCTAAAAGTCATCTACAAATTGAACACTGCTGTCACTACACATGATGACATGGACTAATCCAAAATATAATGGTTGCACCCAGGCAAGGCGACGAGAACTATCCGAATTCAAACATGGCATGATGATGGGTGCCCGACGCATGGAACATGCATCTCCAAAGGTGTTCAGGAAATCAACCTTCTGTAAAGAATTGCATAGAGGGAACACCTTCTGTAAGGAATTATCACTATCCATAGACAACGCTGTGGCTGCCCACGACTATGACCACGAGCGTCTGGCTAGAATAGTGCATCCTTACCGACAAGCTACAGGACATGAAATCACTACCACATTCGATGAAAATCGCTTCCAAATCTATATCTAGCAAGTTTGTATAGTGTGCTTTAAAATATCCATCACAGTGTCACTGCTAACGCAACAACACCGTACATAGAACATTACCTGGACTCGTGAACATGCTACATGGGCCTTGGAAGATTGGAAGTGGGTTTTGTGGTCCGACATATCACGATTCCAGTTATATCGGGCTGAGGGAAGTGTCAAGGTGTAGCTCAGACTTTATGAAACAGATACTTCCATGCAGTTTCAGATGGAAACGACTCTATGGTGGCTAGAATCTTTAGAGCTGAAAATTAGATGCACGGCTTACGAAGACTATGTAGAAACGTTTCAAGAAAATACTTCACTCCAACATGGCCATCGAATGCAGACCTCGTAATATTTTACCAGCAAAGTGTTTAACTATCATATTGATACAAAAAGTGACCAACTTTGTTAATTAGGTGAACTTATTCAAATATAATTTACTTATCAACTTATTCTAATTTTAATTTTATATCTCCAGTTAAACAATTTAAGGAAAAATAATTAATTTATATTACAATGTTCTTTTCTTTTATCTTAATCAGTTAATTGCGAAGGTGGATTAAAAAGTTTATGGAATCGCCGCTAGGTAGCAGCTCCGTTTCAAATTGGTCATAGCAATATGAATCTTTTATAAATGTCAAATCGATTCGTCAATTTGGCTGAGACAAGGATTTAGGTAAAACTTTGCGTTTTATGAATTTGGATAAAAACGAAATTCAACGTTCATCAACTTATGCATTTGGAAAGAAGACCATTACAGAAATAAAATGTAGGATGGACGCCGTTCTTGGGTATTCATCAGCTTTATTTTCCATGGTACGTTTCGGAATATAAGCGTGGACGCATTCAGGACGATCAAGAACGGTTACTACCAAGTAATTGTTCCTAAAATCCATGATATGATTTTGGCAGATTGCTGAATTGAATATACGTGAAATTGGGGAAGCCGTGGGCATCACTTATTATGAAGGAGTAGTTTATATTTTGCGTAAATTGATTTGGGTTGGCAAATATGAATACTTTCTCGTACCGCATTTGCTTAATCCGGGACCAGACACACCCCCAATCAGGCATTATTTTGGAAGTGTTTAAGAGAAATCGTCGATCACTCATCATGGACGAGACCTGGGTTCACTAATTACACCAGAAATAAAAAGACCATTATAACCGTGGAATGGACGCGGGATTCAATCCCCAAAAAGGCAAAGTCCATACAACTGACTGCAATGGTGATAACGTCAGTTTTTTAGTACACCAAATGAATTTTGCTAATTGTTACTGACCCAATGCTATAGAACACTTCTACAAAAGGGCAACTATGAAAGCGAGCCAACCCAAATCATTTTACGATTTCGAGTTAACGTGAGCCACAATGGTTTCGTTTAGTAACGTGGTGCTTGTAATAAGGAAGCCATATAGCTTGTTTCGAATTGACGTGATCGTGAATTCAGTCTGCAGCAGATAAATCGCACGTGTTGCGATGAACGCCCCAAAGGTTAAATAACATGTTGCAAGATTTTTGACTGCAACAGGGCCTTATGTGGCTATGATGACTAGCAGAACATTGCAGAAGTTCGGGTGGGAAATTATCATATCAATCGGAGGCAATCGGGGAGAAGCGTACGTCTTTTGATCGTTCAAGAAAAATATCAACAAAATAGCACGTGTCTTCTTGCAGGTCGTAGTCCCCCATCGATGTTTGTACTTCCACCCTCGCTCATTGAATATGCAAAATAATAAACAACCAATGAGCGGCAACACGAAACAACCTAAAACGGGTTGGAGAGGTAGAATCGAGAGGAAGGGGAAGCGATCCACTAGTGATGAGCAGAGGAACAAGCTTTAAGCCCTCAACAAGGCCAAAGAGGATCCTGCGAGGAGGAAACTGAGTGCTTAGAGGAGAGCACTTCAATCTCCAACTGGATCATGCACCGAGGCATTCCACCGTAAACTAGAAACAGTAGTTTTCGTTCTTACTAGCTTGGTGGTGGGTCGTCCGGATAAATTCCTGAAAGGATCTTCACTCTATTTCGCCTTGTTGAGGGCTCAAAGCTTCCTCTTCCTCTCGATTCTGCCTATCCAGCTCCTTATAGGCTGTTTTGTGTTGCCGATCATTGCCGTCTATTTTGCATATATAATGAGCGACGAGCAGTACTACAAACGTCGATGGGAGACGACGATTGGCAAGAAGACACGTGCTTTTTAGTTGATGTTTTTCTTGATTGTTCGAAAGACACGTGCTTCTCCCCGATCGCCTCCAATTGATATGACAGAAATTCATGCCCATTCCCCTTATAGCCCTGATTTGTCGCCCTCCAAATTTCATGTTTTCGATCAACTGAAAGGTCGACCCTACTCGTCGGACGATGAAATGCAGGCGGTAATTGGAGACATTCTGCAGCAGTAATCCAGAGATTTTTATGGGCGGAGAATAATTGGAGTTGCTGGTCACTGGTGCAATTTTTTATTAAATCTATCCATATTCTGTAAAATCGTGTTGGTTCACTTTCATTTCACCCGTCCTTCGTACTAGCTGAAAACAGACTGAATGAAATGGAAATGGTCAAGATAAAATTCTCTCGCAACAACTATGCATCCGCTTATTCAAATGAAATCGTGCTGCAAAAATTAACAAATTTGAAATTTGAAATCCTTCTGCATCTACCGTATTCGATTAATTTACTCCCTGTGATTCCATCTGTTTCCAAACTCAAAACATTCCTGGCTGGAAAGAGATTTCGGTCGACTGAAGAGGTGATGGAGCTGTAAATTTAATTTTGAGGGCCTCAAAGAAAGCGGCTACAAGGGGGGAATCGAGAAGGTAGAGAACTTCTAGGGGGATATGTTGAAAAAATAAATTGGAACTTGAATCGGATTTATTTGTTTTCGTTGTCATTCCAGAAACTTTTCAATCCACTTTTAGTCGTCTCGATTCAACTTGCTATTAATTTTTTAATTTTATAAATTTCAGTTACTTTACAAATCAAGTACCACAGAAGCACGGGCGTTAATGCATGTCATTGGCAAAGACATTCATACAGGGTTGCTTAATTATGACACGTCTCAAGACGAGCGCAAGAGACGCACCCGACGGCAATACATGAAGCAACGCGATAAGCAAAGGATTCGAGGAACTGCCTTCACCCATGCTAAAGCTTATGTAACCGACAGTCTCGGTAAACCATCATCGAGGCGAGAACAGCATGGGATGCCTCTGAGGCGGACGCCAAGTCCAATCGATATTCACGGTCTCTTTACTAATCAGAACCCAAGGACTATGCCGAGGACATTGAAACAGTTCCAAACTGACAAAGACTCTTCACCGTCTCTGCGCTAAAGTCGATGAATAGTCAATATTATTCACTGATCTCAATGTATGAATAGTCAATTATAATTACCTTGGGACGATTACTTAATGGTAATATTGAATTTATTGTGTGGATGTAATTTTTATGAAATCTTGGATCTTTGATTGGTTCAGTAGCTCTATGTTTTAAACTTAAGAATTATACAATTTTTAATTTAATCAACGGTAATAAAAACAAAATTCCTCATACTGTCCGGGAAGTAATTTCATTCGACTTTTATGGATACACCGTCAAAAGTAATGCGATCCCCAGGCATTAGGGGATATGAAGGAAGTGTACATGTTATATAAAACTAGCTGACCCGTGCCCACTTCGTTGGGCATAATGTTAATAATCCTTTTTTAGTACAGAGTGTTATGTTTTAATTTCTAACTGCCAAAAGGAGGGTTATACGTAGGTATAGTTTGTATTTGCATGCTAATACAAAATTCGAAAGTAACTCTGTCCGAAAGAAAAAACATTTTCTGCGGGATTTGCGATAAACGAATTCCATGAGGATCAAGTCGCGGGAAAAGTTAGTTTGGTTATGGTAATTTTAATTGTTCAAAACTTCTCTGTAAACTATATTGGATGTAATGTTATCATTTGGTAGCAAAATATATTGTCTATCAGGAGTTCCAACCCGAGATAAGCCAACATATAACTGCCCATGGGAAAAACACGGCTTTCTCAGGTCAATGCCCACCAGAGAGAATGTTTGACCTTGGGACTTGTTAATAGTGAGGGCAAAAGAGATCTTCACTGGAAACTGTAGCCTTTTAAACGGTATGGGTAAATCAGTGGGAATCATGGGTATCCGCGGAATATAAGCCAGTTGTCCCACTGCTGGCCCTGTGAGAATGGTCGCCACGATTATATTGTCCCGTAACTCTTTTGTAAGCAGCCTTGTCCCATTACACATGTTGGGGGGGCTCAAGTTTCTTAATAGCATGATAGGAATGCCAACTTTTAACACAAGGTCGTGAGGAGGTAAGCCAGAAGGGTTCAAAGAATTTAAAAATTCTTGGGGATAGTGCACTGTATCCTCAATATTACACACCGTATCAATAGACTTATAGTGTTTGACCTGACCGGGAATTTTCTCTAAAATGAGTTTATTTATTTCATTCACTGTATCGATTCTGGGTGACACTATTCGCAAGGCGCTGTTCATGCTCAGAGGAAGTCTCTCCAAGTCTGCGTACTGTAGCCGCTCGTGTCTGGGATGTATGTCTAGACAGTTGAGATTTTCTTTTAGGCATATTGACAGTTATGTTTTCAAAAAAACATTTAAAAAATGGAACAGTTGTTCTAAATAGATTTTTTTATAGAAATAAAGCAAATAAGCAAGATGAACATAACCTAAATGCAACAAACTAAATACTATAACCTAAATTAATATCTACATGAAGCAAATGAAGCAAACTAAATAGCTAGGTATAACTTAAATAAATATCTACATGAAACAAACTAAATACCTATAACCTAAAATAAATGAAAACTATAAACAGAAAACAGTTCTGAAAAGAAATTATTTTTTAAAAATGTACAGAAAATAAAGACTTTTAATTTTTAATGAATGTAAGTTTTAATGTAAGGAGCCGACCACGCGACTGAGCCGCGCGGGTACCTACCTCTCAGATGTAATAGGCCACGCCCCCTTCTCCCGCAGCGTTCGTAAGAAACGATTTCATTCGACCGTTTTTTCTCCGATTCACTTTGCAAAACCGACTACCACGTAAAAGCCTTTTGATTTTTCGGTTTTTTATATAACCTATGACATTCAGCAATAATGTGGCTTTCTATTGGTGAAAGAATTTTTAAAATCGGTTCAGTAGATCCCGAGATTACCCCTTACAATTTAACAAATATACAAACACACAAACTTTACTTCTTTATAATATTAGTATAGATAATAATATTTTCCCCCTGAAAAAATCCTCGTCATCCTCGGCCGGGATCGAAGCCACATCTACGGGCATCAGAGCAACACCACCTAGACAGAAGGCCTAATACCGGAAATGTCATACACTGTTATATTAGTCGACCATTGTTAATCCTATTTCTACCAATAATAAGCCCTAAATTTGGTCGACTAATGATGATGTAACAATGTATGACGTTTCCGTTATCAGGCCTTCTATCTAGGACGTGTTGATCAGAGGATATCATGCAACCACTGAGGCATCGAGGGCAATAAGGAAAAGTAAAGTTGTCTGCTAGACAGAGAGTAATGCCCACGCAAATGGCCAGAGAGCGCCAGTGAAAAAAAAAAATCACGCTTTAAACAATGGAGTTTCCCATCCTGTATTTCTTCATCCATGACCATAGCCAAAGTAATTTTTTATAGCCTACTAGAAGAGGTACCCGGCGTTGCCCGGGATAGTTACACTTGGATGTAAACAGAACAATCTCAAAAAATTAAATTAAATTTTGCAATATCTTAAAAATAAACACATGAAAATGCTTAGAGTTAATACAGTAAAAATTCTTAATGAAAATTCGAAAAAAATCTTTTTAAAGGCTCAAAATGGATGGACTGCTCCAATAATTTCTTAATCAGATAATCTTACTTCAGATCTACACTTGATGTTGTTGCAATTTCCACTCTTCTCTCGCTGTGTTGAAGCAAAATTTGGCCTTTCATCACTTTGGGTAGTCTAGCGGTCGCCAATTCTTCTATTTACTTGCTTCCCATTTGCTCAATACAGCACGGAGCTAAAGGTTTGCTTTCTCTGTCGTCTTTCCACTCTTTCTCAATAGTCTGCTAACTCTTCATTATCTCCAGCTACTGATCATTTTTAAAGATTTTCAAGAATTTGTTAAGTACTAAGAACTCTCTTTTCTAAGAAAAACCTGAATAACAGGAATTCTATGCATTGTTACAAATTGAAACTTATCCATATTGCATCATCATTTGATGTTCATTGTTATAATTCTTGGAAAGGATTGCTTTATCATTGCATCATCATTTTGAGCTCATTGTTATTGGTGAATTGCGTGTTGAAACCATTGTTGATACCTATTGTTGCACAAACTTTTATTTGCATTGTTGGTCATGAGATATATATTGTTGGTCCGTGCAGAGTGTTTGTGAATTGCGTGTTGATACCATTGTTGCAAAAACTTTGTCTTGCATTGTTGGTCATGCGATATTTCTCATTAATATGCCCTGCCATAACCATGAATATCGATTTTATATCAATAATTATTATTTTTTCGAAATCTGAAGTAGACAGTGACCTTCCTCATGCTTTGAAGGTCATGTATGCGAAATTTCATCAAGATCGGAATAAAACTGTAGATTTGTATAAAAAACGTACACACAGACCCACCCACAGACAAACATCCTTCTTTATATATATAGATTGTTGCAGAAACTTTACTCAGCATTGTAGGACATGACATACATTGTTGGTCCACGCATATCATAGGTCAATGACATATATTAAAGATTGCAAAACCGACTACCACGTAAAAGCCTTTTTATTTTTCGGTTTTTTATATAAACTATGATATTCAGCAATAATGTGGCTTTCTATTGGTGAAAGAATTTTTAAAATCGGTTCAGTAGATCCCGAGATTACCCCTTACAATTTAACAAATATACAAACACACAAACTTTACTTCTTTATAATATTAGTATAGATAGATAACTGATTTATTTGCTTGCCCTTAGTCGGTACACAGTCATATTGTTGGCATAGGCTGGAAGCATTTCCTGGCTGTGGAAGGCGACGGATCTCTCTGCCCATGTCGTCCCATATGCTCGATTGTAAGCAGGACCCGTAGTCTGGCAGTACCAAGACAAAATGACCATAGTCTGTACAGTAGCCGGAAAGAACCCACCTTGGATGGTAATTATGAAGGGAATGGCACAGAGCCTAACTATCTCGTGTGGATTTCGTTAACCGGATAGATTGCCCACTATAAACACTAGAGTAGTCCGATAGATTTGGCGTCTGACCAACACCACCTCTACTCAGAGCCTGAGCGCGAAAATTTCATCCATTGTTACATCATCATACCTAGTCATAATTTAGGGCTTATTATTGGTAGAAATGCGATTAAAGATGACTACCTATGACGTTTTAACAATGTATGACGTTTCCGCGCTCAGGCTTTCTCTTTAGGTGGTGTTGGTCTGACGCTATAACACCAGATGTTACGTTGAGTCAAATGTGTGTCATGACCTCTTGAGCTCTTCTCCCACACGTCGCCACACGAGTACTCGACCATCATCTGTACAAAAACAAGCAGGATTCATCAATTAGGACTACACTTGTCCATTCAGCTTCCGAGTGGCATCTGGCTTGGCATGGAAAATTCTATTTTGGCGTGCACGATGAGCGTTACATAATGTTT
The DNA here is from genome assembly GCA_023313115.1 of Rhysida immarginata. Taxonomy (NCBI): domain Eukaryota; kingdom Metazoa; phylum Arthropoda; class Chilopoda; order Scolopendromorpha; family Scolopendridae; genus Rhysida; species Rhysida immarginata. The sequence continues at coordinate 287,063 of JAHWFO010013952.1, forward strand.
TAGATCGTGTAAACGACGAAGATTAGTGCTGTTCGACACAGATCTATGCAAAGAGGATTGGCACTTTCTGCATGTGCAGTGCACCGATCTTCCTCTTACATTCGTTATTCGTAGACACTCTGAACGTGCACGAAGATGTTCTGCATGGTCTTCGCACTTTGAAACTGTTCTGATGTCAAACCCCACTTCAGTGGCAGTACAATGATGTGACCAGCCAGCCCTGGAAATACCATTAATGAACACTCTCATACAAGGTAGCTAAAGAAATAACCTGCGCTGACGCTGTCGAGGCATCGAAATGGACGTCTGAATAGAGAAACTGTATCCATTATCGGAAGCAACCTGTCATAGGAAGATCCAAGTACAAGGGGTGTAGGACGGGAGGGAGGGGGGGGGGGGGCATTTTTGACTATTTGCAGCTTGGTTTGTTTGGCTCACTTGCGTTACCGGGACGGGAGGGGGGAATTACTTTTAACAGCGTGTGTATTATACAATTGGTGTATCATTGTTTCACATATTTAAATTTTCCACAACCCATGGTCTGTTTTTTGGCTGACCCGGATGGTAATAATGGATAGAAGGTTACCATCCTTGTAACTCACGGCGCATATCTCCTGTCACGAGCGGACAACATAGAGAGCAATAACAAGGGTAGCTTGGACTCTTGATTTATGCGGAAAGAGCATACGACCACCGCAGATATTCACAGACGAATATTCTCTGTCTGTCCGTTTGCGTATGTGGTGTAAGGCTGGAAGAAATTACTGTACGTCAACGGAAAAGGGGCCATTTCCGGAAGGAAAGTCATTCTGGAGTAGAACGGGTCATTCTGGACAACAAATGCGTCACGCTCTTGGAAATGAAACGGAGTCTTTTTGTATGAATCACTAAAGAGAGGAAGGTGTCTACCAGTTGTTTCTCAAATCCCTGACTACAGTGTAAAGAGGATTGATCTTCTGCAACGCCGCGACTTGGGTTTAGCGTGCTTCGTGTCCAGATTTGTGACAAGCGACATTATTCCAGGCCTACGACACTCTGTAAAAGCGATTTCAAAAGGGCAAATGCATTTGCTGGAAGGAGACTATATTGAGATGACCTCATTTTCTATGTACCTAGAAAGTAGATCTATCTTCTCAGCGTGTAACTTTTCTGTGTAGAAAAAAGTAAAGTGTAATTCAATATGATACGCGTCGGTACATTGAAAAAATTTCAGATTGAGAAAAGTCATATTCAGAATTGAACAAAACAAAATTTTAAATACTGACCAGTAAAAGAGTTCGACAAAAAAAAAAATGGAAACGCTTCGTAAAGTAAGGGAAACCTTAACATGTTATAGGACTACCGTTGGCTCGCGATGCAGATCGAATTCGTCTAGAAATGGAAGAGTACAAATCCTAATTATTATGGCAGAGTATAAATCCTAATTATGAAATTTTATGCCATTCGTTACAGAAAAAATTGAAGTTCCTTGAGATACAAATGATGACGCTGGGTATACTCCCCAGAGCATGATTGACATTACCAGCCGTATGGATGAAAATATTATCGCTTGTGGGAAACAGTTCTTGTTCAAAATTTTTCTAATTTTTGCCAGTTACTTTTACGTAGTTGAGCTTACAAAAAATCACGTTATGTCTACCCAAATCTTGATACAGAACCTCATCAATAAGTCAGTTAGATTTAGACGGTCCGAATCGTAAGCTTCTTTACTTGCTCTCTACACAAAAACATCGTCCAGTGATTGGAACAACTCGTTGATTACATAACGTATTACCATGAGTCAGTAATCTAGAATTTGAGCTCGTCGCAACATTTTTTTTTCCACGTTGCATCCACCTGGAATACAGAGGGTTGTTAGAAATCTGTGGTAACAATTAGCATATTTAAATGTCGCGTGCACGTTCATTTCACGTGAGCTATCACGTGGAATATTATTAGGGCAGGTATTAAAATAGTTAGTATTCGAACAGCGAGCTAAAAATGTTGAGTAATGCCACCGAAAAGTGACAGGTTACATAACCCTCTCCCAACTCAAATTCAGCTATTCTATACATATAAATCAGTGTGGCCACTTTGGCATTTTTTAAAGCGATTATCTTGTTTTCATTGTTCTGTGCATTGTTTAATTTTTAATAACAATGCCCAACAAAGGACAAGCGCATGAAAAAAATGCCAAATAGGCCATACTAATATAAATGGTCATCGAGCTCCATTGTTAAAAACACTGAGGTGCACGCATAGCTAGGGCAAATTTAGGGCTTATTATTGGTAGAAATACTTGTAACGAAGACCTATTTATGATGTAACAATGTATCACGTTTCATTGCGGAGGGCTTCTCTCTCGATGGTTACGGGTTTATACAGAATTGTGTTAAATGCTAAAGTCGACGCCATCTACTTTCAGACTAACGTTCTAACATTGGTTTGTACGGTACCGAGGTAAACAAGGTATCTGTTGCTGAAACGCATGTAAGAAGATATAGTAATCCGCTCCATTCCACATACCCGTTAAGTCGCCGGACGCATCGCCAGTGGATTTTGCGTCTCTGGCCTACTTAAACGGGCCCTCGGAAAGAGACGACTGGGAACAGTGGAGGGCCTTTGGAGAGCGTGTCAACAGGAGTGTTTCGAATTGATCTTGATGTTCTGCGTTCCAGCCTCCTGCAGTAGAAATTGCGATGCAAGGCTGCCAGATTGAACACTCGATGATGGCGAAAGGGCTTTTCCACCTTTCCTGGCCCTCTGTAACTTGTTACTATAGATCCCTGAAAGCCTCTGTATTCTGTTTACGAAGCTCTCTACGCACTACTTTGGTACAGACGGGATTACAGAGATGCACTTTGTTAGCCGTCGTCTTCCTTTTAGAGGGCTTAGTTCTCTTTAATGCCCATAAGATAGTAATAAATACGAATTGGAGTTATGCTCCAACAAAGTATGAAAATTACCATGAATAATGGAAGGAAAAATTCTGCGACCTGGATATTCGGGGTCTTTGGTTTAAATTCATGTCGCAGGACATCTTCCGTTTTTCATGATATCCTTACTTATACAATTGAAATAAAAATGAAAACATACAGTATAATAAAGGTCTCACGCGTATGTGCATTTCCTTGACCAACTTCTTCATTCTTTGAAGGATTAATACAGTAAATGGATATGTATACAAAAACAATTAAAGGGTTACAGAAAAAGGACCGATCGGAAAAATTAAAGGTAATGACTAATCAGAACAAACGCAGATCAGTATCACTCAGGATTTTGACATTACTGATCGTTATCCAATCAGTAACGTTCATGGGACTCTGATCCGCATTAATTAGTGAAGTTCAGTAATTTTGGATTTCGAGAAATATGGAGAGGTGTTAACCAAATTTGGATCATAGCTATGGTTACATTTTACAGTGTGATCAGCGAAACTTGATGTTCTGTATTCCAATTTTGAATACATTGCAATATGTTCTTTTCTTGTTTGAAAGAAATAATGTTACAAAACAAAGAGAATGCAAAATAAAACTTTTAATAGGCAAAGTCCAATAATGGATTAACCCGTTCTCTCTCGCAGAGAGGTGAGGCAATCGTCCAGTGTTGCCAGGTTGAAGGATTTCCCTCCAAAACTGAAGGTTTTTGAAATTATGTAAGGTTTTTTAAAGGCAAGAAATTCTGGAAATTGGGACATAAATTAGTTGTTGTACGTTGTATATGTCTTTGGTTGCATCTCGCAGCTACTGATAGATGAATCGCAAAGTGCTACCGTAAATTATAGTGAAACTCCACCTATCTTCTTCGTGTTGCAAGCGTTATGAGCAGTAAGTTGAACGATCTTTTTTGACATGCGCAGTAAGCCATCTCGTCAATATGCTTTGTCTGGATTTTACCCATGATGCACTTGTTCTATGATAGGAATGGTGGAGATAACGTTGAAACGTGGAAAGCCTATTAAAAGTCATAATATAAAACAAATTGCATTCGAGTCGACTATTCTGCATCATTTTTTAATTTATTAATTTCATTTATCTATTTAAAAGAAAAAACGAAAATAGAAACTAAATATAAATACGAAAACAATGTTTCATGGAATAGCTAAGCGATTTACTTACAGTTAACGGCTAAGGTCTAAAACCCTCACCTGTGAGAGAATGATGACGTAATTTCTCCTTGGGCTAACCGTCTTTTTCTCGGTGAGGATGGTGAGACTAACCGGTTAGGCATAGCAGCACTAACTGGCGTTTCTGACCGCGTTAAAATGACGTCACAGTTTTCTCAACGGGATTTCTGACCGACCAAACGCTAACTTTTCTCACTGGTGAGAGTTTTTGACCTTAGCCAACGTCTATTGGCTGGCGTCAGAAATGACGTCATCCTGTCGTTCAACTTATGTGGCGGCTGCTATAGTTCTTTTCTTTTCTTTATAAAGAAATTCAATTCATAAATATTTAATAGTTCCTAAATGCATATTTAATAAAACATAATATTGAGCTAATTAAACTTTATTTCTATCAAAACAAAAATTCACCTTTTAAACTGCTGACCTGCAATTAGATCAGGCTCGCCAAAAAAAGAAATGGCTGACGATGTTGCTGGTGCATCATGGTGGATAGAATAGAAAATTTGAAGGGTATCCAGTTTGGCAGGGCGTCTCCAGTTAAATTTCAGCTTTCAATTGCAAAATAAAATTAACAATGTCTAACAATAAAAATTGGAAATTTAATTTGACACGCCCATTCAAACTTTCGTTGGATAGAGTATAGCACAGATGAAGAGAAACAGATGGGAAACTCTACCACGTGATTGGAAATCACTACGTCATTTTTCAAAACTGGTTTCGTGGCGCTAGTGAGGACACAATTTTGAAAATAATAAATAAAATAATAACGCAGTTTATGTATTAATTCTTATATAATGTTAAAACACATAAATTTGTATTCAAAAATAAAAAAATGTTTTACAGAAACGAAAAATTCTTGATTTGTCACGTGATCACTCATGTGAAGCACTCATGTTTGTATTAGCTCCCCTCTAATACTATGCTCGTGTTAATCAGAGACCATCAATAAGAAATCTTGGTAATACAATAATAATTTCTTTTCATCTGTGATAATCCACCTTGCATCGTAGAACCGGTTTTCAAAGTTTTTAATTAACTTGAATTAAATTTTTTAAAATTCCGATGAAAAGAACGTTAAGAAACGTATTCGAGGCCAACGAGAAAGACAGGCCTCGAAGCGGAAAAGTCACCTGATCATCTGGGTCCGAACAACAATCCAATCTTCATTGTCTCCATCTTGGATGTAAACAATGAGTGTTTTTCCGATTGTTGGAAACAATGAAGGTTGGATTGTTGTTCGGACCCAGATAGTCAGGTGACTTTGGATTGTTGTTCGTTGGCTTCGAAACGTATTTATATGACGTCATATAACAATCCATTTGCGGGAGAATGACGTAATTATGATTAAACCGACAGTAGCGCCGCGAAGCCAGGAGTGTTTTTAAGGAAAATTTCATTGGTTGACTTTCGTCACGTGATCTCAGAAAAGTTTCCCTTGCGGCTATAGGGAGTTTCCCCTCTGTTTCTTATTCCTCTGTGGAGTATAGTATATATTTGATGTTTGTTCTAATGGCCACCCAAGTTTCAAAGTAGAATTCCTCTTAGAAGCATTTAAAATAAATGTGAAATGATGTAATTTAATTAAAAATGTTACATGTAACTACTAATGACGTGATCGTCGCTTCAAGGACATCGAATTCTTGGTTATACGAGGGTAGCCCAGAAGTAATGCACCACAAGTTTTTCCTCCGTCCCCAATAATGGTACGAATGCGAAATTTGAGATAGGCATTCTTTGAAGTTTTCCGAGCGCGCGCGCAAAGTTTCCGTTTCTTCCCACAGATAGCGTACGTGCAGCAATGGAACAACATGGCGTCTGTAAGTAATGTACTTTACAAGCAGCGTGTCCTCATTGAATTTCTCACTGCCGAGCAAGAAACGGTTGGAAACATTCACAAACATTTATGTGCAGTTTATTGTGCTTCAGCAGTCGACAGAAGTACGGTTAGTTGCTGGGCATAGAGGGTGAGGCCATCAGAAAGCGATTCGGCGGAGCTCCAAGATTTGCCGCGGTCGGGGCGGCCATCTTTGGCTGTCACACCTAACAACCTGTCAGGATCACAGCCTACTATATAGGTAACAGCCTGTTCAATGGACACAATTTCCATTGAAATCTTAAGACCGCCTTAGTTCAACGACTTCTCACGTGAGGGCGCTTTTAGTGAGGGAAAACCTTGGTAACAACTGTGTTTACTTACGCACAAAGCTACAGCTGATCAAGTCTTTTTAAGTGTCAAAATGAAACAATATTCCTAGATATTAATTAATATTCACCATTAACAAGCCAAAGAATGTTACTTTTCAAAAAAAAAATGCGACATGTTATAAAAAAAATTTTTTCAACAATTATATAAGATTAAATATATAAGATTGATATATCAATATATAAAATTAAGATTATATATTAATAATATATAAGATTAATATATTTATATTAATATATATATTTATA
>JAHWFO010013952.1:328618-343487 GCA_023313115.1 Rhysida immarginata
GACAAAGCCGGGAATAAATGGCGAAACTAGTTGGTAATTCTATTGTCCATCTCTTATACTGTAAGGCCACTACACACATTGTAAATAAGCACAGTATTATGATCCCTTCTGTATCCGATATTATAATATAATAATTTTATAGTTCGAGCTAAGCAAATAGCAATTATGTATTAAATTCTTATATGAATGCAAAATAAAGACTAAAATTGGAAAATAATTTCATATTTTTGCTTTATAATAAACTTTTATGAACCAAACAATGATAATAAAAAAAGAAATTCTATAAAAATTTTATATATACTTATATATGGAGCATTCAAAAAGAAACAAGCCGTAGTCTAGAATGTGCAAACCGGTGACAGAATGATGATATCGTTGCATGTGTAACAAAGAGTGGTTCCAACAAGATTGCGGAAGTTCACAGCCCGCCGCTAAAGGGTGACCGTGGAAGTCACGTGACTATACAAAGGAAGCAGAAGCAAGCGGCAATCGTCCAGGGAAGGGAATGAGTACCTGGCACGAGTGGTGGCTGGAGATGAGTGTTGGGTGTCATCACTTCGAACGAGAATCGAAACGACAAAGTCTCCAGTCGAAGCATTCAAGGTCACCACCACCAAAAAAATCCAAGGCAATCCACACAAGTGCAGGAAACGTTATGCTGACATTCTTCTTTGACCAACACAGCCCCCTTTTGATAGACTTCCTGCAGCACAAGACAACAGTGAATGCCCAGCGTACTCGCAAACCTTGACCACCCTTTGCCAAGAAATTAAATTGAAACGACCAGGCAAGCTCACCCGTGGGGTTATTCTGCTCCACGACAATGCAAGACCTCATACGGCCAACACAATCATGGCACTCTTGCAGAAATTCAAGTGGGAGGTTCTCGGTCACTCTCCATACAGTTCAGACCTCTCTCCCTGCAATTACGCCATTTTTGGTCCCCTAAAAAACGCTCTGAGGGGCAAACGGTTCACCTCAGACAACGACGTCAAGCAGTACGTGTGGAACTGGTTCACAATGCAGCCCCGGGAATTTTATGAGACAGCCATTCACCGCCTTGTGTCGCAGTGGGACAAGTGCCTCAACAGCCAGGGCCATACAGGTACTGGTTTCTTTTTGAACGATCCTTATACAAATCATTTCAAATGTATCACTTCGTGTGTAATCGGGAAAAAAAAACAAATTTTTAATGATGCATTTTTATTTATTTGTTCTTTTAAATTAATCTTTTTTTGTTAATTCAATAATAATTAAATTTTTAGAGTTCAAGATATATAAAGTGTTAATTTTTTTTACACCAATGTAATAATACTGACAATAAAACATATTAAATAAAAATTTTAAAGCACACACTTTTACCTTAAAAAGTGCAGTAAAAATTAAAAATTCCAATTTTAAAAAAAAGGTAAAAGTGTGGAGGCATGTTTAATATTAAATTTTAAAAAGAAAATATTACATAATAAAATAAATGCGCCACCACACTTTACCTTTTTTAAAATTAGATTTTTTACTTTTTACTGCACTTTTTAAGGTAAAAGTATGTGATTTAAAATTTTTATTTAATATTTTTTATTTTATTCTTTTTAGTCTTTAGGTAAAAAAAAAAAAAATAAGCCTTTATATGATAACTATAAAACCAAAAAAAACTTGGACGTCTAAACCAGACAGCTAAGTTCATATCTCAGGAAAGCATTTACAATACATTAAGCTAGCTAATCATAAACAATCCTCTCACAAAGACAATCAACAACTTTGCTAGCATTGATAATCAAATTACCAACAATTACATACGACAAAGAACAACGATAACAGTAAACAACAATACAGGCAGTCGTTAGGTCATGATTGCACTATACACATATTAAACTTAAATATTAAATTACTTACGAATAAACAAAAGATTAGTGAAACTAATGATTGAAACATGCATTGTCATCGACAAGGTGCCATTGGGGAAAGTTGCAAATTTGTAGGTAGTCAGGAAGTGGGCAAAATATTGATTGCAAAATTTGCGCACAAACACACAAACTAGTGAAGTTCAATAAAAGTGTCTAATACAGACTATAATTGAAAAATAATTTCAGTTATTTTGCTTTATAATAAACTATTAGGAACCAAACAATGATAATAAAAATAGAAATTAACATTTCTATAAATATTTTATTTATAAAAATACATTTTATATAAGGGTTGTCGAATCAACGAAGTTTTGTAAAGCGCTGTTCGGGAAAGATTAGTGTTCCAGGGTTAAGAGCATTCTCATATTGCAATGGATTAGAAATAAATACGAATACCTATATTTTCCAAGTGTTTTTCAACATGTGATAAATCGGATGATTTTTCATTATCAGGCAGAAAGGCCTTCAAGTTCTTTCTGATATTGGAAAGGCCTGGTGCCAAATTAGAAGACTCTCCTGATGACTGAGGACTATGGTTTCCCAACTGTAAAGAATTGTTAGGACTTCCACTGTTACTGCCAAGTGTCGTACTGAAGCAATTTGTTGCCCATGAAGGAGGATTTGGAGATGATAGCTGAAATAAAAAATAAAAAAAAAGAAAGAAAATTTAATATACGAACCTTAAAACCTGGAATAAATTTAATAAATTTTCATCAATAATCCGCGATCTGAAGTAAGGCATATGATTAAAACCTCACAGACCCATCTTAAACTATTCTTTAATAAATTTTGATTATATTAAAATTCGTAAAAAAAAACAACTTTTTAACATTTTACTGCATAATTAAATTTCTTGTCCCTTTCTGATATATAGAAATTATCACTTTTAGAAGCATAAAGAAAAGCATTTTTATCGATTGTGGGGTAAATCTAATGAAATTGTAGATCTGCCGGGTTGTTCAAAAAGTCAATGCATTTTATTTTCAATAGATGGTTGTAATTGTAAATTTAATACACTGAACGCAGCTATAGATTCATATAATCATGTGCATTTGACAACTAACACCTCTAGCTTCCATTAAGGAAAAAGGTGGGAGGATCGATCGTCAATTTAGCAGAGCAGCCCTTCCTCTACTAATGGATAAAAAGAGTAAAACAGAATTGGACACTATTAAGAAACATGCAAAATTCAATGGATACCATGAAGAAATTATTGCCAAACTCAAAGATAAAATAGATAAGACCCTCAAAATAGAGCATATCATGACCCTCAAGTCAAAAGAAAAAGAAGACTGGAAGAAGCAGACATTTGTCCTCCCTTACAACCAACGATTGAACCGCAGACTTTGAAAATTGTGCAAAGATTTTAACTATAAGATAGCATTCAGGATTAGCACCACCTAGGAACGAACTGTGTAAGATGAAGGACATAATCCCCAAAGAAAAGAGGGTGGTATCTACAGGTTCGATTTTGCTTCTTGTCCAAAATACTATATAGGAAATTACCTGATTTGCCCGGTGTTGCTCGGGCTGTTTGTTTGGTGAAATTTTGCAATATCAGAATTTGAATATAAATGAAAAAGCCTTAATAAAGTAAATATTCACTTTGGAAAACGAAAAGAATTCTTTTAAATGCTCACAGTGGAATTTTGTGTCCAATTGGGTTCACCCAGGAAAATTCGGCATTGCATCCTTAACATTTCAAAATATCAAAGAAAAGCTACGAGTATTGATTTATTTCTGTCTATATTAAAAAAAAACACTTAATAGATGGATTGAGAGAGTTAAGAACTCTGTTTACAGCCTCATCAGCATATCTCATCAACATGTAACCGCTTCAATAGAGTGGTATTCAGTCACAGAGCGTGGAATCATGTCGTGAATGTTGGTTTGGTTTGGTTTGGTTGGTATTAACATCCTTTTCAACTGCCATAGTCATTTCAGGACGGCGTTATAGGGGCCGCAAATTTTGCCTCGCAAGGGTTCTTTAACGTGCAGCCGGCAAACGACTACACGGGACCAACGGCTTTACTTCCCTTCTGAAGGAAGTGCGTGATCTCAGGATTTTCCCCCTGAAAAAATCCTCGTCATCCTTGGCCGGGGTCGAACCCGCGTCCTCGGGCATCAGAGGCGATTACGCAACCACTGAGCCACCGAGGCCGATTGTCCTGAACGTGGTTGTTTATATTGATAGTACAGTGAAACCTCTATTCTCGACCACCTCTTTAACACGACCCCCTCTTAATTCGACCACTTTTCCATGTCACGGAATTAATGTCTCATAGGCACAATGCATTTTCTTCCTCTTTAAGCCGACCACCTCTTTACTCGACCAACGACCACCCATTTTAGGCACCAATCAACAGTATTCCCTCTTTAAACCGACCAGTAGACACTGCAAAATCGAGTCAAATCTTGGAATTGAAGCGTTAATAATGCCATTTCCTGTAGATTAAAGACTATGCTCATTTTTTGTGAAGGGGGAGTAGGAAATTGAGCATTGTTCAATCTGTTTCTTTGTTTTCTGTATCAGTGGCATTCACTCCCCTGCTTTACCTTACTACAGTATTAGGAATAGCCCAACACGTGTTTGCAGTTGAGAATGCACGTGTTGGGCTCACTTTACATCACTTTCACTCTTCACATCACATTTCAATTTCTTGCCTCTTGTTGTCACCATGTCAAAAAGAAAACTTTGTTTTTTATCGCTGCAAGACAGAATATCTGTTATTAATGAATCCGAGAAAGGAAAATCTCAACGAGAATTGGCCCAACAATTCCATTGTGGTAAAACCCAAATTCAGTCAATTCTTGCAGAACGTCAGCGTTATCTGAAAGAATGGGAAGAAAGCATTAACAAAGAGAGGAAAAAGAGACGATGGCAGCCGTATGAAGAGATCAATAATGCTGTTTTAGAATGGTTTAATCGTGCTCAGGCCAAGGGACTACCTGTAAGTGGACCGATGCTTCAGGAGAAAGCTCTCCAGTTTGCCTTGGAACTGAAAATTGAAAATTTTCACGCAAATAATGGATGTCTAGAAAAATTTCGTCAACGCCACAATATCGTCTTTCGAGCCATTTGTGGTGAAAGTGCTGCAGTAGATGAAAATTGTGTCGCAGATTGGAAAACAAGACTCAGTGAAATTACAAGAGGCTATCAAGATTGCGATATATACAACAAGGACGAAACTGGCTTGTTCTTTAGGGCAATTCCAGACAAGACATTAACCTTAAAAGGTGATCAGTGCAAGGAGGGAAAATAGCAAAGGAACGATTGACCATTGCCTTATGTGCCAATTTGTGTGGAGAAAAAGAACAACCACTGGTTATTCATACAGCTCTTCGACCAAGATGTTTCAAAAATGTTGATCTTTCATCACTCGGTGTTTCATGGCAAGCAAACCGGAAAGCTTGGATGACATGTGAAATCCTTCGTTCCTGGCTGATCAAGCTAAATGAAAAAATGAAGCAGCAAAACAGAAAAATTCTTCTTTTCCTTCATAATGCTCCCTGCCATGCTAAGGAAAAACTTTCAAACGTGGAGCTGAAATTCTTTCCATCGAACACAACGGCTTGTTTGCAACCAATGGATAATGGCATAATTCAAGCTTTTAAAATAAATTATCAAAAAAAGCTTTTGCATTCACTGGTTGCAAAAATGGATGATACTGCATCTGTTAGTGAACTGTCAAAGGCTGTGAATGTGTATGATGCCATTTGTTGGTTGAAAACATCATGGAATGAAGTTAAAGCCGAGACAATAACAAAATGTTTTGTTAACTGTGGCTTCAGCAGCGCTTCTGAACCAGCAACAAATGAAGAACCACCAAGAGAAGATGAAAGACATCTAGAAGATCTAGCAGAAGCTGCCAACATCAACATTGACTTTTCCGCAATCAATGAGAGCATTGAATGCTATAATGAAGCATGGGATGATGTGATTATCGAAATGTTCGATACAACTGTGAAAAACGATGATAGTGATGAAGAAATTTTGGAAAATGAGAAGGAGCCGATACCCCTAAAAGATGCACTTGACAGTATTCAATGTCATAAATCACTTGCATGTGATTTGAAAAGTCAAAATTTGCTGTAGTTGTTAGAACAGGTGGAAAAGGAATATGAACAAGTTATAGTACATAAAAAGTTGAACAGAAAAAAACAAATTTCAATATTGCAGTTTATGAATAAAGAATAGGGGAAAATTTTGATCCAATAATTGGGACCACTTTTATTGCAATATACGTAATTATACATGTTTTAATTTGTTTTCATGCACTGTTTATTTTGAATAGCCACATTAATGTATAAAGTTTTGCAAACTTCATTCAAATTCATTAATAAAACTTTAGTCTATGATGCAAACCACTAAAATAATAAATGAAACATAAAAATAAGCTTAAAATGTTAAACAGTTTAAACAATGAAACTTTATAAATTACGCTTACTCTATATTGTAGTCCCCCCAATTCTTTAAGAAGACCACCTCTCCTGACGACCACTTTTACGTGGAACCATTGCTGGTCGGCTTAAAGAGGTTTCACTGTATCAGTTTCAGCAGCAAGGATTGGCGTCTCACACAATCAGTTGAGATCTTTAAAATTTTCTAATACGTTTAGGTAAACATTATAACTTCTCTAAAGAAAGTTACTAAATTGCAAAAACCATAAGAAAAATAAATTTTCTCCAGTTATTAGCTCATGAGGAAAAGAACTCACACATTTTCAGGATAAGCTTGAGTAGCTGCACACTTAGAAGTTGTATTCTCTTATTTGTTTTAGAATAATTTCTTTTCTTACATCTCTCCAAAGATTTTAATAAAAAAAAAGAAATAATAATGATTTTTTTTATTTTATTTATTTATTACTTTTTATAACTTAAAACGTGAATCATTAAGGCAAGCGTTGTACCTGACGAAAAAGACAGGCTCTGGCACGAAAAAGTCACCTCTTCTTCTTAGTCGAAGCAACAATGTAACCTTCACTGTTTCTAATAAACGAAAAAATACTGGTTGCTAAAATCCAACATGGGAACAATGAATATTACATTATTGTTTGGACTAAGATGGTCAGGTGACTTTTCAGTGCCAGGTGTGTCTTTTTCGTCGGCTGCAGCATGTATTAATTTCATCAACCACTGTTCACCCAGCCGATTGCTGACGCAAACACCACGAGCTGATTGTTCACACATGCAAGGAAACAAATATAAACCAAGTCTATTTCATATATATTTATATAAAGATTATTAATTTCTACGTTTTTAAGAGACTTATCTCCAGTTTTAGATTTTTTCCATCATTGTGGTAGTATTACACGGCTGTGTGTTAAATTTTAACTTTATAGCTTACTTCTAAGTTACCTTTTAAAACCGGACAAACATTCTTACATTGCCTTTTATATGTATAGATTCTTGTCACGCCATAAATATAAGAATGAAAGAGCACATTGCCTCTATAAAGGGGGAGACGTCAACAAATATATTTCAATAACTCACCAACTCTCCGCCAGATATTTCCTTCGATGGAACACCGACCGGCACGACTTCACTGTCAAACATGTCAGGGTAGAAGAACGATAATAGCGCTGAACATGACAAAGGAACATCGCCAAGTTATCTTTGTAGACATTGCTCACATTGAGTAGTCAAGGAGAAACAAAAGGCAATAATACGAGGGTTGGGGCATAAGTCATGGCAACTATTTTTTTTCTTGTAGATATGTGAACGGATCACAAACGTATATGTGTCGAGTGTGGAAGTTCTGCAGGCATTGTGTGTATGCAGAACAACAGATGGCTCTGTGATAGCTGGTAGTAGCGCAGCGAGGGCTGTGAAATCAGTCAGTTGGTGAGTGTCGTGCGAGTTAGAAGTAACCCGTGTTGAGCAGCGCGCTTACATCAAAATAGCTGTTCTCCGAGGGAGAAATGCGATGGAATGTCACAGTGAATTAGTGGAAGCCCTTAGGAATAATGCCCTACCATACCGTACAGTAGCACGGTGGGTAGGAAAGTTTCAGCAAGGACGTGTGTCAACCAGTGATGAGCAACGTTAGGCCATATTGCCCTGTATACTACCGTAATAAATTAGTGTGTTACGATATTTCAGTGCTATTCATTATCCACACATGTACTTAACACCTTGTCCTTTCGTCTGTATATGTCACATTTTCAAACCGGACTGGTATCTTCAAGAAAAAAAATAGTTGCCATGACTTTTGCCCCAACCCTCGTATTAATACGCATAACAATTCTAGTAAAATTCATATGATAATACAAACATAAAATATTGTTTGAACTCAATTAGAACGGATTTATTAATTGATCCATTTTCAGAATGATCCTTTCATTACTCTGTTAGGCTTAAAAGCAAAACAACTCCACTTATTTTCGCTACTCGAAAAATCACCATCTCGTTCGAAAAATTTTTTTTTAATCTCGTAGTTAATTCTAAAAACGACGAATCAGCATCCCTTGCAATATGGAGAATTTTCATCTTTGCCGACAATGCTAACCAATTAAACGACACACTGTTGGCGATTTTTAATATTATACTCAGATATTACTATTTAATAATTATTAAAGCAAAATAATATGATATTTCAAAACAAAACCCAATAATCAATATTAAAACACATACGGATTAAAATAAAAGAATGAATAATTTATTGGCAGCAGTGAACTAAAATTAAAAAAAATAATAAACTGACATCATATGTCACAAAAGAAATTCCAGTGGAAAAAACTAATTTTATATGGTTTTTCCAGCTTTTTCAGGCCTTGAAAACCGTTTAATAAAATTCTAAGCTTTTCCAGGGATTTAAGGCCGCGTAGGAACCCTGATTTAATATTCCTATAATAAATGCAATGAGAATATGATTAAAAAAATTGGGGGGGGGGGTGCTTATTCTATCTCGAAAATTAGAGTAATGCATCAAACAACTCATAACGACGAAGAATGTTTTTGCCAATTGATAAGTATGGTTCAAAGATTGTCGAATTGGTTCACTGCCACGTGTTCTAAAGCCACCATTATGATACTCTCTTAGAAATTTTCAAGACTACAATCTGGCACCAATACATGAAACAACTACGTGTCATGAATGAAGATGACTAAGAATATGGTCAAAATTGGTTCACTAGTAGATGTGTTAAAGACATAGAACCACTGGAAACTTTCAATGCCAAGATATGGCATGTAAAACATCAAACACCTTGTAACGAGGAGTCATGAGTGAATAAAACGAATGATTAAGGACTTAAAAACATGGACGAAATTGGATCAGTGATATCTGTACTAATGATATAATTATGGTACCACTAGAAATTTTCAAAGCTAAGATACAGCCTATATGTAGGGTTCTCCCCAGGCCCTTTTTAACGGGCATGCCGCCCAGCTGATTTTGGCAACCGCCCGGCTGAATACACAAAAAATGCACAACATTGCATAATATTTTATTTGTTTTTAATTTTTGTCCACCCGGTTATTTTAGCTTACCACCCACCTGATAAAATTTTCTGGTGCGAACACTGTATATGATAATATATAAAACAACCTCTTAACGATGTTTCAGAACAAATGTATAAGAATAATTAATAAGCTCGAAAATGGTAGAATTTGATTCAGTGGTACCAATGTTAATGATACCATTATGGTACTACTGGAAATTTTCAATGCTAAGATATGGCATGTCACTTTGTTACGGCAATTGGTCATATGTCTAAAACCCAACTGTTCAGAAGAGAATTACGTATTACCAACTAATTGGTCACGTGTCTGTATCTCAGTTGCTATTGGTCTTTCTCTTACGACCTTTTGTCATAAGATGGGGATACGGATACTGATTGTTTCCCTGCAGTAAAAATGAATAGCCAAATTTGGACATACAGGTAGATCCGGTTATACGCTATTTCAGTATCCGTGATTTCGGATATACGCGGTTTTCATTTAGTAGCATCATCGATCGCCAACATGCGAAAGCTCTTCTATTTTTGTTAGGAGTTGAATTCGTTTTTGAGTTTTGTTTTGTTCTTATCCCTGTGCACACTTAGTACATCACTGGCTATCTATGAATGATAAGGTTGCTATACATCAGTTTGGACAAGATCAGCTAAGTTTCTAATCTGTTTGCGAAAAGATTTATTGTTGTAGGACTTAAAATGATACTGAAACATAAAGAAAGTATTATTACCGAAGAAAGAAAGCAGGCTCGAAAATCCTACTCGTTAGAAACTGAGTTGGAGGTCCTCGATGAAGATGAAGAAAACGTTACAGCCGACCATCAAGCAATTTTTAACGAAACATTCTGCCAATTCGAATGATCCCTTAATATCCAGTCCAAGCTCCTCTTCCAAACTGTCTTCGGGATTCCACCAGCACTATTACAGGAAGGAGACTGTTGGAAACAGCATCAGAATCTTCTGTTACGGATGAACCCAAAGCAATATAAAGTTTAGATTGTGGACACTTCTTTTTGGTGTACGTGTACATGTATTTAGAGTATTTTAGGGTATCTTGAGTTTTATAAAATAAAATAAGGTGCTATATTAAGACTAAAAAATAGAAAACTGTTGTATTGCTAATCCTACACTTCTATAACGGAATTATTTACGTTATATCAGGAAAATAATTAATGCTTATGAGAACCAAACTGTATTCTGTACATGTTAAATGGAACCCGTTTTACGTGAATTCGATATACACGGCAGTTTCGCGGAACGTATGTATCGCGTATAACGGGATCTACCTGTACTTAGGGCTGACGGTTAGGTCGTTCCGTGAAAAATTCAAAGAACATCGAAGTGCCTGGATCAACGGAGACGAGAAGTTGGCCTATGGGGATGACCTCATAAAGGCTGGGCATCATATGGCGGTCATAGAAATTTGCATGGAAATACTATGGAAGGGATGAGACAGAGGTAAAATATTGCTAAATGAAGAAATGGAAACCAGAAGGCATTATCACCGAAGCAACGCTGTCCTCCTCAACAGACAAACATCGTTTGAGAGGGACGGCATCAATGAATACCTGATAAAAATGGAAGATGAACAAAAAAATGGAAGAGCCCCCCAATAGGTTGGTGCGTTTGAGAAGTGCTCTACTAGGTCCACCATCACTATTAACATAAAAGGAACATGGTTTCCCTGTTCAATTTTGCAGCAGGATAGCCTCCGAAGATGATGATAATTGAAACGCATTAGGAAATAAACTCTTGTTTACCGTATCACTTTTTGAACCTGTCTCTTTTATTTACTACTAGCTGATATACCTGGCCTTGCTCAGGCTCTTTTTTGATGAAATTTTGCAATATCTGAATGTGAATATACAGAAAAAATAAACACATGAAAAAAGATTTAATTAATATAGTAAAAATTCATATTGAAGAATCGAAAAGAACTTTTTTAAAATGCTCCCATGGATGGCCTCTCCAACTAAAGGCCCTTTAGCAGTTCTACTCTATTTCGCTCGTTTTGGAATGTTGTCTATAGCTGAATATGAAGAATATGACGTAAATTCACGTTCAGAAATTGCAAAATTTTATCAAAAAAAAAAGCCCAAGCAACGCTGGGAATATCAGCTAGTTCATAATAAATCGACAATACCGTATTTTCGCGAATATATCCTGCGGGTTATACGCTTTTTTTTTTTTTTACATCCGCGGGATATACAGCGATGCGGGGTTTCTAAAACATTTTTTTACATAAAATTGGAATTTCGCGGGGTATATTTGCGAAAATACAGTAGTCCTAGATACTTGAAATAAATTTTAAGTCAAAGAACAAAATCCATATTTTATGACCGATGTTAAAACTAAGCTTCCAACATGCGAGTTTTATGTTAATTTATGAAAACCAAAAAACGATAAAAATCCGGAAAAACATAAAATACTGGAAAATTGGATCCAGATAACCAAAAATAAACTAAGCAAACAGTAAATCTCGTGAATTGCCATCACCTTACCAAATTTCATCAATCTAGACCTACTTTTACTCGTGAAATACTGGAAAAACTGTGAGAAATCGCATATTTTTATGGAGGGCCTTAGGGGTGCAAAGGGGTAAAATATGAAAAAAAGCAGAAATTAGTTTTTGCAAATTATGTGAACTATTCTTGGTCCAAATATCTAAGACTTACATGAATTTGCCACAGTGTAGGGTTGACCAGATGCGAACATCAAAATTAGGCCTATTTTGGGTTTTTTTGATTTCCACCTCCCTTAAAATCAATTTTCAAAAGCCAGCGAATGCTTCCTTTTTATATACGTCCTTTACATCCTCGTGTGCAATTTTGAAGCTCTCTGCATTTCTGCATTGGGGTTAATCGGCAAAAACACAAAATGGGGGGGGGGGAGCAAAGTGAAAATCGTAAACCCGGAAATTCGATTTTTGGAAATATCCCCGAGAAGCTTCCCTCCCAGTTTCGTTGCTTTAGCTTTATTTCCTGCCAAGTTGCATCGAAATATCAGAAAATTTTGTGAAATACTCCCAAAAATCGCACCCTTAAAATTCGAATATCAAAAATCGGGGAAACCGCTTTTTTGGCCCTGTAGCTAGAAACCTTCCTGCAAAATTTCGAAGATCTGCATTCATGGAGAAACGTTTTCATGCTCATTGCTGGATGGAAGACATGCGGTGAGATGCCCAAAATTAAATCAACCTATCACAGAGCCCACTATGCAGTCATTCAAGAATGCAAACACTGTATAATGGATACAGTGGTCTTTTTTTTCAAAATGGAGATCGTTTCTTGAGAATTTACATCTCCTGTAATAAAACAACTGTACAAGACATAAAATGTCTGCGTTGCGGTCTAATATTACTTCCAGTGAAAAGAAACAGTCTTAATGTTAATTACGGTTAGATTTTTCAATTCATAACCGGCCATTATTTGGATGTCCTGACATAATTCTAGCTATATCATTATTTCTGCCATTTCTATTTAGTTTTAGCTATGTTCACAATCATTGTTATTTCAAGATATCTGTGAATGAGATTAATAAAACTTAGCTCTAGTTAATCTGTATTATCTAATAAATGAACTTCAATGAGAGTTATAGCAATTAAACCCTGTAAGAAGTGAAATGGCAAGTAACATGGTAATAAAAAAAATAAACATCTCGAGTATCACACAAGTTTCCTTTCACAGACCATCCTGTTGACAAATGAGATTGTAGCAAATCATAGTAAACATACCAGCATTGGACTTGGAGAATTAAATTTACCAGGTGGCATTCGGTTTCGGTTTGGAGATGTTGTTAAGTCCATTGATGGTGAAAGGAGCATTGGAGGGATCACTGGGCCCATACTATCACTGATCAGAGTTACACTTGGTAAAGCCTAGAAACAAAAGTTTTCATTAGGAACATATATTTTTCCAGTTGAAAGATCTGTTCAAAAAAGATTAAATATTTACTAGAGTAAATGGAGATGAGGAAGAAGATGTGAGTGAGGTTGGGCTTGTTTTCTCTTTTCCTTTTTGTTTCACAGTGCTTTTTTTTTTGTAAATATTAGGAGTTCTTTTGTTTATGTTTTTCAGTAAAGATTCTTGTGCGATATCAACATCAGAATTTGGAGACTGTACTATTCTATTGTGCTTCAAATGATTAAAGTGACTGGACACTCGGTGCAACCAAGCCTGAAAGAGAAACATGATCTTAATTGGAGAGAAAATCTCGATCCAAATTATAAAATTAAATAATAAACCAATACATAAAGTATGAACTGGTCTTGATTTAAGCAATATGATAATTTATTGAATATGGCAAGGTGTTTCAACTATTACTGTCATAAACTTCGCTGATATGAAGAATAAGGTTGTGTAAATTTTTTGAGTTAGTTAAGATAGAGATTGACGAATCAGGAGTTGAGCAGTGAACTATACCTTATAGTTCATACTTAATTTATTGATTTATACAGCAATATCAACCCTATACTTTGATTAACGACAACACCTTTTCCACAGTGAAGAACGGAGAAAAAGGTATTTGTTTTCCTTGGAAGTTAAGATATTCTGAAGAAGTTACTCTGATTATTTGGTAATTATATGTAGAAAAGGAATGGAAAAGTTTACATCAGGGCTCGCTCCAGTCATTCCAACTAGGAAACTTCATGGAGTGATAATAAAAAATTACAAACTGAAACTTATATCGGTAACACCAGAAATGGATAAAGGAGGGGGGTGGGGGGGTTATCACCTATATCCAATAATATAGCAATCCTTTAAAATTACATGCCAAGACTTATATACAAAGATTTTATATGCATATTAAATATTCTAGCCACATACAAGGTGTAGAGGAAATTCTTGAAACAATCAAATAACTTTAGAACGAAAGGTGCTAATGTAGAGGCATAAAAGTCAGATCCATCTATAGGAAAGTGGTTGTGTCCGATAGAATAAATTATTCCCAACGATCCTAATGTAAGTGCTGAGAAGTTACAAAAACAAACTTTTGAACCATGATAGATAGAGAAAAAGTTCCAATAGACCCTTTTCATGAAGTCATTCGTGCATGCGCACAGTCATCGCATATGGGAAAACAACTTCCTGTAAAGCCAGCAGTTCACTCCATTCTCAGTATTTATCAATGGTGTCAACTACAATAAAGACTAGATCGACCCTTCGATGAGCGTGTTAGCCCAGGGTCTTGTCCAAAGAATTGCCTTGTATCAGATATTAGGTGCACGATAATATTCGGTGAACAGAAAAAAGCACACATGAAAATTGCACACAAAAAAGCATACATGGAAAATTGCACACACTGAAAAATGCTCACATGGAAAAAAGCCCATGGGCAAAAATGTCCACAATGAAAAATGCACACACACATGCAACACAATGAGCTAAAGTGAAGAGATCTTTATTCATATTGAAATAGCAACTTCAATAACAAAAATAAAATGAATAAATAATTGAATTGAATGATATAATTACAGTATTAATATGTACGATCTCTCTCAGATGGGGTTAATAA
>JAHWFO010013952.1:343887-375883 GCA_023313115.1 Rhysida immarginata
TCAATAAATTTAGTATCAGAAATTATCAGAAAAATCAATATATGGACAAGAGGGAATGATCGAGTGGCATTTAGTGATTGTTTTAATTGATTTTATTCAATTTTTCATTACGGCAAATATTAAATAGGAGCAATTTCGTGCATTTGTTTTCTACACATGAATATTCCAATGTACAGTGTCCTGAAGCGACTATTTGACTGGAAATCATAGTTTAATAAGCATCGCTCAAACGTCAAAATTGCATAATATCAAAGCAACTGGCATTATTAAATCAGATTTAACAATGACATTGATGTCACTTCCCTGTCGATTACAAAGCAGTCAAATATCCAAAAACTCGCCCTTGAAGGCGTTTCATGTATGGACCCCCCTCTCCCCGTTTTACGAGTTTCATGCTTTTGTTTTCTTTATGTGAATAATGGATTTCTACTAAAGTGGTGATGCTCTACAACTTTATAATTGGAACTTTTTTCCTATCTACCATGGGTCAAAAGTTATTTTCATAATTTTTTTGAGTTTATATTAGGAGCGCTGGGAATACTTTTTTTCATTCGGACATGGCCACCTTTCTATCGAGACCTGACCTGACTTTTATGGATTATCACCTTTTGTTCTAAAGTTATTCGACTGTTTCGGAAATTTCCTTTACACCCTGCACATGGACATTTAATGTGTCTATAAAATCTTTGAATTGATGAAGTGGGTACCCCAGAAGTGAAAATTCCCTACTGCAAAGATAAAATTGACAGGCAGCACTCTGTAATCTTTTCATAATTGATATATTATTGGATATAAGTGTTACGTACGAGGTCTGTTCAAAAAATACGTAGACTGTTTGAATTGCACGGGCCCTGTTGGTCCCAATCAAAATCGCTTGGTGTCGCCATCTTCTGACAGATCCGCTGATTACAAGGCAGTTTTTTGATTGCAAATATCAGTATTGGTTGATTAGCTACGTGGTTGTTTGTGAAGTGTGTTTTTTTTTGTTTGGCGGAATTTTAGAATGAGTGACTTGAACGAGCAAAGAGTTGCTGTGAAATTTTGTGTTAAACTCGGAAAAACTGCCACTGGACGAGTGGAAAAGGCCAGAAATGTGGACGAGAGGTGACTGGTTGTTTCATCACGACAACGCTCCAGCCCATTCAGCCCTCAGAACTCGAGAGTTTTTGGCCAAACACTTGATCACTGTTCTTCCTCACCCACCCTACTCACCTGACCTCGCTCCTTGTGACTTCTTCTTGTTTCCCAAACTCAAAAGACCTTTGAAAGGAAGGAAATTTGAGACGATTCCCGACATAAAGGCAAAAGCGACGAAGGCGCTGAAGGACATCACAAAAGAAGCGTTCCAGGACTGTTTCCAAAAGTGGAAACACCGTTGGGATAAGTGTGTGCGTCGGGGAGGAGAGTACTTTGAAGGGGACCCAGATGTGTAACTTCTGAATAAAGTATATTTTGTTTTAAGACGTCAGTCTACGTATTTTTTGAACAGACTTCGTATATTAGTTTTGGTTCGGAATTTTATTATCACTCCATGAGGTTTCCTAGTAAGAAGTTCTTAAGATACACTATCTACCAATAATTTTCTGGACACCCCTGCAAATCAGAGGATGACCCCCGTTCGAATAAATAAAACACATCGGATAATCATAGAAGTCGAATAGAGGCAGCATGACAACATGATGGGAAATGAGTGACTTTAAGAGAGGTGTCACTGTGGGATGTCACATAGGTAGCTATGTTAATAAGTGCCACCAAGATGATGTGTAGGGCATTCAAAATCAGCGATTGGTAATGCGATTTGCAAATGACAACATTCCAGCAATACCAGTGCAAGAATGGCATTAAAGAGTTTGTGTGCACAAACAGGCTAAAATCAGTACAGATTGAAAATCAGAAATCTGTGAGACAAACTGGAATGATGATAGAAGTTAAGAATAACTCATCTGAAATCACGTACTGCTCTAATGGGAAAAATGGAGATAAATTACAGCTAATGTCTACCAAGAAATAATGGATAACCTTCCATAAAGGTCAAAGATGGCTATCCAGGCCAAAGGCGGACATTACAGAATAAGTGCATCGGTGATATAGAGGGTGAGCACAAAAACAGTCCTTGATTTCATACAGTTATAAAATCAAAAGTTAATGGATTATTCTTACGCACTATTAGCTAAATTTGCTTCGATTCAAAGTTTCATGTGTTATTGGTTGGTACTATATACACTAACGTGCACCCCTACTGTATTCAATAAACATCGATGCGATAATCTTGCTCAGACCAGACACTCTGCAGCATATCAGGATGATCAAGTTTACAGCTTTATTGATGCGTTCCTGCAGATCATCAAGGGTTGTGGGTACTGGAGGTACATACACTTTGTCCTTCACGTATCCACAAAGGAAAAAGTCACAAACTGTTAGGTCCGGTGATCTCAGGGGCCACTTGCAAAACATCTGGTCCTTTGGCCCAGCATGGACAATCCATCTGCTTGGTATGCGCTCACTGAGAAATCTGCGGACAGCGAGATGCCAGTGAGGCAGTGCCCCATCTTGCTCATCCTCACTGTCATCTCATGTCTGCAGATTTCTAAATGAGTGCATACCAGACATTCTGCAAGTGACCCCCAAGATCACCGGACCTGACAGTTTTTGACTTTTTCCTTTGAGGGTATGTGAGAGGCAAAGTGTATGTATGTGCACCACTCCGAAACCCTGGATGATCTGCAGGAACGCATCACTGAAGCTGTAAATTCGACACTCCGGAAATGCTGCAGAGAATCTGATTTGAGCTAGATTATCGCATTGATGTTTACCAAGTAACAGGAGGGTTGCACATGATACCAACCAATACCACATGAAACTTTATGAGTTGAAGCAAATTTAGCCAACAATGTATAAGAATGTTCCAAAAAGTTTTGATTTTTTTAAGACCGTTTGAAATCAAGGACTGCTTTGGTTCTCACTCTGTATGTTTACTTGTATAGTGTCTGGACAATTATTGGTAGCTAGTGTACATATTAACATCATTGCTCTTCAGTGTCAGTATAATTTTTCTTTCCCTTTTCTACATTGTAATTCATTTATTATTTACATTCATTCAATCATATAAGCTTAAAAACAAGGAAACAGACCTTCAGTCCCTTAGAAGGATTAATTTCATCTTCTCCTCTGTAATGAAATAAGAAAAACCGTTAAACATAGAATCCTAGTCATAAATTTAAGTGAAAAATCATAAATGTACCCTTCCTTCCGTTTATACACATTTTTAAAATTTTCCTCAGCAAAATTCCTTGTTATGGAAAATGGAATCAAGGTCATCTGAAAAGGCTATGTTACACAGGACAGGGCTGTTACTTTATGGTGTTCACTTTGCTATCAGCATGAAGGATATTGTGTGATTAATTGGACTATGCACAATTTTTGCAATAGTGCAATGCAGAATGATTATACAGTAGAGGACCGCAAATCCGGAATGATCGGGACCAGAAACTTTATGGATTCGTGGTTTCCAGATATACTTAACGCATCTGTGTATATTTAATTAAATCATTTCTGTCGACGGTTATTATAAATTTCTTTTAAAATAAAAATTTTCACAATTATACAGTTAAAGTAATTACTGACTTCTGGATTTGTGATTTCCGGATTTGAGGTCCTCCACTGCAGGTGCACTATGACCAAAACTTCTTGTTTTAGCTACTATGTGACAATATCAAGTGCATACTATATTTTAAAAGTGTTTTCTTCAGTTCACTGTTATACTCTTGGTTATTTAACAAACTGTTGCCTTACAGTTAGCATGTAAAATCATTTCCAAATACCATGGCCATTCTCAATGAAGAATGCTGGAGTCTCTCTGGCTCAAGACTTTTTCGAGCATACACATAAGTAGCTGCATGAGAAAAGTCCAATTTATGCTGACAATTGTAGAAATGCTAGGTCCAACTTGTCTTACACCAACTGATATCTATAGCTGCTCACATGTTTAGTTTTTCTCCATCTTGCTGAAAATACGAGGTCTGTTCAAAAAAAGACTGAACTTTTGATAGCAAACAAACCATTGCACCAATTGAGCTCTTGTAAGTGGTGCTACCTAGTGACAACCTTTGGTAACAAAATATTGTTTGGTGTATCATTCTACCTTTATCTGATAACGATCTACAGCTGCCAAAGTGAACTCATACAGTCACCAATCTGCTAAATGAAGATGAAAGACTTTGTGGAGCAAACAAGGCCTGAGATGTGGAACGCACCAAGTCACTTGTTTCTCTTGTTGGCCAATTTTTGGCTGCTACAAAAGTAGTCGTTCTTCCCTACTATCTGTACTCTCCAGACTTATTCCTCTTTCCAAATTTGAAAACATCTTAAAAGGATATTGTTTTCAAAATGTAGATGAAATTAAACAGAGTTTGCAGTCAGCTGCATGCCATCCCAAAAATGAATTCCAGGTAGCATTCCAACAGTGACAGAAATGATGGGAGCAATGCATTACATGCAAGGGGGGCCACTGTGAAGGAGACAAACATATATAATGTTGTAATTCAAATAATAATGTGAGGATGTCAAAAGTTTGTTGTTTTTTTTTGTTTTTTTTTTTATGACCAGACCTCTTGAAATTTTCTTTAACTAAGATCGAATGATTGTTGATCATGTTCAGTGAGCTGGAAAAATAACTTACTTCAGCATCACAGTGAAGCCATATTTTATTGATTACTTAAGTTTAGTCAGCAAGGACAGGACAGTGAAAAAGTGATTAAATACTGCGTTGCTCTTGGTTGTAAAAACATTGAAAAAAATTTGCTTCTTCATTTCCATAGGAAAGTATGAAAATAAGCTGGATAAACAGCTTGAGTGAAACCAGATTATCGATTACATATGTCTATGAAGTGACTGACCATGACTGCCCTCCGACCTTGATCACGGTCATTTGGCTAAAACTGTCCATTCTAACTGACAAGCCACAACACATGAAATCACTGGCAATTTAGACGATTTCTAGCAAGTCAGTACAGCATAATATCCATGGGTTATAATAGTAGAAGACCCACCAGACCAGAATACCACTGCTAATGCACAGCTGCCTCATCAACATATTATGTGAACCCTAAATAACTGGAAACTGGTAGTTTGGTCCTATCAATCACAGTTACACTGGGTTGATAGAAGACTCCAGGTGAGGAGTAGACCCTATCTTATCTTATCTTATCTAGTACAGAGGGTGTTTTGCGCCATCCCATTATAAACGACTGCTACGAGATGACAGTAGCAGCCGGGACCGACGGCTTAACGTGCCCTCCGAAGCACGGGGGGTTTCATGATGGAAGAGCTGCTGGGGATAAACGAACCAGAGGCTGTCACCAACTGCTGGAAAACCAGCTATGGTCAATCGGCAAATGGGTCAGACCAAAGTCCCCCAACAGCCGCGCCCCAAATAGCTGTCCCGCCAGCGGTGGCCCTCAAGCCCTGGCCGTCACCCAACCAGCAGCTGGCCGCGCCTGAAGTTGCTGAACTCCATCGATTGGCAAGCCAACCGACGAGACAACCAGGCCACGGCCACCCCCAGTAGACCCTAAGAGTCATGGACCCAATTTGTAAACATGCCACTGTATAAGTTATTTGGATTCCATACTGTTGTGGAGAGTTTTGTGTCCACTGGTCCTCCTAGACACATCATTGAATGGTCCCCGCTATGTTGCGCTGCTTGATGACCATTTATACCCCTCCATGGACTTTGTGTACCTCCACAATGATGGGATCCTCCATAAGAATATGCTCCATGTCACGGAGCCTAAATTATGTAGAACTGGTCTGAGGAGCATTCAAGAGAGTTCCAATAAATGGTATGGCCAGCTCGCTCTCCAAATACAAACCCCACTGAACATTTATAGGGTGTGTTGAAGAGGTCCCTGCATATCAAAAATCTCTCGCCTACCAATACTAGAATCCTAAATTTAGTTTTATGTAGACCCTAATTGCAATGTTAACTTTCTACGAGTGATCTTATAACATTTGAAGATTCATATCATTTGCTCATGTATATGAACTTTTGTGAAGATACAGTTCATAATTTTGTTTACAATCTTACAAAAATATATTCAACATTGCTTACGTGAAACGGATTTCAGGAAAATTATTATTAGAACTGCTTTGAGATATGAATGCTTCATCCACAAAGTGCAGAGTTCGTGATGCCAACAAACGTATCAATTCAGCATCTGCTTCCTCTATAATGAAATAAAAGCATACAGTATAACTAAAGATATATGAATAATAATTACAAAGACTACATTCTTAGTAAGCTGACATGAATAATTCATGAGTTACCTACTAAAGATGCTAAATCAAATGCAGTACAACCATTCAGTGCCCTGATATTAACATCAGCACCAGCTTCGATAAGGAATTTGGCTATGTTATTTTTTCTATAAGAAGAAAGAAATTGTAGATTTGAAATCACATACAAAAATAACTAATTACCCAATAATGATGAATACGAATTTGTATTTCACTCTAACTTAAAAAAATATTTCATTTCTGTACACAATAAATTTTGTTTATTAATCTGCAGGAATATTTCAATTACATCTATCCTCGTTTATCACGACATCGTTTATCACTGTATCCTTGTCATGCTTTTTACGGACTGATTTGTGTTATCATGGATTCAGCTGTGTAGCATTGTTTGTTTGTAGAAATAAATTGAGGTTTATTACTTTTTGAATGGTCCTGGTATATAATCTTGAAGCACAGCTGCTTCACAGTAATTTTCATTAGCTTGCTGATGGTTTTGAAAGGGAAAGTCCTCCATTCTGTAAGCAGGTCCCTGCACTGGGCTTTCACTTTGACTGATTAGTAGTCTTTAAGATAGTTGGAGACAGCTTAGCTATACCAGCATTCCCCAACTGGCAGAAGCGACAAGCTAAAGACTTGTGATCCCTGGTTAAATACAGGTCACAGAATATTTCCTTCCCTTTTTCATCGATATTTATTTCTATTCTGCACTTACATGAACGAGTGCTTTTTTGTAGTGAAGCATTTTTTTTCTTGACCAATTCCATAAGTTTCCTATATTGCTGCCTTCAGTTTCTTCAAAGGTGTTGTGTAGAATGGATAGTAACAGTTTTTACGTTTTCAAGATAAGCAATTAACAAAATTTCTTGATGTGAAATTCTCAAAATAAAAAAAAATAAATAAATAAATAAAAAAATAAAATAAAAAAAAAGGCAAAAAGGAAATGAGGTTGATGATTTCTACTGCAGTCGGCTGAGACAGCAGATGCCAAAACATAGTCAAATATATTTGCACTCATAAAGTCTCAACAGTGCAGGAATTAGCAACACTCATCAATTTCATTTCTGAGCGATGCATCAGAGTCACAGCTTACAAAACTGCAATAGATATACTGAACTTCTAATTTTTTAAAATTTACATAAAAAATGTTTGCTGTATTCTGTCCCAATTGTTGAACCAATCTGATCACCTTATTGAAACCGAACATTTAAAACTTAAATGTAATTAAGGGAGGCTATAATAACTGTACGAATACCAGCAATAATGTTTTTTTTTAGAAAAATGAGCTATTTGTTCAAGTATCAAAAATGTTGAAAATAACAATAATAATATACCCATGAAAAATTGCCTGCATTAATGCTGTCCAACCACTAACGGTATCTTTTGCATTTAGATTGGCTTCCATCTGGACCAGTAGCTTTACCAAATCCAACTGTCCCAGCATCGAAGCATACATGAGTGGTGTGGCACCATCTTCTTGTGAAGCTGCATCCTTTTGCGAAGGATCTTCGGCCAACAAATCTCGTACACGTTCAAAATTTCCTTAAACGAGTTTGTAAAATATTGGATCAAAGAATATGTTAAAAATTCTTCGTTTAAAGTTAAAAATTATTTAATTTCTTCTTCTCAATCTCACCATTTTTAGTGGCTTCTAAGATATTATGGCCCAACTGCTCATCATCTGAATTTAAAAATCAACAAGTGCAAATATATGCAATTTTAATGTGCTAAGCAAAACTAAACATAAGGTTGACCTTTTCTTACCAGATATTTGCCGTTTCTTAGTTTTATTTTCCAGATATGCTTTAACAGCCCGCCTTCCTTGTTGAGATGAAATATCAAGAGCAGTTTTGTCACAAATATTGACTAGATTAACATCAGCTCCTCTTTCTACAAGAATTTGTGTAATAGTTTTGTGTCCATTTTTGGCTGCGTACATCAGGGCAGTGTAGCCTTAAAAAAGATAAAGTATATTTTTATTTCTTTTTATTTTCGGCTTTTGTTTGAGACCACTTGAGAAATGTGTGTACTGCATTACCATAACGATGTTAGTTAAAAGCATCGTTACTGCATTCACGAATTCAGTCGATCTGTTGCTAACTTTTTTTTAATTTTTTTAATTTTGACTTCAGATTCAGATATAGCATCTTAAAGTCAGTAAAAGTTATAACAGGCACACGTCAAAAAATTTGAAAAAAATTGGCAACAGAATGACCGACCTCGCAGATCCAGTAATGATATTTTTTACATTGTTGAATATGGAAACAAATGATATAGATGGAGATCAACATTTGCTACACAATGAGCTGGTATCATTCATATGAAATATGAATTGAAACATGATTTACTTAAAATTTATGATGTTTATATCCGATTTTCCCCCACAAAAAGAATGGTGTTCTTTCTTTAAAAAATAGTATTTTAAAAATATAACAGTGTCCAGTCATATAATTAGGACCACCACTCAAATATTATTATGTGAATATGTGACATTATTACAGAGAAGCTTTAAATAGTTTTGTGCCATGTCATGGCAGTGTGATAAAGTTATGGGGGGTATGTTAGTTCTTGCTTATATATATTAAAAGTTTGTTGTCAATTAAACATTTAATTAGTAGTGTATAATCAGTTTTGTTTTGTTTTACCTTTGCATTATTCGTTATAATGTTTGTCGTTTAAAGTTCTTTATGTTTGATGCTTGGACTGAGGTTTATGCTTTTTTGCTCTGGAGGCAACAATGCATGGAGCTCGCTATTGTTGTTGTTTGTTGGAGGCAGTTTTTCTGGGAACTTTTATGATGAAAATTCCCGATTATGAAGTCCTCCGGCTTTGCTATTGTAAGCTCAGAGGAGCCGAAAGAAGAGAGTTCTTTGTTTTAGCACATTTTCGTAGAAAAGTGCTTATGTGATCGGTTTGTCCAGCTGTCCGTCTCTAGGCACAATTCCAACAATTCATTCCATTGCAATAGAGAGTGCGTGTATTGAATTGCTGGAAGACACGAATTATATTTGCATTGGGGAAAATGCGTAATAAGCACATCAGTTTGACTCTGCCCGTGCTCTAAATGTTAATGAGATGGTGCACGTGCAGGATGTACATGATTGACGATTAGTGAAAGGGGAGACAGTCTCTAAATCAAAAGAATTATTTTATTCAGGAGCTTATTGTTTATTACAAAAATTTGAAAACGAATTAACTTTTTCACACTCTGTTTTCACCAATCCATAAATATGGGACAGAGCACGACCAAGTTCGAATGTGAGATAGCCAGAATAGGTACGTACTCTAATGGCACATGTTCTAATGATACCATAATGATACCCCTTAAATATTTCCTATAATAAGATATGGCATGTAATATATCAAACAAATCATCACGATTTGTCATGAACAAATATATAAGAGCAATGAGTCATAGCAGATATTGGACTAGTGGCCACGTGGTAACGTGTAAGGATGTCTCATATATGAATATCACGCTTAAAAATGATAGTGGGAATGAATTAATAGTACGTGTTTTAATGGTATCATATATGGTACCATTAGAACTTTCAATGCTAAGATATGGCATGTAATATATCAACAACTCGTGTCATGAGTGAAACTTGAGTGAAATTGGTTTTAGTGAATAGGTATTCCTAAATTTAAGCAAAACCTATCAAAAGCTTTGCCTGTTGAAACTTTATTTCATTTTTCAACTTTAATTTTTATGTCCACATGACAAAGAAACGATGCAGGAATCTTTTGCAGTTGCTGGCAGCCATTGTGAAAATCAAAACTTACCATAAACACAGATGCTTGTTGATTGCGATTGTTCAATGGGAGAATATTTAGACGTAGTAACTGATGACAATTGCGCGTTCATTTTTAGAGGAAGTGTTCATGTTCACCATAAAGTTCATTGCATGAATGATTGCAAACGAGTTTTTAGAAGCAGTCATACACTTCTGATTGGCCGTCGCCATTTTGATTTCAAAACTTCACTGTCTCATTGCCTTTGTCGAGGTAAACATAACAGAAATTCAAGAAAAAAGTAAATTCTCTGTAAAGTTTCAAATATAAAACATTTAGACATATATCATAAATCAGGGTTCATTTTAGGCGGGGTTTATGGGGCGTGCCACCCCGTTTGCCCTTTGATCCTCATCACACGCCCTGATACCCGAAAATGCACCCATAAATAAAAAAATCTAAAAATTTTGTAACGGGTTAAAGAACTTCAAAAAAAACTGTGCATTTTTAATAGGAAAAAAAAAAAAATCTTTTTTTGAAAACAATGTCCTTTTTTGAAAATTAAGTGCCTTTTTTGATAATGTCGTGCCCTTTTTAGCCCTTAGTACCCTGCCCTTTTTTTTAGTCTAGAATGAACCCTGATGAAAAATAAATGGGCAAAAATCGCCAAGAGATGCCTTTCAAAATTTTTTACAAACCGGAAGTAGAATTTGCAAGCCCATGTCAAAACAGCATTGGAATTGATTTTGTGTTGGAACGGACTGTATTTTACTGGGTCTGTACTGTATTTGTATATGGATCTCATTAAAACTAATCAAATTTATAGAAATATTGTGAGTATCATATAATCTTTGTACTGGTCATGTAGCCTCGTTTTCGATTTACTGGTTAACTCCAAAATCTGAGAAGTCAAAGTTTTTATGTGGTCCACTGACGATTTGAGTTATCAGGGTTCGACTGTACCATTTTTTCATGAATATATTCCGCACCCTTGTATATCCCTCACCCCTGCAAACAGCTGAAAATTCTAATTTTAAGTGCATGTATTAAACAAATTGCATTCCCCTCTAGAGTATTTAATATATGCATCTGAAAAAAGTTTGAAACAATGTTATTTGGTTTGGTTGGTTGGTATATTAGAATATTTGGCGTCGACTACTAAGGTCATTTTGTGCCTTTTACACAAGTTATATCTGTACACAGCCCGGAACTAACAAACATCTATGCCCATGGCGGACTCGAGAACTAGAAAGCCTACGCCCTAGCCCTCTCGGCCGGCCAATTTTATTTTAACCAGAAGATTAATAGATATACAGCAGATGCTATATATGACTTCTTTTCCTTATATGAAAAAAAAGTGACAAAATGTGCTAAAGAACAAGAGATGTAAGCACTAGCAAGGAAAAAACTCTGAACAATTGAGCTGAGAGCCAACACAGAAAATAGCAGATGGCAAATCAGCATATGAAATAAGAATGTGTGGTTTGTTTTTTTAAGTAAGGTCCTTTTGTAAATATCTTCAGAAGTCTTGCATGCTTGTAATGAAAGACATATGCATAGGCTCGCAGCAGCCCTTGCGAACACGCAGACACCATTTATAGACACCATTTATAGCATTAGTGTTTATGCTTCGCACTGTGGCATTAAAATGTTTAAGATTCTTGAGGTTGTTGTGACTGCGAAATGCGGTCGGTTATCCGGCAAGAAACATGACAGCAGCGGACATGCATCGCCATATCAGTAGATGTAAGAACCTAATTCAATGGATCAGCGGGTGGCTGCTCCACGACAATGCAAGACCACGCTCTGCTCAAACGCAAGCTCAATCAGATCTTCTGGTTGGGAACAATTTGACCACCCTCCTTATAGTCCAGACCTCGCATTCAGTGACTACCATCTGTGCCGGTACCTAAAGGAATTTCTCTGCAGCCAACATTTCAGCAGAGATGAAGAATTGAAAACTGCCTGGCTTTCCTCACAGATGGCATACTTCTATGAAGTGCACATTGAGCACTATGACAAGCATTTGAATAAACTTGAAAACTATGTAGAAAAATAGTTAAAAGTACACTGCTGCGCCTTTAAGTCGCAGTTGGCTATGTTGCAAAATCTGATAGTCACTGTCAATGGCTGGATCCTCTTTCTCCCCCCCCCGCCCCGCCCCCTTCTTCAGTGGGACTACTCTTAATTTCGGACTACTCTTATAAGTGGACTCTACTGTACACACATGAGGAAGGGAAGTCATCCAACAATGTTAGTCACTGGCTCTGGGAAGGGCAAGCTATGTAAAAATGCTCCATCTATTGTCCATTCTCACAAATTGAGGCGCCATCTATTGTTCACTTCATTAAAAAAAAATTAATACCATCTTTATTGAATATAAAATAATGCAAATGTGGTGGGTAAATGTCAGATTCCTCCTTGTCACATGCACCAATATTGAGGGAGTATGGTCCTCTCCCTAAATAGTGATTGATTTTTCTTATGTCCATCCACAACAGCTATATTCCTCTAGCTGTCACATGTACAAAGGTCACCACCATTCATACATACTTCTGCTTTTCATAATAATTACCTTACCTCATATAGTTTTTCTTTATTTGTTGTGTCCGCAATAATCCCAATTTAGTTTCTAAATTTATAACTTGATATGTGTTCTGCCATCTAACTCAAATCCCACAGAAATCGTTCCCCAATCTAATTAACCTGTACATGTATGTACTAATTAGTTCATCTGGAAAGATGCCAGATTTATTTCTAAATGAATACTTTATTTCACTTTCAACAACTTAAATAAAGAAGAAATAAGAGATTAATTTGTTAGTCAATAAAAGATCGATCATAGAATTTAAAACTAAATAAAAATATACAGGATGATCCAAAAGTCAGGAAAAACTTTAAAATTCAATAATTCACACACAAATGCAGATTAAAAAGATTCTGTTTGCACAGAAACGATTGAAATGAAGGAAATGCTAGAACTGTTCGTCTTTTGACCAACAGATGGCGTTGTCAGGTTACAGACATCAGTTTATGGACATTTCCGATGGTAAGATGCCAGATTAATTATTGGCTTATAAATCTTCAATGTACCATCTTTCATTCAGCAACACAGCCGTCATATGAGAGACAACACCGTTCACTGCATTAAGCAACATTTCTCTCAGTTTGGCAGATACATGTTGCCAATGATGTGGGTTGGTCGCAGTACATCTTTGACTTCAGGTATTCCTAAAGCTAAAAGTTACAAGACGTCAGATCGGGTGACCTGGGTGGCCATGCATGCAGAAAGTATCGACTGAGGACACGATTCTCCCTAAATGATGAGCAGAGCAGTCGTTGCACAAGTAGCAATATGCAGTGTTGCTCCATCTTGCATAAAGGTGAGTGTAAGGAGTGCTTGTCACTTTTGCAATTCTGGAATTATGCTGGTCGGTAACAGTGATTGTAACTATTTTTAGAACAGTCCCTCTGAGTTTCTTGATGAAAACTGGACTAATTATGAAATCAGTAATGAAGCCACACAATACTGTAATATTTGGTTGATGTAGGGGTTGTTCAACAAATGCATGTGGGTGTGCTATCACTGCCAGACAGAGTGAAATGCACTTCATCGGTCCAAAGCACTGTGAAAAGGCAGTTGTGCTGCTGCTCTATTTTACTGAATAACCAATTAGTGAAATCTTGACAAGTGATGAAGTTGTCAGTGTCAGTTCGTGATTATGTTGCAACTTGTATGGAAATTGCTTAAGGATAATTCGCAGTGACCGCCATACACTGCTCTATGAAATGCCAATCTGTCAGGACACTTCTCGCACACTGTATTCCCTGTGTGTAGAAATCTCCGACAGTGCAAGCAATGGGCGACAGCGATGGATGGTAAAGGTCGACAGAGTCTGTTCGACTCTCTGGGCAACAGCAATGGATGGTAAGGTCAGCAATTTCATGGACGTGCAACCAAAAAATCATCTTATCACTTTTGTTATTACAGCACATGTCACAGGTCCTTTACCGTCTCACATTCCATGCATGCATTGATATGCCTGCAAAGCCACACAGGCACTTTCCTTATTCTGATAATAAAGTTTAACTAATAGGGCATTCTCGATTAATGACAGCATTTATATGCCTACAATTTTGTTATGAGGAGGCAGAACAAGTATTATCTGCTTCTGAAATAGAGCTATCATTATACCGTTTGAAAACGGGCATAAACTGATCTCTGTAACCTGACAACGCCATCTGTTAGTCCAAAACCGAACAATTAATTTCTATCATTAATTTTTTTCCCCCTGGAAAACAGAATCATTTTATCTGCATTCATGTGCGAATTAAAGTTTTTCCTGACTTTTGGATTACCCTCTATTTAACTAAACACGAACTACGTTTGATTTAAATAATGATTCTGAGATTTTTCCCTTAGTTAGTTAAAAAAGTCACGTGAGAAATTACACCATGTGCTTCTTTCATATGCTTAAAATGCACACACGAGTTAACCATTCACTGGTTGTCATTAGTCACATCTCTTTTTACCTGATCGTGCTCTCAGCATTGCCATGATTACATGGAGGCAGGAAATTGGCCAATTATTCATTGCTTCTCTCGCACAGAGATCAGCAATGGACTCAAAGAAAAATAAAAACGACAGTGAAATAATATTTATTTACTAGACCGCTGATCCGTCACATGATGGGTTACCAATGTAGAGGTTGACAGGGTGAAGAAATGAGAAGTGGTGTTTTATAATGGTCTTTTCCTGCGACATATCTGTTTTGGGTCCATGTGCGTAAATTATTGCACCAGTACAGAAGGTTGATGTGCTGCTGTGCATTATCACAGTATTAATGAAAAGGACTGCACAAATGTGGAAGCAATACAGAAAGGACTGGAAAGGAAAATAGGACATATTTGGCTGTGTGTTGGTGTACTGACATGTTCATTGTATGTTGGTCCGTTTATTTGAATTTTTGGCGTCGACTACTAAGGTCATTTTGAGCCTTTTACACAAGTTATATCTGTACGCAGCCCGGAACAAACACAAACATCCATGCCTACGGCGGAATTCGAACCCACTACCAGGTGGACTTGAGAACTAGAAAGCCTATGCCCTAGCCCTCTCGGCCACCTGGCTGGCGTACATATTGTATGTCAACATGCAGAATGAGTAATAGCAAATCTATCTTACTTACTCATACTTAGTAAAATAAGTTATACATTAATCTATTTTCTTTCTGCAAATCTCCTTAGATGATCCAAAGCTGTTTTAGATGTGCCGTACTCTACAGAAATAGAACAATTCCTGGCTTCAGACTGATTGTTCTAAACTTCTTTGTTAATTTCAGACGGACAACAATTTTAGTATGTTAGATTAAGATACACAAGATTTGTAATAATATTTATAAAATAACACAAACAGATTCAAACAACATTATCTGACTTTGCCATGACATACTTCTATAATGTCACAATTGTTGTTTTTTTTAATGTTTTAAGAGTGTAAAGATACTTTTCAGACACCCTATACAGTAAGTTCATCTTCACATGACATTCAAGATGTATATTTTGATTGTTTTTTATAATATTATCCAGTTTTAGTCTTTTATATAATTATATAATTTCATCCATATATAATTATATTGTTTTCCTATGTATTTTTGTTTTGTGATTTTTTTTTGTCTTTGTTCTCAATGCCTTGGTGGGGATTCCTGTGTGGCACCGAGCTACCTTTATGCTTATCTTTGGTAGCAATCAATAAATCAATCAATCAATATTTCTTGTAAGTCTTCATGCTTCATTTCCAGCTAGAAAGATTGGTGTTTATTCCAAAGCTTTATTACTATTATTAGTAAAAGGAGATATTACAGCTTTTTTCATTTGGTTTAATGTAAGTTTCAAACATTTAATGTTTGTTTCATATCATTTAATGTCTTTTTCACATCATTTAATGTTCGTTTCAAATCATTTAATGTTTGTTTCAAGTCATTTAATGTACATTCCGATTCTTTAATGCATGCTTCAAATCAAACAGTGTAAGCATTCAAAATAAATAATGTGAGTTTCAAAATTGATAATGTGAAGTCTACATACATAATGCAGGTTTGTAAAGAGTTTACTGTAATGTAACTTTGTAAAGAGTTTATTGTAAGTTTTACAAAAAACAAATACACCTTTTATGAACTGTGATTTACAGAAATACTATTCATATCCGGAATAGTCTAAATTTATAAGAATTTAGCAATTGTATGTAAGAAATTACTGTATGTAGAAATACAGTAAGAAAGTAGCATTGTACATATATGTACTACAAAAAACTAAAATGAATGGAAATGAAAATATTTGTACACAGTAAATTACAACTGTTCTTCTACTTCTCGTAATCCTCTACCTCGTAATCCATTGCTGTTGGTTGTTTGGAATTTTTGCATTCTTACAACCCTTTTTACTTTGTCTACTACTGCACTGTTGTTCCTCAACTGGTATTTGTTGTTGCTCATTTTGCACTTGTTGATTTGGTTCATGCACTGACTATTTTACATGTATTACAGTAATGTAAGAAAATTTATATATATACATGCTTTGAATTTACAATAAGTAAATACATCTATTTACCTCACTGTTTTCAAAATGCTCATCAGTGTTAAATGATTTGAAACAAACATTAAATGTTATGAAACAAACATTAAATGATGTGAAAAAGACATTAAATGATATGAAACAAACATTAAATGTTTGAAACTTACATTAAACCAACAGAAAAAAGCTGTAAAAGCTTCCCCCTGCTTTGCTATTGAAAGAAGAAATCTTACTATAGTGTATACAGGGTGTCTAATAAATAGAGGTACAAACTTCAAAGGGAAGGACAGACATCAAAAGGATTGAGAACTGCATAGAACCCATGACTGGAAACGCCATGGGAAGATGGTAGTAGAGGTACAAGAAATGAGAGGATATAAGAAGGGATTACCAGAAACATTTACTGCACATACACTGCTTTGTAATGAAATTGCCCCACCCACAAGGAGTTATCCGAATGAGCCAAAAGTAGGTATACAGCAAGAGATAGATCTGAACACACCTTTATTACTTTATGGAGCCAAGACGTGCACTCGTTTGTACAGAGTGTTCCAACGGAAAGCGGCATCAGTAGGTTATGGCACCACCTCTAGCAGCGATGCATTGTTCCAGCCACAGGTGTAGGTGATCATACAGATGGCAAATGCCATCTTGGGGTACGTCTGCCCAGGCTTGGTGAACCTGCTTTGTCAGTTCATGGAGATTCCGGGGTGATCGTAAACGACGTCCCACCATGTCCCACACGTGCTCAATTGGCGATAGGTCTGGGGACCTCGCGGGCCATGGCAGGCAGTTGACATCATGTAGACATGCCCTGCTCATGTTTGCCGTGTGCGGTCTGGCATTATCCTGCTGAAAGACCACGCTGGGTATGGTGTGCAGAAAGGGCAGTAATATGGGCTGCAGAATCTTTGTGACCTACCGTGCTGCTGTCAGAGTGCCTTGGATGGTGACTAAAGGTGTTCTGGTATCATAGCCGATGGCTCCCCAGACCATGATCCCGGGTGTTTGTCCACGATGGCGATACCGAATGCATTGTTCAGTGGCACGTTCCAATGGTCTGTGCCACACATGTCCGCCTCTCTCGTCGATGTCCAAACAAAAGCGGGATTCTTCGCTGAAGACCACCGGGCACCATTCCATTCACCATCCCACTCGTTCACGACACCATTGCAGTCGTATCACGGGGTGCTCAGGTGTCAAAGGAAGACACAACAATGGATGCCTGGCAGACATTGTCGCGGCGTGGAACCGGCGTGTTATTGTCGCTATTGACACTGGATCAATACCGGGAATAGTGTTGTTGTCGCACAGTTGCTTCAGGGTGATGGTTCTGTCAGCTAGCGCTGTTTGTAATATCCGCCTATCGGTATGAGCTGACGTGCTTCTGTGAGCCTCAGAGCCTGGTGTTCTGGCATGTGTGCCTTCCTCTCGCCATTGCTTCCAACATCGGCCTACCGTCCGTGCGTCCCGCGACACATGGACGGCAATCCATCTGGTTGACCATCCAGCCTCAGAGAGGCCAATAATCCGACCTCATTCAAAGTCCGTTAATTGCGTGAGCAGTTGTTGTTGTCATCGTCGCGGCATTAAGACTGTTGTGCGGATTACAATACTGTACGTTCACGAGGCAGTTGCTTCCTCCTACTGCATGGAACGTCTCGCAGAGGTGTCAACTGATGAGCCTATACAGGCACCGGGACACCCTGTATCAACCCAAATGGTCATGTCCTGTGAGCATGCATCGAATCGTTTACAAGTTGGAGGTAGACGAACCCCCCTCCCCCATAAATATGGATAAGGTCGGATAACTCCTTGTTGGTGGGACAATTTCATTGCAAAGCAGTGTAAATATTACAAATAGCGTAGTAGATGATTCGATTTCAGAATCTTACAGATGTTCAAAGTTTCCACTATTAAACACGATGTATGTTTTACACCAACAAACTATGGATTGGCGGACATGATCGAAAACACCTGGACTGTCCTTTCAATTTCTTATATCTCTGCTACCACCTTCCCATGACATTTCCGGTCATGGTTCCTATGCAATTTTCAATTCTTTTGATGCCCTCTCCTTGCCTTTGAAGTTTGTGCCTTTATTTATGAGACATCCTGTATATGTCTATCATCTTACCTGTAGATGGTGCTTTGTAGTTAACATCTGCTCCTCTATCTAAAAGAAGTTTGACCAAAGGATCAAGACCATTCTGGGTAGCAACCATGAGATCTGTTACTGCACACTGAGCAATCTCAGAGCTATGAATGTCTATTCCAGCATCCAGAAGCAGCCGAACGCTAGCCATCTGCCCAGATCTTACAGCCATTGTTAGAGCTGTAACACCTATATAGAGATGGAAAAAATTATATTAATGAATGGTCTTAAATTCAAATAAAAATGTTATTTTAAAGTGAATTCTTATGCCTTCACTAGATTAAAATTCACAAAAATAAAATAAAAAAAAAAGAAAAAATTAACTTTTCAAGATTTCAAGCTTTAGAAGATTTAAAAACTGATTCAAGAAGAAACTGAAAATTAACTCTAAATGGGTTCATGAGGGTTTTTAACATACACCATATGCTTTCATTTCAGAAGGGGCACAATCGGTTAGCACATCAGTGGCATATGCTGAAGATCCCTGGTTCAAATTCAGGCTGTGAAATTTTTTTTCCTATTTTCATCAATAATTTAACATTTGTATATGTATGTTAAAAACCCTCATGCCTAGTTAAGAACATTTTTCTTCTTTTGAATTGTCGTCTTTTATAGTTTTGTTTTCCTTTTTTAATTTTTTTTTTTTTTTAAGTTTGTGATCGTCCAAGTGACATCATTCTAAGTGCCCAGCCGAATTTAAGAAATGGCCATGACTTGGTTACTTTCAAGGAAGCTCCTTACCAAACACTAGAAGATCTTTTGTTTAGTCTTGAATTTGATCTTATTTTATTTTTCTTGCATCTTGGATATAGTTTAGTGGTCTTTGTTTTTACAATAAAAATGACCTTTGATGAACTTATGTGGCCTATTTAAGTGTACATTACAATCATGTCTGCAGTGGCGCAATTGGTTAGAGCGTCAGCAGCATGAGCTGAAGGTTCCTGGTTAGAATCCAAGCTGCAGAATTTTCTTTCCTATTTTCATTAATAAAGAGAGTGAAAATTTTGAAAAAGCTTTAAATGAAAATAGCACCACCAGCAAATAAAATATGAGAAAACATCAGTAAATCGTTGAGAAAACAAAGAACAACTAATGTGTAAATTTAACCCAATCTATTTTAACCAAGATATGTTACAGTAAGTAAATTCCGTTCAAATAGCAGAATATTTATAGGCCATTTGGTATAGCTTAATTGTGCTGATAAGTTCATCTTTTATTTGTTCACATATTAACTTAATTTTCTTCATATAAACATACAAGTTCTTGGCCCATGAAATACATGGAAATTATATTCATTTTCATGTAATCTTCTTACTATTTCTGCCTTCACAATCTGATGGACTCCAGATTGGAAAAAAAACAAGTCTTATCGTCAAATGAATACGGTTTTTGTGGCTGCTACCTCTTTTTTTTCTTTGTGACGCTCTGGGAGGGGGATGGGGGGAGGTTCCGTTACTTGGAGGTATCCAAAAGTAACCACCACACCCACCTAGGAGCAATCACAGGTTCAAGACCTGTAAATAAAAGATGACGATAGGCTTTGTGGAGTAAAAAAAAAAAAAAGTTGCTATTATTTATTCATGGACAAAGAAAATACAAAACCCAATTAACATATGATTCTAAAATGCAACTAGGGGCCCCTACTAAGACTTAGATTAACTTCAATGAAACTTAATGACAACAGACTTCTCCACTTTGGCAGTTAAAAACTTCTCTCTAACTACACTGCCCATGGCTTAACAAGGTCCACGTTTAGCTCATCCCTCAATTGTGCAGAACCCACTGGGCTCAATCAGCTCCCTCGAGCTCAGCCTTCACCTGAACGCTACACGTGTCTCACCTCTGAATCTGCCACCCAATCAACTCACAACGTACGGAAAACTTCATGTGTACCCTTTTTTTTCTTATGCAAACATGAAGGGGGGGGGGGCACAATAACCCTTTTATGTCCTACCCATGGACCAAATTAATAATGTTTCAAAATATACATATACTGCGTGTACTCCTTACACCAATCTGGTCTTTTGCATTACTCATTATCTATACCTATAACACGAGGCTGCCAGCCAGCGCCCAATCAAAGCCACTGGAGCTAAGTTATTGCACTAATTCTGCACGGGAACAATCGGTGCCATCAAACAGCTGGACACTTGTGCCACCTCACAAGAACTCCCTGACGCCACTACAAGCATTTCTATTAATTACATTAAATATGTACAGGCTGCCATTGTTCTCATCACTTCAATTTCATAAGGAATAACCTCTCCCTAGACAAGGTTCTCATTACTGTTCATGTATAATTTGTACTGAGTTCTTCCGAACAACAAAACGCTCAACTGCACGAGGGATACACTTGCTAAGATCAATGTCTGTAGCCACACAGAAACTCCAAATAGTTTCTTCAAGGATTCCCGGGGGCCGTCAAAACAACTTATTATAACACTCACCAACCAGTCGAAAGATATTTTCCATCACAGGTATACAAACCAACCAGTTTGATTGCCAAGCACATCAAGGCAGAAGAACATTAGCGGAGCACGGCTCAACTGAAGAGCATCGATGGTTCATCTTTGCAGATCGGTTTCACACCATACAGCGCAGAAAGAAAACAACAAAAATCATTAATATCATTAAATCAGCACCGGGAAATCATTTTCCTTAGTAAATTCGCACTTCACAACTTAAATCAACAGGCTGATTAATATCAAGCAGTCTGAAAGACCCATTATCTGACTTCTTGAATTTCACCTTCGAACGATAGGCTTATTTGCTAAGCGTACCGGCGGGGCAGCAGTAAATTTTCTAAGTCTTACTCACACAACGACAACCACAACAAGACAAAATTCAAAATTTTTTAACTAATTAATTCTCAAAAAAAAACTCAGCGTCAACAACTGACATGACGAGGCAGCATCCGATGAATACGGAGAATTTCATCTTCTCAACAATGCTAACCCGTCAAAAGATCTCATTGTTGAAGCTTCTTTAAGATAAGCTTATAACAAAACGTTTTTAAAAATCCAATGCACACCAGAAAAGCTTAAAAAAAACAAAAAAAACGCAGAATGTAATAAAAATTAAGAAAATACCCAAAAGACACTTAAGTAAAACAATACATAAATAAAGCATGAATAAAAAAATGAATAAATCAATAGCAACACTTACATCAAATAAATATATATTAAAAAAAAAAAAACAACATCACATGTCACATATTAGTCAACCCTCCTATAATGCAACTCATTTGTACAGTGTTATAAAACCAAGAATTAGTACAGATCAGGTTAATTCGTACCATCTTATAAGAAATTGAGTATTATTAAAATAAATAAATAAATAAATAAATAAATAATTAATTCCTAACACATCATATGGAAACCGTGTCATAAAGGCAGTTAATTGGATAAACAGAGTCATGTGAACAAGCGACCAACCATAACATTATCAAGCCGCTAGAGCCATCTGTTGTAATGTTTCATGGTTTTTGAATTTACAAAATTCCTTGATTACTGAAACAAAAATTGTTGTGTACAAGCATGAAAAAACAGAAATTTTCCATTATTTCGACCATAAAAGTCGAAAAATTCATGCTATAGGGAAACTGCTTACAATAAATCTAATTAGGCTTACGCAGTGGTACAGAAACCATGCCATAAGATATTATTACAGTAGTACAGAAATCATATCATAAGATACCATTATAGGAGGACTGTTACAATTTTTGTGACTCATTATATGGAAACGCATTGTGTTATAGCAGGATTGGCTGTATATAGGAATGTGCAGGGATACTGCCCTTTATGCTGTCTTTCATCATTTTCATGCAGCAACAAATAATGCTAGACAACAGTCTGCAAGCTATTAATATAATAGACTTTGGGTCATTACTGTGTCAATTTCACCCTTTTCAACAAGTTCATTCCTTCAATGGATTGTGTAATTTTGTTTGGGTGAAATGAATGCAACCCAGTGCTGGATATCTTGGCCATACAATATTAGCCCAAGCTGGCGTAGTATAGGGACTACTGCAAAATACATCCACGCTACAACATGAATTGTATAATATATTTTCAAGTGACATTGCATCACAAACAAGAAAATAATGGTTTCTTAGAAATACAGTGCTCCCTCTACATAACGGGACTCTACATAACACCAAATTTATAACAGCAAGT
Organism: Rhysida immarginata; assembly: GCA_023313115.1. Taxonomy (NCBI): domain Eukaryota; kingdom Metazoa; phylum Arthropoda; class Chilopoda; order Scolopendromorpha; family Scolopendridae; genus Rhysida; species Rhysida immarginata. The sequence continues at coordinate 366,814 of JAHWFO010013952.1, forward strand.
CCATATAACGGAAAAAAACTTCGTTAAATGGACCTGCCATTATACAAGGTCTTTATAATTAAAGTTCCATTTTGACATGGCCATAAAAAAAAAAACTACTGGACCAAAAGCTATAATACTTGGTAATATTATACAAGAGGGCATGGGAAATTCATACCCACCAAACAAAAATTAGTTCAAAAGGTCACCACCAGCATGAAATGGCGCTCTATGCAATATTCGTATACGAAATTAGACATGAAGACACAGGTTAACAAATCTTTAATCATTACTGAAATTAGTTACATGTTGAATGTGGCCTCCACCATTTACTGAAAGCAGGTTACACCGGATTACTGCATTCTCAACTGTAACACATAGCACATCAGGAGGACTGTTGCGCACCTGTCGGCATATCGCATCTTTCAGTTCCACCAAATTCCTGACGTGGCTTTGAGGTAACCCCAGAGCCAGAAGTCACAGGGGTTGATATCTGGTAACCGGGGTGGCCAAGAAAGGGGGAAGTTTCGGCCTATAATCCATTCATCTGTGAAATGTTGCTGAAGTAACTGGTTGGTTGGTTTGGTTTGTTTAATATTAACATCCTTTTCAACTGCTGTGGTCATTTCAGGACAGCGTTATAGGGGCCGCAAATTTTGCCTCGCAAGGGTTCTTTAACGTGCAGCCGGCAAACGACTACACGGGACCAACGGCTTTACTTCCCTTCCGAAGGAAGTGCGTGATCTCAGGATTTCCCCCTGAAAAATCCTCGTCGTCCTCGGCCGAGATCGAACTCGCATACTAGGGCATCAGAGGCAATCATGCAACCGCTGAACCACCGAGGCAGATAAATAACTGTTTGACACATGTACCAATATGAGGTGGAACCCCATCCTGCATAAAAATCGTTGTGTCTAAAATGCCATGTTGCTCAAGTTCTGGTATCACAAAACTTCTTAGCATCGACGCCATGTGAGCAGCAGTCACAGTGCATGTCACGAGCCCATCTCTCGACTGCTCTTCAAAAAAATACGGTCCAATTATGACATTTGCTGTCATACCACACCACACGGTAACTTTAGGAGAATGCAATGGAATTTGGTGGAAAACATGAGGGGGACTGGTGGCCCAAATCCTGCAGTTATGGGTGTTGACATCCCCATTCAGGTAAAATGTTCCATGGCCAATGCTCGTCCACCATCATCCGTGCAAGGAATTCCAATGTGAAGGTTTCTCTACGAGGAAGATCGTTAGGTTCGAGTTGTTGGACAAGGTGGATTTTGTATGGGTAGTACCGCAGCTCTTTACGTACGATCTTGTACACCATACTCAGTGGTAAGTCCATTCGACGTGCAACAGCACTTATGCTGCACGTCCCTTCTGAGGTTTCCATTTTTGCTTCCTCTACCGCTACTGAAACAGCCTCCACGGTTGCCTCAGAGACAGGTTTCCTTCCTCAGCCAAGTGCTACCGATAACAAACCTGTGGCTTTAAACTTTGTCATTATCTTCTTCAAACTCTGCGGTGTCATTGGCCCCCGACGTACGTACATGTATTCGTCGAACGGTACGATAATGTTGCAAAGCCTGCCATACATTGCTACTGCATTCATAATAACATTTAACTAGAAATGCACGGTCTTGCATGGTAATAGGCATTGTCGACTAGTAACAAATGAGGCGTACTGACAACGAGGCTCCCTTTCTTATTTCTGAAAACCAAATGACTTGTAAAGCGCATGTGCATAAATCACATTATTAACTTGTGTCTTCGTGTCTAATTTCGTATACGAATATTGCATAGAGCGCCATTCCATGCTGGTGGTGACCTTTTGAACTAATTTTTTTTTTTGGTGGGTATGAACTTCCCATACCCGCTTTTGGTCCAGTAGTTTGTTTTTTTTTTATGGCCATGTTAAAATTGAACTTTAATTATAAAGACTTTGTATATTTGGAATTATGTAGAGTGCTGTTATGTAGAGTGAGTACTGGATATAAAAGTTTCAGAACTACAATAATAGTGTATATGTAATTCATTTTAAATAGGATGGGGCTCCAGCAAAAATTGCTATCTACCATAGAAAATGGGCACTTTTTAATAACCTCAGCAAAGGGGAAGCCACACAACTTCAGTGAAGGAGGCCCTTCAGCAAAGTGGGAGGAGGCCGCAGCCTGGTGGGCTTTCAGTGAACACACAACTTCAGTGAAGTTAAGCAATATCAGGCACGGCTAGTCACTGTATAGGCGACCATCAGTGACACATGATCTTTACTGCCGTGCCTGCTGCGACCATCATACAGCAGTCGTAGGGACCCAACTTATCCAGCTTCATCCAGGGACCCAACTCGTTGGCCTCTGGCCATACAGGCCCTGGATGGAAGTATTGGATTACAATATAAAAAAAAAATTATATAATATTTTCAAAGGTTCAAAAGAAAAAGCCTAAATGCTTTAACCAGAGGCAGGTTCTTTATCTTAGTCGGATTTGGCAGCCCATGATGATGTCATTGGATGGAAAATCAAGAATAACGTTAGGCTGAAACAATGATATGAGGTCATCACCTGGTGTCAATATCAGCTGGCTGACGAAGTCGGTAAGATAAAGAACTCACCTCTGTTATACTTCTTATGAAAAGATAAACTGGAAAAAAAAATGTTTTAGCATGTATCATTAATTTTATGGAACATGAAAAAAAAAAATGATGCTCTAACATGAAAATACCATCAAAAATCATCATAAAAAAATTATGACAATCAATAATCAAACTTCCTAAATAAAGCAAAGACCCGTGTTATTCCTACCTAATTTATTTCGAAGATTAACTTTTGCCTTATTTTGAAGTAACAAAGCCATGATATTGGAATGGCCATGGCGAGCAGCATGCATTAATGGTGTCCATCCATAAGCATTGGGAAGATCAAGGGAGGCTCCTCTGCTCAGTAACGTACAAGCTACCTTTTCTTGGCCAAAAGCAGCAGCCATTTGAAGTGGAGTAGTTTCTTCTTCATCATAACTATCAATATGGACTCCTAAAAATTACAATGTTACAGTGAATAAATAAGTGGATATAAATTCAAAAATTATCTTACTATAACATATTTCAAAAAACAGCATTTTTATAAAAAACTTATTTTTTTCAGAAAGCAAACTAATTTTCAAAGAGGTATAGAAATGCTTAGAGGTTTTTTCAATTGCCACTAAATTAAAAAAAAAAAAAAAAAAAAAAATTGCATTTTTAAGATGCTTCGTATAGTAATAGTCAATCTTCATTAGGCCAGGAGGATATGTGCTCCTTCAGCTTCTCATGGTTCAGGGCCTAAAGAATGATATAATTACAGTGGACAAATACGATCAAACTATTATAATGATATAAAAGGAGAAGGGTGATGAGATAAATCCTGAATAACCATTTCTCTTCATTTCAATTTTGGTCCTTGTAATAATGTAACTTCAAAAATGCCTCAAAGAAATAAAAATATTTTAAAACCTCATCAAGAAATGTTTGTTAAAGTACTCTGTTATCTTGTGATTTTACTCTGTTATCTTGTGACTTTCTTTATGTTAAGTAATTTTCTTTGATTTATGGACAATATAATGCAGTGAATTCAGTAACTGTTTGGCTTTTAATACTTCTCCATCTCATGTAGATATATTTGGACTGCTTTGCTATGCAACAAGGATCAACTTTCATGGCTGTCTTCAATTTATTTCAGACTTTAATCATTTTATGATAAACTGCATCACTTTTAAGATAACTTGAATGTAAAACAGGGTTTTTCAACCTTTTTTGTATATCACACCCCTAAGAATTTATTAATGAACCTTTGCACCTCCTTACAAAAAAAAAAAAAAATTATTCATATGTTTTATGGTTAAAATTAGTTGTTAGTGTTTCAAGGTAAAAACTTAAAAATCAAAAATAGATATTCAATTTTTTTCACTTTTCACACCTTCAAGAATATTTTTTTCACATCCCCAATTGGGAACCCCTTATGTAAGATGACTTACGAAAAAACTTCACTATCATTTACGTATTTTCCCCATCATGTGGCATAGATAAGTAAATTTTTTTTTTTTTTTTGTAGTCTTTCATCTCGAGAAACAAAATCTAAACAACTTTTATGCTTGAACCTTTCATTATCTCGACTATGGAGATTGATAGCAAGCTATCTTTATCAGCTTGGTAATTTATAAATTTAATTTATAAATTAACAGACTGCATTTCGAAATTCATACAAAGCCCAATTTTGTACAGTCTTAAATCATTAATTTCTCATACCATTCCTTTTACACACAAAGCTTCTGCCTTTAAACAAATGGTCCACAAAGTATTCATTTAATTTTCTACATGGCAGCAGACTGAAAAAGAAACAGAAAAACTTCATAACTTAGCTTTCTTCACTGAATACAGATCCGAAATCTTTGATCTGTTAATAAGAAAACAAATTAGGAAACTGAAGATATCTGAAGCCATGATCCTGGTCTCCACTGGGGAGAAAAGAAAAGAATACTTCATTCTACCCTACCAGTATCATAGCTATTGCTCTAAGCACCTATGGCAGAAACAAAAAAGGGGGGGGGACCTCTAATCCACATGGAGAACAGAAATACTGGATACGTATTTCGGCTACTAAGTAGCCACCATCAGCGGTGAGAAACAAAAGTTAAAAAAAAATAAATAAAATTGCTCTTTATTGCTCAAGGCGCCTTTGTAGAGGATAACATGAAGGGTATGATGGTAGTGATCCCTTAGATTAGGTGTGTATGGCTGTGGCCATATATGGCCATTATGGTGATTTTAAAAGAAATAAACAGCCAAAAAAGTTCAATCTAAACGAAGCCTATAGAAATGGACACACACCAAGAAGACTACCAAGATCCGTAAAGATAAAATTCCTATCACAGAACATTCTGGATTATATCAACTTAATCGTGCTCGTGCCCACGCTGTTATTTGAGCCAGTTGCAAAGGAAACTTTTAAGGACAATTTCCAAAACAAAAATTGTAAACCTAAAAATTTGAAATTTGGACAACAATCTGGAATCTGTGGATATCAACCTTAAAAATTGCAAAATATTGCATTGTTTCTCAATGTTCTCTTCAGAAAATTTTATCAGGTGGATGTAAAGATAAAATAGCCGGGCGGCTCGCCCCTTCAAAAGGTCCTGGGGATAACCCTGTGTCTGTAATACACAATTCCTAAATTTTATAGAATCCTTGCAAGTAGCACATCCAATTATCTGATAAATTTAGATCAAGGTGCCATGAACCTTCTATTTGGTCTAATTTTGTCAGTATCATCTAATAATGCTGTCTGTTCTCTCATTGGCTATGCAAATGTATAAATATCCTGTCATGCTGAAAGATTACTACATTGTAGTCAAAATCTGTACAAGTCAGGATGAAAAAAACTTAGTGAAAAAGCAAACTATACTCTGCAGATTGGATCATGATTCCAGGTTTCAACCTGTTTCTTTGCATGACATCATTGATTGCATCTTTCATGTATAGCTGTCATAGCAACCTGCTTTTACTCAGTTCAAGGTTGTCTGACCATGACTGCCTAAGCAATCACTTACAGTCCGTCTATTATAAAAAGGTAGATGACCTTGTTTGAGCGATACAGGTCATAGTTCAAATTCATTAGCCTTAGCCTCCAACTTCAGCACAGTTTTTTTTTTTTACAAGTAGTGATTTCATTCACAGTGGTAGTAATTCATAGCACATTAAACATGTATTTCAAGCGAAACTGTATGTGATATAATTTTCAGATACAAAATGAAGCTGAATTAGGTCAAAACAGGAGTCAAAGCCTGCATGTTTAAGGGACTTTGATTAGGTTACCATGAACAGAGCTATTCCTCTCTCGTTCATTACCTATAGATAGGGATCCATTCTACGTCACATTCAAGTACGGAGCTGCAACTCAGTGAAAACAGAGCAACAGCACCACGTTTTCCTATGGGAAACGCATGATGTACTAAGTGCTTTTTTTCCCATTTTTCCGCACATGAATTCAAAATTCGTTTCTGTTCTGTAAGAGGATAATCAAAAGGACCTCTACACGAGTTTTAATCATTACGAGTCGCCAGGTTTGGTAGCAAAAAGTGTAGTCATTCGAAGCTTAACAAGTATAATAAAATCTCATCTACTTCACTATATTCAGAAGTAAGGTTATTTCTCTGTTTTATAAATTACAATAAAAAAATAGAAGTTGATTAAAATTCTTTCCTTGACAATCCAGTATAAAATAAACATTTTTCATCACCTTACTCGACCAAACTTACGCGTAATCTTTACTTATTTGAATAAAGATTAATTTCTAAGCAAATCATGTTCTAATCTAAGTACAGTAATTTCTGCGTACAGCATCTGTTTCTCTTGAGTCATGGCTCATTTCATTTGTTGGTTCACTTGCTCAGTTTCATTTTCAAATCAAAGCCAATGAATGATACTAACATAAAAATCCCGAATCCTGTTATTATAAAAGATTAATCTACGGCTTATAGAAAAAAAAATAATTGCATTACAGAGTCCTTAGGGAAACATTAATCATTTTTCTTAAGAAGTTCCCTCTGCAGCTTCACTTGTGGATTTATCCTGTTTTGTCTCGTAAACTAAGCATTGAACCTTCCTTTAAGTTGTGATAGGTACAGTTTACTGCCACACAAATTTTGGCATTTTAATTTACTGTGTGATTGATAATTTTCTATATCTTTCACTCTCAATATGTATCCACGATTGCTCTGTTTTCACAGAGCTCTCTGCTACAGGTCATGTGAACAGCACGCATGACGTCATAGGATTCCTATCTATGGATCATATTGGAGTCAGCCACCAAGATAAAACAGACAGATAATATTTTACTTTTTTCAATGCCCAGTAAACTAGTTAAATGATAACAATGCGATCTGCAGAGTGTAGTTTATGTTGTGTTATGATGACTTGTTGTTTATGGCATTACCATGCTTTGAATTTGTCAAATCTTTATTTTAAATGTTACTATGGCCGCATTTTTTAAAATTCCTTTTATTATTGTATTTTAAGTATTGTATTGTATTTTAGAGTCAACTTTTTATTGTAAATAAATCTTTGTAGTTGTTATCAAATTTTCTTTTTTTTCTTATTGAGGTTTTAAATTCTTAAGTTATTGGCATTTCCTCAGCATTTAGTCTGGGGTTGTCCATAAAATACGTCATCTAATTTTTGTCATTTTTGAGTTCCTTCTTGTCACACACTGCCATGATCTTATGAAAGGCACTCCCTAACATTACATCACAACCCCCCCCCCCCCCAACAAATTTACATTATTTATAAATTTTCCCTTTATTTATAATTTATATTATTTATACAATTACAAAATAAAGCTTTACCCTTAAAAGTACAATGTAAAACGCTTTCAACCAATCATAGAATTGATAAAGAGATAAAATAACTTTAATAATCAGAAATAAAAATAAAAAGCTGTATGCATTTTAATTCTCCATGTAGTCTATTCACAGTAACAGCTGTTTTCTGAATAAACTACTGCAAAAAAAAGTAAAAGGAAACTTGAATTCAAGAATATTGGCCCTATTAACTCTGGCCAAAACTTCATAGTAATATAGGTCTTATCTAGAGAAATCTGTATCTAAATACTTTCAGCTTTCTACGATAAGGGTGTTGGTAAAGACAGTCACAAAAACTCCATGTTTCTATTCTTATAATAAGAAATCAAATAATCGAGAAGTCAGGACAAATCCATGGACATGCATTAATTAAGCAGTGCATATCTATATCTATACAATTTGGGACTGATATTGCTTTTTCCAGAGAAATGCCTATTTCATTTTTCCATTCGGTGTCTACCGCAACAATATGCTCACTGCAAAGGATGCACAGCATGACATAGACAATGCTACATACATGTGTTTCATATTGGTCTTTCAAAAATGTTTTAACATACTCTTATTTCTGCCGTTTTTCTGCTGCTCTGTCAGCAAACTTATTGTGGAACGGATAATGCCAATGAAGTGGCACCTGAAGAAAAACCTTTGGCTACTAGTTGGAGATGTAATGGGAGACAAATAAATTGAACCAATTACTTTTTATTTCGTAGTCAAATTACATTTTGAATAAATTTCTGCACTTAGATTTAAAAAAGCAAAATAACTTGTGAATGTTAACTGACAGACATCCAGTCGGCAATCCATGCAGCATCGATCTCAGGCATACAACACTGCGAATGGCCAGAAATCATCATCTTTTGAATATCTCTTGTGAAACTGTATTCTGTTTCTACCAGTTGTTGTACTGTCCAATTTGATCTAATAAAGCTTTACACTGCTTCCAGTATGATGTTCTTGCTGTGTCTATGGGTCACGTCTATCTCCTGAAGGTGGCATTTTCGGGATGCTTTTCTGGGACTTTCTCTACCTCTGCTCAAAGCTTGTACCTGGAGCTACGAGACATCCTGTAAAGAATGGCTATAGCTACCGTGGTTTCTATAGAGGACTCTACTTTTAGTACACATTAGCTGATACGGCGTTGCTTGGGCTGTTTGTTTGATGAAATTTCGCAATATTTGAATTTGAATGTAAGTAAGAACGCATGAAAAACCCTTAGAATTAATGAATTAATATTCACTCTGGGAAAGCAAAAAGAATTCTTTATAATGCTCGCACTGGAATTTTGTGTCCAGTTGGGTTTCCCAGGAAAATTTGACATTCCATCCTTAACATTTTAGAATATCAAAGAAAGGCTATAAATATTGATATTTAATTATTTCTGCCTATATTAATAAATACTTCATAAATGGATTGAGAAGGTTGAGGAACTCTGTTTCAACAGAGTTGTATTCAGTCACAGAGCATGGAACCATGTCCTGAATGTAGTTGTTCATATTGACAGCATCAGTTTTAGCAGCAAGGTTCCCCTTTCTCGGTATCAGTTGTGATCTTTTTAGTTTTCTAATAATAATTAATTTTAAATTTAAATGTGGTCAGTCTCCTTTTAATGGGGAAAATCGTAAAATTAATAAAAACAAAAAAATAAATAATAAATAAAGTCACCAATCTTGAAAAACGATGAAGAAACTTGTGAGATGGAAGA
>JAHWFO010013952.1:400883-435963 GCA_023313115.1 Rhysida immarginata
AATCAAGTTAGGGAATTTCATTAAGGAGCTAATATAATTCAGCTCTTTCAATTAATTTTTCATTTTAGTTCAGTACGATAGTGTCTGTAATCAAGTGACTACACGGGGAATCCAATCATATATACCGTAAAAAGACCGATATCCAAAGGGGCACTACACGCTTTATCTTGGTCCCAATCTTCCATCCAAAATCAAACACCTCTTTCACTGACGGCCTTTTTTTCTGGCTTACACAAGTCGTTTCCCAAAAAAAGTTATTTGCACCATTATGAAGCATCATTACTCCAAGATTTACATTGCAGTAATCTTTTGGTTTAATTCTGATGCAGCAGCCCATGTGAAAATGCCAAAATATTGTTTATCCCATGAGAGTACTTTTAAAATGAGAGGCAACTGAACATCTTCATGGTCATGTTGAAATTCAGGACATTTAAATGCAATAAGAATTGGATCTTTTCATCCAAGCAAAGATCATCGTTATTAATACGGCTAGTGTTATTAAAGCCTAATTATGCTCCTAGCTATAGTGGGGCATAATTTTTTTTGTTTTTAAATTATAAAGAAAACACAGGGAGTAGGATTCAACTTGGAAGCATATGTTTATTAAATGTCATTAAGAAATTCAAACGATAAACAGTTAAAACTTAAATATTTATTATATTTAAAAAATAATGTTTATATACAGAAATGATTGTTAATTTTTTGAATTTTTAAATAAACAATGATTATATTAGAGAGAATTAAATACAAGCAAGAAATGCCATAATTTACCTGTACATGTACAACAAATAACTTGCTTAACATTTTACTTTTGTAACGTATGAGCAATATGACATTTAAAATTTAACCTTGGAATCTTAAGAAGGAATATAATCCCACATTTCATATACTCCTGAGGCGTGATATTTTCTTAAAGAAAATAGATTTTTGTTTTGATGGCAATAACATTTTCTATTATGACACTTTCAAAAATCAACGGAAGGAAGCATGAGGAAGAAGCAGAGATTTCATCTTCATGGCATTACTGATATCACTGGAAAATTTACCAATGATATTTCCCTATGTTATGGATTTCTCTGCTTTCACAATCTAATGCTGAAAACCATTGAAAGGAATTGTTCATACGACACTGTGATCCATCCATCTTGGTCAGTGTCAAGACGACGAAAAGAATCTGTTAAGGTCTGAAAAAAAATAACAAAATAAAAATAATAAAGAGGGGGAAATGTCAATGGGAAATTCAATTGAATGAGGACTGCATATTGCAAGCTATTATTAATCAAAGACCAATGCAAACATTACTAAATGCTCTAAACGATCTCTTCCAGCAGAAATCCATAATTTAATTTTTGATGTGGTGATCTAACCAGATGATATACCTAAATGTGGTCAAGTATTAAGTAAAAGAAAGTAAACCAAGCAGCCAATTAATAGTCTACTATTTATTTGGCCTTTCTGTTATAGTTTTAAAACAAAATACTAATTTCAAATTGAAAGTAATTTAACTTCATAAAGTGCAAATGTTCAGGAGTTTAGATGCTCAATCATTTTGCTTCCATGTTTATTAAGACTGAAGTTTATTCATTATTGAGTTGTGTAAATCTAGCAGGGAATGAGATGATAGTATTTTTTGGATTCATTGATCTCAAAATTTTTCTTAATAATGAGAAGGAATTTAAGAATTATTTCCTAATCTTCCTTTAGACTGTGTATGTAAGAATTTCACAATTGTGTCAATCGGGCAGATTCCCCCCCCCCTATGATTCATGCACCTTACTTGTGACTATGATAAAACCAACAGTATACGGCCGACTTGCATTATAACAAAATTACTGAAATAACTTTTTCATAGACCCAGTTAGATTTGTTAAGAAAAAACTTATAACAAATTCTCTTATAACGAAAGATCGAATAAAACAAGGCGATTTTCCAATAAAAGATAACTGAATGTATAGTAATTTTATATCTGATATAACGAGGTAAATTTGGAAAGTTATGATTTGTCGTAAATGCAATTCACAATACATATCGATAGGCTTATTACATGTAATGACGAAAAATTCTGATTTCGAGCATACAGAAACGTCGTCTTGGTTTGCTTGAAAACGGCCAATAGGAATCTATATTAGAGCGGAAGTGCCAGACATGGAGAAAGATTGAACAAATTTGCCAATTGAAGAACAAATTGGTAAATTTGTTCTTCAATTTATAATTTGTTTATATATTGACCAAGAATCTCGGTCTGTTGAAAAGACTGATTTTCCACATTACAATCTACATATAATAGAATTTGATCGATTATGTTCAATTGATGAAAATTTTTAAGTGATGAAAATTCAAATTTCAATTAAGACTTACGAATTGAAAGGTGAAAAATGTAATTTCTTATACTAAAAATCTGATTGTTGCATATAATGAAATATTGGTTATAATTTATGGATTCTGTGAACTTCGTTACAGTCGATTGCAGCTATATTGGTTGCAAATATAGCTGACTCTTAATTTTCTTATTGTTACAGTCGATTGCAAATATAGCTGACTCTTAATTTTCTTATTGTTGGGGAAAACAATTTATATGTCAGAAAATAATTTATGAAATATGCCACAAATTAATTCAATGGAATATTTTATTTTTGGAGAGAGAGAGAGAGAGAGAGAAAAAAAGCATATTAAGCAAAATGGTATGAAAACGCATTCAGTTTAATTATTAAACTACCGTAATTTTCGGTAAAATTTTTATTTTGATTTTTTTTTTTTTTTTTTTTTTAATTTGGGTTAACCTTAATCATCTTCTAATTTCTTCGACAAATCTTTCTCTGACTCGTGTTCCATCCAAAAAAAAAAAATTCCCAGAACCAGTCGGATTCATGATCTGAATTTATAACTGTATCATCTCTAATTAATAAGTAAATTATTTACCATGGTTTGAGAACTTATTTATTCAATTCAAATAAGGATAAAAAAAAAAAATCAAGAAAGCTCAGTATCAGAAAACATTAGTGACGTATGCCTGTAACTACATGAACACTTGATGGAGAATCATAGCCACCAGTCACTGGTGTTTGCTAACATTGAACTTTGATGATTTTTTTTTTTCTGTAAGAATTTCTTGATAAATAAACTAGTACTGTTCTCTTAACTAGTTTTCATATCATTTCATTTCCATTTACACATTAAAAGAGATAATATGAGGGGAAGTCAGTAAGTAAGTTACAATAGATACAGAAATGAAACAAATACGAGAACTGATTTGAAAACATTTATTTCTCCGCATAATCTCCCTGTACACTGAGGAACTTGACCCATCGTTTCACAAGTTTTCAATGCCTGTATGATAAAATGCTGTGGGCTGCTTATGAACCAGGAAGTGACTTCCCTTTGTACAGCTTCATCGTCGGCCAAAAGATGATGTTTAAGAGGACCGAAGAAATGGAAGTCATGAGGAGAAATAAATGTTTTCAAATCACTTCTCGTATTTGTTTTACAAAGGGAAGTCATTGGTCAATGTTCAGGCAGCAGCCCAAAGAATTTTGTCTTACTGGTTTTGAGGGGCTTGTGAAATGATTGGCAAATGCCTCAAATGTACAGGGAGATTATGTGGAGAATAAAAATAGTTTTCATATCACTACTCATACTTGTGTTACTTCTATATCCATTTGCAACTTACTTACTGATTTCCCCTCATACATAATAAATTCAATCATGAATGCAACCAAGCTAGGCAACATTCTCTGGTAAAATTAGGGAAAACTAACCTGAACTTTTACCCATGAAGAAATTAATCTCTTCATAGCCCTCAACAGTATATTTTAATCAAATTAATTTTCTTCTTTTTTTTTTAATACAGTAATACAGTGTAAAATTAATTTATAATTACTTACATGTAACACAACACAGCACTGGATGAAATCATCAAACAAAATGACATTCCTTCCACTGCGATCAAACTTTCTCATCAAAACTTGGTAGAAATTTTCTGACAAACGATATCCTGAAAATATAACCAAAACAACAAATAAAAAAAATAATTCTAGTATAATACAAGTGTAAATGGAATTTCTAAAATAATACAAGTGTCATTATAATTTACTCAGATAACGAGTGTCTATGCAATCGCTGTCTCATTGTTGCACAGGGGATATCGACATTTCGTTACAAGACAATTCGCAACAAACACAGCTCGTTCCGAAGAATTTGCGAGACTCGCAGCTTAAAATTAAAAGAATGTACCATAACATGGAATTTAGAAGAGATGAATAAAAGAGAATTCAGAATAATTTCAAATTATACTTTGAAGCATAGAGTTTCCTTCAGATGTTGTGTTAAATGAAATTTTAAATTATTAATCATTAAAATCTTGGACATTACTTACAGACATAAAATCTTTAGTCAGAGACATTTAAGTGGCTTTTATAGAACTTAATCTAAGATTTAGTGACTAAAGTTTCTAAACGCCCATTTGACCTACTGTTAACATGCCGCATCTTAATAATGCAAACACCCATTTGTATTTTTTTTTTTTCATCTTTCTTTAATTGCTATCTGTATTTTATCTTGTTAATAAACTGTTTTAATTCTCTTATTATCAGGTTTGCTGGTTAATTAAATATTAAATTATATACACACTGCTGGTACAGTTAAGTACCAACTCAACAAACCTGCACACTGAACTGTTGGTTTGCATGCAACTATACCTTGGAAGCTAAACTTGAATAAACATGAGATTAATAATAACTTCCATAATTTTAGCATGTAAATAATTAAATAAAAATCAAAATAAATAAATAAAAATAATAATGACAAAGAAAGTCACTTTTCAGTCATGGTAATTCCAATTTTGGTATCTAGATGATGTTCAAACCATTGGTGACGCTAAGCAATGAAGCAACGAAAATAGTGTAACAAGCATACTGTGTAGTTCCCATGAAAATGCCCTCGTGTTGTTGAAAGTGCTCACTGCACGTGCTGCAAACGTGGATGCGTTCACAGCACTGATAGGGAACACTGATACGAAAATTCATGGAGGGTGGGCAGAAAAAGATCGGGAAAGCAGCAGCTGAAGCCTGCTGTTATGCGCATCGTTAATGTTCCCTCCATATCAGTGCGATGGACGCATCCACAACTGCAACGCGTGCAGCGAACACTTTCAACAACTCAGGGGCATTTTCATGGGAAGCGGACAGTACACATTGGACTCAATAACGGGAAAACGTCATCTGATTAGATGAATTGTCGTTCACATGATTTTGGAAACACTGACATGTTTACTTTTGGAGAATTCCAGCAGAAGCCTATGATGTTAACTATCTCCTTCCTAATTTTAAGCATGGAGAGAAATCAGTGATGCTGTGTGTGTGTGTGGGTGGGTGGGGGGCAATGTCTTACTGTGGTCTTGACCCAATTGTTGTCTTGCATGGCAGTTTACAACAAGGATTATGTCAATATTCTGGCCTACCATCTTCATCCAATGCTGCAAACTGTGTTCCCTAATTTATGACCTAGCTTCCAAGATGATAATGCTCCCATTCTCACTGCTGAAATTGTCCAAGACTGGATTTAAAATATATGATGAACGACAACACCTTGACTGGTCCCCTCAGTCCCCTGATCTTAATATCATTGAACCTTTGTGGGGGATTTTGGAGGCCAAACTGTGCAGTAGTAGGTTTCCACCTCCAAGGACATTTTCTGAATTAGCGACTTTTTTGAAGGAGAATGGCTATGTATCCCTCTGACTGCTGTGCAAGACTTGTATTTGTTCATCCAAAGTTGGATACAAGCTGTAATTAATAAAAAAGCAGGACCATTGCCTTATTAATAAATATTTTGTCTCGTTTACAGGAGTTCATAATTTTTTTCCAACCCATTTATTTATGCATACAATGGCGTTAACAATAGGGTCGTTGTATGGCTATGCACGCTCAAATATTTTTTGTTTTCGAGGTTCATTTTGAAAGAAACATAACAGTGCGATTTCTTATTTTGCAAGCATCATTGGTTTTTATTCAGGTGAGTCAAATATTTCAATTTGATGTGAAGATACATGTTCGGATGGATCCCTTGAAAGATCCTGTTGTATAGTTCAGTTGGCACCATCATGGATGAACGAGATCCTTGAAGGTCCATTCCCATAGCTTGCTAGAGATTTAAAGCAAAGCTTGAGCTTTATAGCAAATTTACTTGGAGGAAAAATACAGTAGTAGATTGAGCGCTTTTTCATGGAAAGCTAGCATTGGAGGTATTTCATAACAAACGTTAATTCCAAAAAATCGCATGCGGCACTTTATAAAAACATGGCTCCTATCAATATAAAAGAACATTTATTGTTGCGGAGAAGTCTAATTTTAAAAGTATTTTCTAAAGAGGATAAGATTGTTCCAATTTAGCATAATGTGGTACTTATGTTTATTTTTGCTGATGCATTCCTTATTAACTACAATAAAATAAAATAAAATAAAATAAAATAAAACAAAACCAATTAAAATTACATAAATAAAACTATTAGTTAATTAAATAAACTTAAGTAAATAAATAAAGTAAAATAGGTAAAATAACAATCAAACAAATACAATATAATAAATAATAAATTCAATAAGACCAGAAACAAATTAACTTGAATATAATTTATAATAAATGAATATAATGAAAATAAATGAAAATATAATGAAATAAAATAAAAATAAATTAATTAATAAATATAAAATAACAAATTAAAAGTTATATTTAAAAACCACAATCAATCTAATAAAATTAAATAAATAAACAAATAAATTAATTATAAAATAAATTACATAAAAGAAATAAATAATTAATAAAATATTTTTAAACTATACCATTATAGCAACATTGCAGACATTGCAAAAGGCATTAGTTAAATGCACCTTGGTCATTTCCAAGCACCAAGTTGGTTTAAAATCAAACTGACCTAGAAATCCGCTTGAAGCCACAAGCATCTTGAAAACATGCTAACCTCACGCAAGTATAAGGGTCGTACAAATGAAAACGAATATTTGTGTGGGAAAAAAAAGACGACGTGTAGGATCGTAAGTTTTTGTTTACAACAATTGCGAAACACCATGTGCAAATTGAACAATAGGTTGCAAGTGTTGCATCACATGAGAAAGAACGATAGCTCGCGCTTTGAAGCTCTGCGAGTGATCGCTTCGCCCAAACAACAAAATGGAGTCAACGAAACAGGAACAGAGAGCAGTAATTCGTGTTTTGACATGTGAAGGAGTTTCAGTTTCTTCTGCAAGATATAATGGGCAATGATATTACTTTTGGTGGGAAAATAATTGTCCATGGGGACAGGTATTGCCAGTATTTCCACATGCTTCACGACAAACAATAACTCAAAACTACATCAAGTTTTCGCCTCTTTGGCCATGTTTTAAGGTTTTGGGTTATTCGTCGTCGTGTGCAGAAGGTCTACGGAAATGACTGCCTAAGCTTTACTCGTGTTTGGGCATGGAGCAAGAGGTCATCACTGCAAGATGATCAACGACCTAGACAAGCAAACCGCGTCATCACGGATGATTCCAAAGCCAAAATTGACGCTGTCTTAACGGAAAACAGAAGAGTGACAATCGATGTCGTGGTTGCTAAAACTGGCCTTAGTCGTGGAACTGTTCACTCCATTATCAGGAACCATCTGCACTACAGAAAAATCTGTGCACAATGGCTCCCGCTTCATTTGACATCAGAACAACTTGGAGTTCGAATGGCCATGTCCCTGCAACATTTGACTCGCTATGAACAGGAAGGAAAGAGTTTTCTCGACAGAATCGTTACAGGGGATGAAACTTGGTACATGAAAGCCCAAAAGCAAACATCAAAGTCGTCAATGGAAGCATTATGGGTCACCACCCCTGAAAAAATCAAAAGCAATTGCAAACGGCACGGGGAAGGTGATGTTGACCGTGTGTTTTGATTGCAAAGGCCCGATTTTACTGAACTTTCTTGAAAATGACACCACAGTTAACGCAGCACGATATGGGGAAACATTGAAGGCACTGCAAACGGCCATCAAGTGCAAGCGTCCTGGACTTCTTACAGAAGGAGTGCTTCTTCTCCACGACAACGCACATCCTCACACCTCGAAAGCAACGGTAGACCTCATCAACAATTTCAACTGGAAAGCAATCCACCTCATAGCCCTGACTTATCCCCATGTGACTTTCACGTGTTTGGGGATCTCAAGAAACATCTGAAAGGCCGCAGGTTTCAGTCGGACGATGAAGTGAAGGAAGAGGCTTTGGAATGGTTCAACACGCAACCGAAAGACTTCTTCCATATAGGAATTACATGCCTTGTTACACGGTGAGATAAATGCCTTATCGCATTTGGAGAGTATTTTTAAATTCCTTGTATACATTTTGGATAAAATAAATAATTTTCGTTTTCATTTGTACGACCCTTTATAGCACATACCGGGTGTCCCAAAAAAGACTGATGGATTTTGAAAATCAATAAAAAAAAGACGGAATGCGATAGATATGTATCATTTGCAGCCTTATGCTTAGGAAATCAGGGAATTTTATCCCAACAAATTTCAAATTTAGTTAACATTTCTACCAAGAGATGGCGCTACAGGCGATCTGTAACAAGCTGATAGCGTGTGCTGTTGAGATTGCAAGTCCGCTCTACCAAAATGTTTTTTTCAAATGGGGGTTACATTGAAAATGTCATTGTTTAGTTTTTTTGCAACAGTCCTTGCAACATTTTCATACCGGTTTTTATTTTTTCATAGTTTTCAGCACCACCTGTGGGTGAAAATGTTAACTAAATTTGAAATTTGGTGGGATAAAATTCCCTGATTTCCTAAGCATAAGGCTGCAAACGATACATATTTATCGCATTCCGTCTTTTTTTTTATTGATTTTCAAAATCCATCAGTCATTTTTGGGACACCCGGTATCAGCTTGGTGTATGAAAAATCACATGCAAAATGCTAAAAGATCAAGCTTCACTCAAAAAACGTGCTATGGGAATGCATCTTTAATCTCCTCCCTTGGCTAAAGGTTGGCTTGCAGATTTCACCAAATGAGGAAGTGGAATTTGTCACAAAGGCAATAAGTAATTTTTATTTATAGAATATCTTAATATTAAAGAAAAAAAAATTAATGCATCTTACCAAATGTTGAGAGAGCTGTTTGTAACTCAGATTTGTCTATATTCCCAGAATTGTCGCGATCAAAACTTTTGAAACAACCCTGCCAATCAACAATGTATTTCCAAAGAGCTCCAAACTCTTCAAAATTGATTGTTCCACTGTTGTTGGCATCAAACATTCCTAAATGGAAAAATGATAAAGTTACTGTCATTTTAATTTCTAATATCGCAATTTTAATTCCTGATATAGAAATTCCTAATAGAATTTTAATAATATACAATTCCTATAGAATTTTAATAATATGGAATTTCATTCACTAAAAATAGTGATAACTCAAAATTTCTTAGCCGATTTTAATGGGCAAAATATTGAACACATAATGAGAGGTAAAAGACACAAATACAAGTTTCCTGGAAAATACTTTAATGTCAAAATTAGCACTTGTATAAAACTCGTAAATAGGTTGATTTAAGTATAGATGGCAGCGCTTACGCTTTATGAATCTGAGGCTATGACGCTATGGTCGAAACGTGGAGAAAATCTCGGCAATGTTAAGAATACTGTATAAGAACATGCATGTAAATTGTTCAGTTCCACAATGTTCGCAAAACAATGTTAAAAACAAAAATCTCAAGTTTCATGGATTTCATACAGATTGAAAAATTCAGTGAGATTAAATGAGATGTCGTAGCCTAGCCGAGTATTTAGCATCGTCACTTTCGTAAATCGTAATTCATTATAAAATTTGCTCACTGTTAGTCAATACTTGTTTATTTCCGTCAATTTTCGCTCCTATTAACTGAAGCTTTTCTTTCAAGTCTTTAACTTTCATCTTCACTAGACTTTTGTAAATAAACTAGAACAAAATTCATAAACCGTAGCGGATGCCATCTGGCGGATAGATTTGGCATTTAAATCAACCTATTGGAGGCACCAGTTTGAAATAGGAAAAGCGTCTTCGATATTGTGCAATTACCTCTAGAAGCAATAAGGCACCTACAGTTATGTCCCTTGGTTCAATGTGACACCCACTGATCTAGCAAGATTCTCCAAGTGCGTAGAGTCTCTGAAGAGGGGGCTCAGTCGAAGCCGACGTGATGTATACAAAACCATGGCACTACGTCACTTCTATTGTTGAAACGCCACAAAAACCGATGGGATATTTTGAAATATGAATTTTGTATTTTAGATAAAGTAAATACAGTACTCAGTGGCCACTCAGTACTTGAAATTTTTATCGGCAATGGTTTAGCCAATAGCGATTTTCTTTAAGCCAGAAACTCGTGTTTTTAGCCTAAAATTAAAATAAATTATGTTCCTAATAAATGACATATCCTTTTAATCACATGATAATCTCGTTTTCGAGGCTGAAAATAAAAATTTTCCATATAAATAGAATTAGTCAAGTATGTTCGCCAAATGCAGTGCTCCCGCTAGCCTTACTTTAGGAGGGCGCAGCCATGACCACCGAGAGAGAAGGCCCGTGTCAGTTTTTATTTTTTTTTTGTTATTGTTATCCCGGTGTTTTTATTATGATTGGTCAGACTTATAGTCTCTCAGCTCACCACTGTATATCGGTATAAATATTTAAAAAGACCGTTTCTGTTATAGTTAACTTCGGTTCCCATGATGAACACGCTGATGAGGAGAACATTGTTCTCGAAATGTACGTACGTGTAATTAAAAATCATTTTTGTGGATTAATGGTTTCTCTTTTCTCTAGTTTAGTACTTTATCCACAGTTTTTGGCAATTTGTTTCTTCTACATTTTTCTCTGCTTCTACTGAATGGAGTTTTAAAAACTTAGGCATTTTGTTAAGAGGGGAATGTAATGAATGCAGAGCGACAAGTCAATTAAATCCTGCTTTAAAAATTATTTGTTATTCCCCTTACACCAAAAAAAAATATATGCCCGAATTACTAAATTTGCAGGTGCTCAAAATAATGCTTTTAAAAAAATACTTTTTAAAATCTAAAATTTCACCCACTCAACTGGTATTGAAAATAACCTGCTCTTTCCAATGGCGTAATCTAGATCCTTGTAGCTCAAATAGAATGACCAGAAAACATACCTGAAGTGAAAATGCTAATTTGCCTATAATTCTGCAAAGAAATAACTTACAGATGATTAATTGCTGTCATTTTCACATACAAATTACCACTTTAATTGTGCCAAGTTTTAATAATACCTGTTAATAAATAAAGAAAATCCACTTTTGATTATCATGTCCCCTCTTAACAACTAGTTTTTCAAGATAAATTCCAAGTTTATCTGTAGTATTGGTGCTCTTTGCCATTTTGCCTTCTTCAATAGGAGGTATCGCAATATGCGGCTTCCCTGTGTAAACGAGTCCTCAGAGCATACTGCAGATGCGCAGCGCATGCACCGTGTGCAGTTAGTGACGTGATTGTGGGCAAAATTTCAAAATGGAGAAATAGAATATGCTGTTCTATTATTAGATTTGAAATATGCTTAATTAACAGTGTGTTGCTCATGTATATAATTCGAAAAAAGAAAAACATAGATAAAACAATACCAAAAAAAAAGAAAGATGGCTCTATGATAGCTGGTAGTAGCGCAGCAAGGGCTGTGAAATCAGTCAGTTGGTGAGTGTTGTGCGAGATAGAAGTAACCAATGTTGAGCAGCGCGCTTACATCAAAATAGCCGTTCTCCGAGGGAGAAATGCGATAGAATGTCACAGTGAATTAGTGGAAGCCCTTGGGAATAATGCCCTACCATACCGTACAGTAGCATGGTGGGTAGGAAAGTTTCAGCAAGGACGAGTGTCAACCAGTGATGAGCAACCATGAAGGCCATATTGCCCTGTATACTATCGTAATAAATTAGTGTGTTACGATATTTCAGTGCTATTCATTGCATTGTCCACACATGTAGTTAACACCTTGTAGTTATTATTATTATTATTATTATTATTATTATTATTACTGTGTTGTATACTGGCATGTTATTTAAAAATTTTTATTAATATTATATTCAATACTAGGCAAAAAGAGAGTACACGAATGAAAACCATTAAAAATATTTTTAAAAATATTACCGATCATGAGCCGAACTGTTTCTGGATTGAAAGGACTCCACGAACCTGAAAAAAATGGAAGATGTCAAATCATTACAATTGGTAATGATTCTTTCTGTTAATCTTAGAACTTAATATTACTCTTCGAGAATCTTTATTAAAACATTACTGGGTTTTATTGTATTTTCATACCGGGTTAATATAAACTTGCCAGGATAGTGAATTACCATTTGATAAAGCTTCCTGCAATTCTTTTGTTGAGATGGCACCGCTTCGATCTTTATCCACCCTAACGTTAATAAATATCCGATTGAAGAAAAATTAAGGTAAAGAAGATATAAAATTTTACTACAAATATTAGAGAGCTGTGTACCTGGAGAAGACTCCCCATAAAAACTGTTGATCTGGCACTGATTGTGCATATGGATTGTTTTGGAAGGACATGATCAACGAGTTGAAACACAATTCGCACTCAAATTTAAAACAATATAAATAAACTACCGTATTTCTTTCGAAATTAAATAGTTACTTTGAAAATGCTAACGTGTCTCAATGAAATTGCCGACATCACCGATATCGCCGTTTAATGAAAAAAAAAAAATATTGCAGTCAATTCATTCCAAGACTAGGAAAGAATACAGCTTTATACAAGAATTAAACATTTTTTGTTTAATTTAAACAAAAAAATTACTATTACGATAAAGCACCTTTATTGTGTAGGTATAATGTAGCCTTCATTTGCATTTTACTAATGAAAACTTTTGTAAAATTAAAATTTTATCTTACATTTTACTTGTCCTGTTTTTATTATTGTCCGTGTGCTTAAGCACGAGAGGACAAATGTCATGAGGATGTGACCACAGTCAAGGGAAGGGAAAATGTGATGTGACGCATTTGCAGCTCATGATGCAATTAAATGGGACGTTGCAAGTTTCCGCAAGTTTATGGTTGGTGTGATTCATATACAGTAATTTAATGAGAAAAGCTAATTTTGAATGAAGATATTTCAAAACTTTTTTTTCTTTTGAAAACAAAAAAATGACTCATTAAAACTCCCCTTTCTCACTCACTCATTCCTGATATTATTCTTTATTAAAATATAAATCTCATCAAGAATCTCTATGCCCCTGATCACTCATATTATTAATATGATAAAAGAGATTAAAGAGATTCTTGATAAGCCCCTGATCTTATCTTTCAGAGCATAAGACTTAAGCACCATTCTTTTTTCATATCTCAGTAAGAGTAATTTCTGTTTGATTCTAATATCAGCAATCGAAACGCGTCAATAAATTCAGGAAAGGGAGTCCCTTTAAGTTCGGGGCAGTCTTTCAGTTCCTCAAACAAAAAGATTTCATGTGAAAATTTTAGGATGCTATATTTATTTCCCGTAATAAGCATTGTTTTCGTCAGGCGAAAATTAAGATGGTGTGAGGCGTATTACAGCATTGTTTTTCATTGAGGAAGACAATTTAGGTCGGAAAATTTGGAACATTATTACTACAATAAATCCAGAACTTTTTCACGAATTTGCTTCTTCATCATCATTATCCATACAAATTTGCCTATTTCACTTACGTAGCACAATTTGCTTGTGTTTTTTTATCTTTCTATTTTTTTTTAGAATGTGATGAAATTATCTCTTTATACGAGGATCATTTCACAAATAATGCACAAGAAGGCAGTACTCTGAAATGTAAATTCATAGACGCAGGTAAGACCGTACCTTACCTCAGGGGAGGTTAGGGGTTCAACCATAGCCTAAGAATAGCCTAAATGGTTAGGCGCCCCTAGACGATCAATAATATTGATCAATATTCGCTTCAATATTGATGGAGGACCATATTTTCCAAAACGCATCACCAATACTCATTCAGGGAAAAATACTCGTGCTGCTTGGTCGTGGATGTTGTTGTGAATTTCGAAATGTTTTCCAATTCGGATTTGGGTTTTGTAGCATTCACTCTTGCACTGTGCGAACAAAACAAATCAAAGAGACAGAGAAATAGACGCTGGTCCAAGAGTGGTACAAACTGAGAAGCCGCTTTACACTCGAACATTTGCTAAATTTTTTGCGTTCTACATAACCGGACGACTACAAAAATTTTCTTCGATTGGACGAAGAAGGCTTTCAAAAATTTTCTTCTTTTAGAGCTAGTTAGGCCCAATATTCAGAAAAAGGACACGATATTGAAAAAAATATTGACAATAACCTCCTAGACGTTCAATATTGATAGGACGCTTCAATACACTCCTATCAAGGGTAGCAATTGGAAATTTTTCTCTATCTTTAATAGTTTTCGAGTTAGCAAATGGATGATCTTAAATTTGGGGTCAAAGTCAAATTTGAGTGCGGCAATGAATTCCCCACCCCTCTATTACTTATAAACCACACTCATCAGATCTCGTCTGCCTGGCAGCTTCGAGATTTCTGCCATGTTACCAGACTTTTTGGACACCCTGTATAATGCACAACAGCACAGTAAATGAGTCTTTAGCTGTTGAGTCGCTACATCTCCGCATTGAGATATCTCAGTTGCTTGATATGGCCATGTGATACGGACGCTGCAAACATGTCTTTCTGAGCAAATGATTTTCTCTAAGCTGGTAGGTAAGTGACCAAAGGGTCGGTCTAGAACTCGGCGGCTAGAGTACCTGGAGAATCTAGAGTACAAAGCGGTTTCGAGTCGCTTGGATATTAACATTAAAGACATGCACTTGATGACGGAAGATCGCGATCACTGGATATCCTCCATACGGTTGTTGCAACCGTGACCTTGAAAACAAGCAGGTTTGAAAATGAAATCAGCAGAGACGAAAACCATAGCCAGTCGAATACCATAAATTAGCATAGCTTATGTTAGACTTACTACATTGATTAATAGAACTATTTAAGACCAAGTAACATTGGTTATACTTGGTTAGGTTTTGAGAGACTTTTCTCCATTTTGTATTATACAAAAGATTTTTGTTGGAGTGATTACATAGCTGTATGCTAAATTTCAACTTTTAAAACCGGACGAACACACATTATCTGCCCATTCGTCACCAGACACCCCAGTACCAGTAAGTTAAACCGTACCCTGCACGACATTAATATCATGTCCTTTTTGCCGCAATGACATCTCCATCCAATTTGCGATACATGTTGGGGGGAATCTTGCTCCATTCATCTTTCAAATTGGCAAACAGTTCAGTGGTGTTCTTTGGGAGGGAAGCCTGGCTCTCAACCAGCGCTCTAAGTTATCCTAAAAAATGTGGTTGAGGTCTGGACTTTGGGCTGGCCAATATAGTTCCGCCACGCCCATTTCCCCAAACTATTTGTTTGTAAGACCTGTTGTATGACAGGAAGCATTATCAAGCTGAAATAGGTATGGGCCATTACCAAAGTGTTCCCACTATGTCATGGTTCCGCAAACTAAAACAAGAGGACCATGACCATACAACGGAAAGTAAGACCAGACCCTGATGCCTGCTCTTCCGAATTTCACTGTGGGTGGACGCAGTCCTGTAAATATCGTTCGCCGGGCATTCGCCAAAACCTTACAAGTCCATCGGACCGCCACCACTGGTAGCAGTATCAATCACTCCATAGGATGGTTTTCCATTGTTCTGGATTCCAGTGGCAGCGTTCCTTGCACCACTGTAACTGACGGGTCGCATTAAGGGCTGTGATACTTAGCTTGCGAACTGCTGCTCGTCCATGAAAACCAAGTGCGACGATCTCCCGACAGACGATACTTGTATCATTTGCATCACTAGATGCTGCCGATTGAAAGTCCTGTGCCAACGTTTTTAACGAAGCCTTCCTGTTTGACATCACCTCACGTTTCAAACATCGACGGTCGCAATTTGTCGGTTTACTGGGTCTGGGTTGGCATGTTATTAACCCCCTCTCGTTTCCACTTCAAAATAACATCACAGAGCAGGATATCTGAAATTTGTTGGAAATCTCACAGATAGAATGCCCAAACCTGTGGCTCCAATGATCATCCAGCTTTCCTCCGCAATAAGTTCGCGACGTCTGTTCGTAGCTGTTATGATTGTATTCTAACTCGTTAACATCTTTTATATATTGTTCATATGACGTGTACGATCCCAGCGTTATGGATGTGTCCGCGAATGACCAGATAGTGTACATACTTACTAGTATTGAACTAAACACTAACTGTGGATATGGATCAATAGTAGAAATAAAGAAGCCACATAAAAAAGATTTTATTTCTTTTATGTACATTTCGACCACCATGTGGTCACCATTCAGCAAAAATACAAAGTAATGAAGGAACAGGATCATTTAATAAATTAAAGTCGATGGAAGAAGAGTCAATCAAGTAAATTTATCATGACGTTCATAGAGAGGCAATCAGGTAAAATTACATAGATTAAAAACAAGAAAAACACAGTATAAAAAAAACAAGTGCTAGAATGAGGTGTGGAGGTGGGGGGAGGAGATCCTAGGCTGAGTGACTAAGGTTTAATAATTGTTGCTTATTAAGTACCGAAAGGTGAAAGCAACCTTGTTCTTGGATACGCTGACGAAGGCAATTTGGCTGCCGAAATGCGCATTCGTATGAATAAACTTTTGTTGTGGATTAGTAGTTCCCTTGCGTCCTTGTTAGTATTTGTCCACAGTCTCTGGCTCCGATTCTCTCTGTTTACTGAAAGGTGCTTTAAGCTATCAGTGTCGGGAAACGTGTCTGTCTGTCTGTCTGTCTGTAACTCTAACTCCTCCAAGGGTATGAAAGATTTTCAAAATCTGTTTTCGTCAGTCGTTAAATATAGTTCATGGCACGAACCAATCATATATATTATCTAAAGCGGTTCAATACTCAGAGTAGGGAAGATAAGTCAGGCTAGAGCGCTCATGGCCATAGGAAAACGCCACTTACTGAGGAGAAACCGGAAATTACTCAGCAGCCATCTTGCCACAGGCAGAAAAAAAGCATTGGACTCATTGCAGCCACATACGAGCGAGAAGAAATGTGTAAAATTATTGGAATAAATGACTAAAATGCCCGTGTCATGTTCGGCACACGATTGTACTAACCGCAGGATAAAAATTCGGTCGGGATTAGTTTTCACCAGTAAGTAGACTGTTTCTAAATTGCATATTTCTAATGCTATTCTTCCTATCGATACATGAGTAAATAATAATCGTTTGCATTGATTCCGTGGTAAATTTCCTAAATCAGGAAAACTGCGAGAAGCATTTATACTATAATACAGACGTGGGCAAATGAGGCTCCGAGAGCCGCATGCGGCTCCTCGTTGAGTTAAGTGTGGCTCCCATTGAGAATTTAAACCTGTTTTTTCAGGAACGTTTTCACTGAATCTTATTAAATTAACTAAGTAACTAATATTTTGGTATTTGAGATGGTGTATTTAATACTATGTGACTGTAGTGTGGCTCTTTATAATATATAAAAAACCGGAATGTGGCTCTTTGTAATATATGAAAATCCGCAATGCGGCTCTCATTGACCTCAAGCGTGCCCATCCCTGCTATAATACTATAAACTACAATAAACTATTCAATTGTGTAAAGAACTTTGAGTGGAAAATTCTCTATCTAGTACTGAAAATCGTACTTTATATCAGCCTGTATACTGCTAGAATTGGTTAGCTGATCAATCCAATTGTTAAACATAACTTGCACTTGATATTTTTGTTTTTGAAAGATATTAAATACGAGTAACAGTAGTCAGACCTATAATGCCACAGTATTCATTATGTTATACATATCTAAATTTAGTGCAAGTTCTCCAGGTGAATAAATAACTATGAAGTAGCTTGATGCTTAAAAAACTCAATACAGATAATGTAGCCTTACTAAGCTTTTGCCAGTGGCAAGATAGTGGAACGGTGGCGCCATCCTTGAATAGGTCATAAGCACCTTGTGGGTTCAATAGCACGTCCAGAAATGGTACCTTCACTACCTCACCTAGCAATATTAAGTTATCTCAAACAAATCGTAATGACGAGATAGAAGCGGTTATTAATTACTATTTTCGCCATTTGAAAAATATGATTCCGGGAATGAACCATTTTGAAAATGGTTGTAATCGAAACTATGGCACATGCTCTAATGGTACCCTTATGACACCCTCAAAAATTTTCAATGATAAGATATGGCATGTAATACACTCAGCTGCATAAAGATAGGACCATGCAAAAATTATAGATGATAGCAGAATTTATTGGGATGTATTAAAGAAACAAAAATAAACTTGGATTATGTAAATGTATATATGCGATGAATTACATCATTCTATGCTTGACAAGAAGAAAAAAATTATAATCACATCGTAGGAATGGTTGTAATGAAGATTTTTAATATATATTCCAAGATCAAAATAATAAGACCAGCATCAACAGTTTATAAAAAAAAATAATACCACACTAAAATAAAAAATTATGTAAATATTCCTATTTAAATATCGACTTAGTTCTGACTCACCCTAAATATAAACGGGTAAAAACCAATGATATAAATACCAATGGAAATATTCCACCAGGAAAGAACAAGAAATTCTATTTCTGAATTGTTGAGAAAATGGGCAGAGGCAAAAGTTTATCAAAAGTTGTCAAAGATACAATCATCAAGAAATATTTGGAAGGAAAATCAACCCGCCAAACAGCTGTAGAATTAGCAGTCAGCAAAACAGCAGTGCTAAATACAATTCATAGGTATAAAGAGCAAGGTAGCACTAATCCCAAGAAACCTACAGGACGCCCACTCAAAACAAGCAAAAGGGATGATACAGCTCTGCGACATTTAGCCATTAAAAAACGCCATGCTTCCATCGTCGAACTTACGTGTGAGTGGCAGCAGTCAATCAATACACAAATTTCAACTGCCACAACCAGAAGAAGGTTACGAAAAATGGGCTATTGTTCATATGTTGCTAAGAAAAGGAAACGTCTTCAATGGGCAAACGAGCATCGAGAATGACCTCAAACTAAATGGGATTCAGTAATATTTAGTGATGAATCAAAATTCCAGCTGCCTATAGGCACTATTGGCCGAAATGTGATTCGAAAGCAGAATGAAGCCTATCAATCGGATTGTCTTCAACGTACAGTCAAGTTTCCTAGTGCGGTAATGGTTTGGGGTAGCATGTGTAGTAAAGGTGTTGGTCCTTTGCATATCATAAATGGAACAGTGAATGCACAAGAATACCAGGATATTCTTGAACAAAGTTTTCTTCCTTCGGCAAAGCAGATGTTTGGACGAAGGAAGTTTTCCTTTCAACAGGACGGGGTTACATGCCATACTGCAAGAACTATCAAGCATTGGTTACAGGCACACAAAGTAACAACCATTGACTGGCCTCCAAATAGTCCGGACATGTCACCAATAGAAAATCTGTAGGGCATTCTTAAAACATCCGTATTTATTTATTTATTTATTTAATTGAATTAAATTATTAATACAAAAATATAAAAGATGCCCAAAGGGAGCTGGTATGGTACAAGACCGACTAGCAGGCTCCCCTGGACACCGTACAGAATCAAGAAATTATAAATTATAAATCACATGTTACAATATCACCTAAATCTTAAATTAAACAAATTACCATAAATTAAATATCAGTAGGTTTAGTAATAACTAATGTTAATAAAAATGTAATAATAAAACAATTTTCAATCAGGCGCCAGTTCAAGCCATCAATAACAGAAATCATCAACCGTTATATTCAATAAGGGTTGAGAAATATATTCTGAAGAACGTACTGTTTTAATGCGCGATAAAAAACCGAGTAGCAAATTAATGAGCGAAGTTCATACGATAGCTTAGCCCATTCCAAAATACCAGCATGGGAAACGCGATTACTCGCGTACTTATTCTTTGCTTTAGGTAAATATATACTAAATTTTTGCCTAGTAGAATAACCATGTATATCCTTTACCAATGTTGAACATATCAAAGGTGAAATATGTAAAAGCTGATTTATAGACTTATATATAAAAACGCAAAGTTGCATCTTATAGATTTGATATATAGTAAATATTTCCAATTTCTGAAAATAATAGGAAACAGAAGTACCACGGGGAACTTTTAAAAGAATCCGCAAAAACCACTTCTGCAGTTTCAAGATTCTAGTTCCAAAATATACTTCCATAGCACAGATTACAGTGCATCAGAGCCTTATATAATAGAATTAATATATTAAGGGGTAAATAATTTAATCTAGAAATGATACCCATGTTACGATTTAATTTCTGTACTAATGAATTTACGTGCAAATCCCAAGACAAATCATGGGCCAATTCAATCCCAAGGTATCTAAAAGATTTCGTAATACCAATCCTAGAGTTACCAATATAGATATCAGATACAACAGGCACATCTTGCTTGTTGCGATGAAAGAAAAACATCGCTTGAGTTTTGTCTACATTAATTCTTAAGTTATTTTGGCCACTCCAGTCAAATAGCCTCTTAGCTGCAACGTTTTAAGAGGTGAAGAGATCATAAGCAACTCTATTAGCAACTACCAACGTGCGTACATTACTACTTTATAACCAACTAAAGCATTAGGAAGATCATTAATGAAAAAAGCGAACAATATAGGAGACAGGATGGAGCCCTGTGGTACTCCAAGGTTCCTATTAATCAGCGATGAGGAAAAACCATCGTAACTTAAAAAGTATTTCCTATCCTGAAGAAAGCTAGCAATCCAAGCCAATGGTGTACCAAATACGCTATATGATCAAAAATATCCGGACACCCCTCACAGATCATCGATTGGCCCAATGTCACATGATAATGACTTGCACATCATTTAAATAGCTTCCCACACCTTCAGACACAACTCTGCTTGGACATTGGCAAGAATGAGCGTTCGGCAGAGCTCAGTGAGTTCCAACGTGGAACCATCGTTGGATGTCACCTATGCGGCAAGTCCGTGCGTGACATTTCCAGCCTTCTTCAGATACCCAAGTCAACAGTAGGCGATGTCATTATGAAATGGAAGACCCGGGGATCAACAACAGTTCAACAACGAACCGGTAGACCCAAGAAACTAACGGACAGAGACCGTCGAGTGCTTCGTCGTGTCACCCGCAGCAACCGGAAATCCTCGGTGGAAAAAATTGCCACAGAGTTTCGAAACGCCTCTGCAAATGATGCCAGTACCATGACAATTCGTCGGGAACTGCACACGATGGGATTCCATGGCCGTGCTGCTGCCCACAAGCCCCACATCAGCAGGGTCAACGCCAAGCGACGTCTGGAGTGGTGCAAAGCCCACAGAAACTGGACAATAGACCAATGGAAACGTGTAATGTGGACAGACGAATCTCGCTATACACTCTGGCAATCCGATGAACGAGTTTGGGTTTGGCGCATACCTGGAGAACGCTTCTTACCTGAGTGCACAGAGCCCACAGTCAAGTTCGGAGGAGGAGGAGTCATGGTGTGGGGCTCATTTTCATGGTACGGACTGGGCCAGCTCGTTCCTGTGCAAGGAATCATGAACTCCGACCGTTATCTGAATGTTTTGGACAACTGTACACTTCCAACGTTGTGGCAATTTTTCGGAAACGGGCCATTTCTCTACCAACACGACAATGTTCCGTGCCACAAAGCGAGGCGTGTACAGCAGTGGTTTGCGGACTCAGGGGTCGAAGAAATGGGTTGGCCGGCACAAAGTCCCGACCTCAATCCTATAGAGAGTCTGTGGGATGAATTGGAAAGACGCTTGCGGGCCAGATCACATCGGCCAACTTCTGTACCTGAACTGATTCTCGCTCTTCGGGAGGAATGGAGGAACATTCCGGAAAGTACTTACCAACATTTGGTGGAAAGTCTTCCCCGAAGGGTGGAAGCTGTGATTCGGGCAAAGGGATGTGCAACGCCCTATTGATTTCCATGAAATCGTGGCTAGAGCGCAAACGTGCATGTGTCCGGATATTTGTGATCATATAGTGTATGTGGAAATACGTTCTAAGCTTTGCAAGTAATAACGGAATGGAAACGGTATCAAAGGCTTTCGTAAAATCCACAAATAATGCTGCTACCAAGTTATTATCGACCATTTCAGTTGTAATGGACTCCGTGAGCTCAAAGCAAGCAGTATCTGTGCTGGCTGTTACTAATAAAATTACTCGAAAATATATAAGATGCTAAACGCTTATAAAACAATTTCTCCATAACCTTTGAAAAAACTGAAAGAGTTGTAACCGGCCTGTAATTGCCAAAATTTTCAGGATTCCCTTTCTTAAAGATAGGGGTTACTCTAGCGAGCTTCAGAGCGGAGGGAAAGGTACCAGTAATCAGTGAATGGTTAAATATGATTGACAAGGGGAGCGCGACTCCTCAGCCACAGCTTTAAGAACATCGGCCCGAAAGCCTAAAGGGTCAACCGTTGGGCTCGATTTTAGTCCAACAATCACCAATCTAACCTCATCCGTAGTGGTTGGAGCAGTGAAAAAATTTGCTGGAGATAGAGTGTTGTCTTTATTAATTGTATGATTATCTTCAGAATTTATCGAGTGGCCGGATGGTAGCAACGTGAGTAAAAAGTCAGTCAGTGCTGAAGCAGTAATCTCACGAGTACCCTGGAAAAGTTATTTAAGTGAGCTTGAATTTTTTAGTAATTTATTTACTACCTTCCATTTATCAGCTGATAAAGCTAAGCGTTGAAAGGTATCAGCATAATATTGGGACTTAATACAGGTAATATATTTCTTAACTTTTATTAGAAAATTGCTTAAACTCTCTGACCAACCGAACTGAAGGGTTTTTTCTAGATCGAATGTATAGAGAATTCTTCCGCTTAATCATAACTAATAATTCATCATTCATCCAGAGATGCCGAAGAAACGACTTCTGTATTCTTGCCGGCTTCGGTTTAGTTAGTGTAAAATATCGATCCCACCCGATTCTAAGTTGTTCAATAAATCTAGAAAATAACATGTCAATATTGTTAACCGAACTCAGAATGAAGTCCCAATCAGTCAACGCTAAAAAAGAGCGAAAAACAACGATACGCTCATTAGAGACCAGTCTAGTGGGATTTCTATTTCTAGATGGCATACAATGACCCGAAGCAGGATATACAACTAACAACGGGAAGTGATCACTAATCTTAACGTCTAGTGAACAACTAAGTAATGGGTTACCCATCGTAGAGAAACAACAGTCAATGGAGGAGTAAGATTGATGGTGCATCGAAAAATGCGTATAAGCGCGCACATTGATATGTAATCCCGCCCGATGAATTAAATCCATAAAAGTATTTAACATAGGGGAAGATTTATTCAAATCTATGTTAAAATCCCCCACTAGCAAGATCTCTTTTCCTGAAAATGATGTCTCGAGCAGTACCGTAGTAAGACACTGACAAAACGCTAAAAAATTACCTGTAGGGGGGCGATAAACTGCAATTAAAACTTTTTTAAAGCTAATCTGTATTGTCAAAATTTCGTAGTCCAAGGAAATTAACGTACAGGACGAAAGAGCACTACATTCATAGTTATCTAAAACGTACGCACAAACGCCCCCTCCACGCTTGTTGGACCTGTTAATCGAAAAAACCCTATAATTTGAAATATCCGGAATACTTAAATGGTCAGCACTCCAGGTCTCTGCAAGGACAATAACAGACGGAGATACGTCCAGCAAGTTGAGGTTAACCATCAACACCTCTAGGTTAGCAGTAAGACTTCGGGCGTTGCAAAAAAACAATGTAAAATAACGCTCAGTATTAGGAAGTTCAGATAGCACATTGTTAACAGAATCCAAAGGTATGGGAGATAAATCTCCATCACTAAAAGACATATTGCAACAGGCACTACTTAACTAATTAAGTTTGACATTAATGACTTGGAACCTTAAAAATCTACAACAACAAAACAACAAACCCGTGCAACTTAAACTCGAACTATTATTCATAGTAATGGAGCAGCAATGAGCTCTCCAAATTAAAGTTATTATTAGAAAGCATCAACATAACAAGAATATAACTCGTAAAACGATTTTCAAATATGCTGAAAAGAATATAAATATTTGTTGTTTAATATTACAGTCATATTTTTTATACAGCAATGGCGAGAACTGCATGTCAATTTACGTATTCGATTGCAGCGTTCACACGAATCTTTCTAAGCACGCACAAAATGAGAAATGAAATGCTCGCACGTCTAAATCTTTTAAACTACTTCGCCTATGATCTTTCCACTGCTAAAGCTATTCACCCCTTCTTAATCAAAGTTACCATTCATCCCTTCTTAATCACTGTTGCAAGGCATTGTCGGGAAAAATCTTGTAAGCATTCCAAGAAGCTTTACCTGTGACGCAGATGTGATTTTAAATTTCAATATTTCACTTTCACTTGGTTTAAATAAACAATAGAAATACCTTTGATTCTATCCACACTCAAATCATTTTTAAATATAGGCCGAATTTTAATTAGCCATTTTTAACAATAGGCCTAATATTAATTAGCCATTTTTAACAATAGGCCTAACATTATATAGTCATTTTAACTATAGGCCTAACATTAATTAGCCATTTTTAACAATAGGCCTAACATTATATAGTCATTTTAACCATAGGCCTAACATTAATTAGCCATTTTTAACAATAGGCCTGACATTAATTAGTCATTTTTAACAATAGGCCTAACATTATTTAGTCATTTTAACTATAGGCCTGACATTAATGAGCCATTTTTAACAATCGACTTTAAATTAATTAATCACATTTTACAATAGGCCTAACAGCACTGAATTTTAAAACGAAATGAGCACGTGCTCCAAGCTGCCATCAACAATGCTTAAGTGATAACCAAAAATTAACACTGTATTCACTTATGACTCGTCGGTACGAATCGATTGATATATTACATGCCCTATGTTCATATTCTTAACATTAGTGCACGTGCATGAAGGGGCCCTCGAGATCTCACCAAAAGTTGATATATCGCAGTTGAGTTCTTCCATTTTCACGTTATCATGCAGACGATGGCCGGCCGGACGCATAAAGATATTGATTATGCTTGTATTCTTATATATAGCTTTAGCTAAAGCTCGTAATAAGGGCTCATTTTAGTACTTTTGAGGGTCATTTTCTCGGATGTAGCATTTCGAAATTCGAAAAGAATGTCATATTCGCCTTGTGCTCGTCATTTCCGTTCGAATGACATATTACATGCCGTATATTGCCAATAAAAAAATTTAATGGGGGGGTTTGGGCCTCAATAGTCACGTGACTGTTAGACCGATTTCAATCACAAACTAATCAGGTGAGCTCAGGAAAGGTCTCTATCAAAGAGCGAAAGCAGAATTTGAAACAGTTAAAGCATTCTTGAGAAATCGTCGGACATACAGACGGACGGACAGACAGACACACAAACAGAGCGAAACCAATATATGCTTTTCAGCATATAATAATGTATAAACAAAACCATAAGTAAGGCTCAATACCATCTTAATCTCTACAGTATGTAACAAATGAAAATACAGCAAGCAATAATCATCAATCCTATACAATCGAAAACATAAATATCAACCAATAGGTACAATAATTATAATCATCCGTAAATGACCGAAGAAATTACAGTACAGACAAATTATTTAATTAAGCAACCTCATATTATTAAGGATACAGCTAAGCGGAGTTAATCAATGGAAACAACATAAAGCACTATAGCGGCATATTAAGAACACAGCAGATTGCACAAATCTTCTTCTGAAGATATTTTAACTATCTTACCGCCCTGAGTCTTCGCAAAAATCCTGCCACCGGAAGACCAAGCCTGCTGCACACCTAGCTTGGATTTCGCCTCACGCAGCAATTTCTACCGACGGGTGGTCAAGTCCTCCAAAATTACCATACTAGTGTTCCGTAAACTACCACGGTTTTTCACTATGCGATCTCGCAAAGAGGTGGAGAATAATTGTAAAAGTACTCGCCTCGATGATGCAGAACTACGGGGTCCCAGACGATAAATCGCAGTGATATCACCTGGAGTAACCTGAACACCCAGTTTGGAAACGCAAATCTCCGCCATCACCACTGCTAGGTCCTCCGACGACTTATCCGGGATTCCCAAGATCCTCAAATTATTTCTTCTTGAATATTGTTCTAGTTCATCAGTTTTCTCTAACGTCTGATCGAGGGCCGACTTCTCATTAACGTGAGTGAACGTATCCATTTTAGCCAATTGGGTGTTGATGGCTGAAATTTGATTGTCTATCTCAGTAAGATGCGAGGTTAACGAATCAACATTTTTTATCGTATCAGTCAGTTTATTCGAAATCGTAGAGATTTGCTTCTCTAAACGATCACTAATTTTAGCCAACAACAAAGACACTAATTTATCCAAGAAATTATCATCATTAAAATGGTCGTTAACAATTTTTTCAACCGAAGAAACTAAATTCATATCGGCGGCTTCGCTTGGAGAATCCATCTCAAGATAGCGGGGGTTTCCCTGCTTCGAAGCAACAACATTTTTCTCCCTAGGCTTTGTGTAGTAATATACAAATATTCCAAAGTCCACCAAGATCTAATATATATCAAATATAAAAGCCAGGGATCAATAAACGGAATTAACCTGCCATCAAGTAGACAACCGCTACCCGTCACCTCGACAAGAAATAACGTCCTCCGCTCAATTTACGTGCGATAGATTATAACTGCCGTTGAAAAAATACATTCGAACAAGGCAGTAAAAGTTACGTATATCACAGAAATACATACATGACATGGACGTGTTGAATTTAAATATAGTAGGTTAATCTGAGTACATCGTAGTGTAAAACGCTCAAAACTGCTCACAATTCGGAGCTCACTCAAACGCGTCCACACTCGGCGCCATCTTGAAATTTATTGAAAAGGAAGGTACAACAACGAAAACCAAGAACAACACAACGTTTGAAGGACGTTTTGCTGGAAGAATAGTCAAAAATCACTCCAGAGCAATGTCAGAACTTGATATCTTCTATGCCCAACCGCTTAATTGCTTTAATCAAAGCTAAAGGGAATGTGACAAAATATTAAAAGACAGCTGGTCTTAATACAGAGGGTTGATTCAGATAAAATGAGACGACTTTGCAGTTCTGTTACGATGGCGCCACCATTGGTTGTGTTCGATGTGGGAGCCACGTTGTTGGACTATCGCCCGGCACCGTAATTTACACTGAAGTAGGCTGAGTTTGAGGGACTCCATGGGAAGTTCGTTCCACACCTGCTGACACACTATAGCCCATCAAGGGTTCTTGGTCGGCGACTTCCGAGCCGTCGTTTCAGGAGACCAAAACCACAGAAATCCATCGGTGATGCGTCAGGAGATTTTACAGGCACATGAGAGAAGGGAATAACTCGTATGCCCGTCTCCTGTTCCATCTTCCTGTAGTAAGCCACAGTGCTCAGTTCTGTTCAGTCACTCAGTTGTGTGACCGCGAGCTTTATGACGTCGCTCCAGCCCAAGATTGTCATGAATTATTCTGGAGACTGTTGCCTGTGAAATACCTTTCCTCTGGGCTAGACTTCTCTGTGTGTGGGGATTTTCTTTCAGCTCTTCAGACCGGATTTCTCGTACCATCTGAGCTGGGCGTGTTGGCTGGGACTTGTTTCTGGTCTGCTTCTCTGCTCGTCCACATTCATTAGATGGTCGCAATTTGTTCTTTTTGATTATTCGACCCACAGTAGCTTTAGATACCACAATACCATTTCGTTTGCATAATTCCACAATGCACGAAAGACTGAAGTTAGCGTCGGAAAGACCAAACATATACCCTTCCCAAAAAGCTGTGATTTTGGAAGTCATGTTTCAGCACGAAATGTCCCAAATAACAGCAACAAGTGTATACAAAGCTATTCCCCATGAATAGTGGACGAGTCATGCAAATCATATTCCGTCAAGGTCATTCGCGGCGTTTAAAGTCGTCTCATTTTATCTGAATCAACCCTCCGTATTTTGAAAATTTATGAACTTGGACTTATAATTTTGAAAAGACAGTAACACCAAAATTCTTGTTGTTATTCTTATGCCAATGGATTTTAAGATTTTTTTGTGTATCATAGATTAAGGAAAGGCTTTGTTTATCATTCTGACGAATTGAAATGAAATTTGTTTGGGAATATTTTGTAAAATTAGAAAAATAAAATATTCTTCTTCTGCAATGATTGAGTGGTCCTATCTTTATGCAGCTGAGTGTATATCAAACGAC
Source organism: Rhysida immarginata (assembly GCA_023313115.1). Lineage (NCBI taxonomy): Eukaryota > Metazoa > Arthropoda > Chilopoda > Scolopendromorpha > Scolopendridae > Rhysida > Rhysida immarginata. The sequence goes on from JAHWFO010013952.1 coordinate 429,217, forward strand.
TTGGAATGATGTGTCATGAATGAATATAACGTAAAATTAATGGTAGTCGAAATTGGTTCAAAGGCACCTGGTTTCGTGGAACCATTATGGTTCATTGGAACTTTCCATGCTAAAATATGGCATGTAGTATATCAAACGACTTGGAATGATGTGTCATAAATGAATATATCGTAAAATCAATGGTAATCGAAATTGGTTCAAAGATACGTGGTTTAATGCTATCATTGTGTCCATTAGAAATTTTCAATGTTAACATAGGGTGGTTGAAAAATATGGTTCCGCGAATGGTTTAGTTTAGCCTTTCGGTACTTGGTTATGTCATTCCTTAATGTTTATTTCTATTAATTTCAAGAGTTTCAAACGCATCTAGGAGAGAGAAAGATATTACGGACATGGATTAAAATCTTCTTTATAAACTTGGTGGCCACTTGCAATGATGTGCTTCGCCACTGCAGATTTTTCCGGTCGAAGATACTTGATAAGCCGCATGTGTTCTTTCCATCGCATCTCCACGGGACGCTTTGCCTGGCCTTTGTAAACAGTCCACAAGTTCCACAAGATAGTTCATAAATTCCAGATTTCTTTGATGGAGCCAGTTTTATCGGTTGGTTTACCAATTAAGAATTTCAAACTATTTTGATTTTTGTATATAACGTCCGGTCCAAGGTTCTTGAAGATTCTCCTTAAACCTCTTGTCAAAGGTTGAATAAATGACACGGAGACGAATTGCTTGCTTTCCTTAATGGGAAACAGTCAGGAAGCGGTGACTATGAAGTCTAAATTTTCTTTTTTTCAGGAGCTCTTCTGTCATGTACGTAGTACATCCATTCTTCCAGGCTATGCTTTTGATTTTCTGTAGCACGATGTTTACTTTATCTTCATTTAGTAGAGTTTGGAGGGCCCTGTCGATGAGGAATGTAAACACAGAAATCTTCTGGCTCAAACAATGGTTGGAGTATATGTTGATGTAGAGGCCCGTGTTAGTGGGCTTCATGAAGATATCCAAAGGAGTAATTCAAAACCATTCCTCAATGTTTTTCCGCATACAACTCTAAAAAGGATCAGGAATCACTTTCCACAAGCATAAATCAAAAATACGTAACTGAAATGAAAATAGGTAATCGAAACGAAATTGAAATTGAAACCATGGTCGAGTTCGTTGATAAAGTATAATAAAATACTTAAAATACAAAGCTAACGAAAAGATAAACCTATCATTCCATGAACAGCGTGTGAAAAAATTATTAATCAGCTACCCTCATGTTTAGCCATGTGTTTTGCATTATCCTCACTCACTTTCGGCCATGACGGTTCTGGGATGTGGAGCTTCCCAATTGGCGTCAAGTTTCGGAGTCTATCTTTAATATACTTCATTGTTGCTATAGATCAGGTGAGTTTTCCGCTTCTAGGCAACACCACCTAGACAGAAGGCCTGATAACAGAAACGTCATACATTTTTTCAAGTGCCTTGTTATCCCGAAAATTATTTTTGTAAAATCTAAATACATAAAACAAAGCCGGGTTAGTTACATCATTTATAACTCAAGAACGGCTGGTCCGATTTTAATGATCTCTGATTTGTTGGATTCGTCTCCGCCCCGAATAGCAGAATAACTATTAAAATATCGGAAAAATTCACGGAAAAGGGGGGGCGAGGGGGTTGAAAGTTTGTTAACACATTAACTGGTGTTGCACTGAGTGGCCAAATTATTATGACCACCTGGCAGTTTTAGGCAAATGAGCTATTGCGTCACAGCGCTGCCGCTAGAGGGCTAGATAGCTATATAAAGGGAATGCAGGTGAGGTGAAAGAGGGATGATCGTCGGCGCGCGCAGTGTCGGAACCAGTATCAGCAAAACAGCTGAACTTGTGAAGTGTTCAAGAGCAGCAGTTATTAATTTTTAGAGAGAGTGGACTACCAAGCAAAAATCCGGCTCTCAACGTCAAGCGTGTGGTCGTCACAGGCTCCTCAACGCTCGAGCTGAAAGGAGATTGGCCAGAGTTGTCCAGGGCGACAGAAGAGCAACAGTGCGTCAAATAGCGGCAAATCTTAATCAAGGACAAACTGTGACCGCCTCTGAACAAACTGTTCGCCGCTCATTACACCGTTTAGGCTATGGAAGCCGACGACCAGTTCGAAAGCCTCTACTGTCAGCCTTGAACAAGAGCAGACGTCTCCAGTTCGCCAAGGAGCACAAGGATTGGACAGTAGATGGCTGGAAAAGGGTCATGTGGTCCGATGAATCACGATTTCAAATGCATCATGCAGATGGCAGGGTTAGAATATGGAGAAAACAACACGAAAGCATGGACCCCACCTGCATCGCCACAACACTTCAAGCTGGTGGCGGCAGTATTATGGTTTGGGGGATGTTTTCTTGGCATTGTTTGGGTCCTTTGATTCCTCTGCACAGACGTGTGCGTGCCCGAGATTATTTAAGTATTGTCGCAGATCAAGTACATCCCGTTATGTTAATGGTGTACTCTGACGGGGATAGATACTTCCGTTATGTTAATGCTCCTTGTCATAAGGCTGGCATCGTCCTCAGATGGTTCGAAGAACATGCCGGAGAGTTTACCTTGATTCGTTGGCCTGCACAATCGCCAGATCTCAATCCCATTGAGAATTTGTGGGATGAGATCGAACGGGCCATCAGGCAGCGGGATCCAGCACCATTAAATCTGCAGGAATTGGAAGGTGCAGTTCTTCAGAGTTGGTCTCAAATTCCTCCTACAACCTACCAACATCTCATAGAACCCATGCCCCGAAGAATGCAAGCAGTAATAAGAGCGAAAGGTGGCCCAACACTTTATTAAGGGGGTGGTCATAATAATTTGGCCACTCAGTGTATACTATCCGCACGCCACGAGAAGACCGCCGAGTTGCTTAATGTGTTTGTTGGTATCGCTGCAGTTGCAGATGAATCTATTCAGTAGTGGGGGTCAAAGCCAAATTTGAGTCGATCCATGTTTCATCGATGTAAACAATAGGACGATTTTCTTCTCTTATTTTTTTCTTTTTTTTTTTCCTTTGTCACGCACGCTCATAGCTTATTTGTAATTATTGATGTGACGTGAGCTGTCAATTGCGGAAGATGGCGAAGTTTCAAACCTATTTAAAATAAAATTAATTTTCTGCACTTTTCCCCGTGAATTTTTCCGATATTTTAATAGTTATTCTGCTATTCGGGGCGGAGACGAATCCAACAAATCAGAGATCATTAAAATCGGTCCAGCCGTTCTTGAGTTATAAATGGTGTAACTAACCCGACTTTGTTTTACGTATTTAGAGAAGAAGAAGTAGAAGAAGAAGTAGAAGAAGAAGATATTTAAAGAAGAAGAAGAGAAGAGAAGAAGAAGAAGAAGATTAGAGATTTAGAGAAGAAGAAAGAATTTAGAGAAAGAAAAAAAGAGAAAGAAAGAAACAGAAAGAAAGAAAGAAAGAAAAGAAAAAAGAAAGAAGAAGATGCCGCGACCCAGAAGATCTAATCTTTCCCAACAAAGCCGTTAATACCGGGTGGGCAAGAAATAACGTGAGGTGTTCAGAGCTCGCTAGCGGGAATTCTATTAGGCCAAATGCAGTACATTTTGGTGTATATACTTAGTGGAACATGCAGTTTCGATTTCTGCAAAAAAAAAAAAAAAAATAGTACCAAAAGTCGCAATAGGGGGCGCTTATTTCAAGAAAACAATGAATACCTAATTGTCAAATGAACAAATACCGTACAAACCAACTTTAGTAACAACAATAAACAGTGTTTTATTTTTAATTACAAATGTGTTTCAATATGACCACCAGTGTGCTGTTCCAATAGCTGCATTTTCTACGGCAGCTCGCAGCATTTTCTACGGTACACGACATTTTCTACGGCACCTCGCAGCATATCTGCATTAATTAGTCTGATATGTAACGTTATTTGATCCTTTAAGGTTGAGAGGTCAGGAACATGTGCTTGATACACAAGGCTTTTCAAATATCCCCATAACCAAAAATCACAAGGGATGAGATCAGGCGACCTAGGTGGCCATACCATGGGAAATGCACGACTAATTATTCTGTTGTCTGAAAAACGTTCTCGCAAGATCTGCTGCACCTGACGTCCGATGCAGGGTGACCAGATACCTCTTGCTAAAAAGCGCCCACGTTTGGCAAAAATTACGCCCAAAAGCGCCCAAAATATTTGTAAAACGCCCAAAATTTTCGCCCAAAAAATAAATACAATATTTCTCTTAAAAAATTGAAAAATTAAAAGAAGTTAAAAAAATTAACATTAATTAAAACAAAAATTTCAAAAACACTATTTATTTATTCAAAAAAAATTTAATTTATAATCCAATTTCTTCAAATATATCAACAACAGTACACAATTCATTCTTTATAGCATCTTCTTGATGTTCATTGTTTTTACTTGCATATATAGTTGAGTCAAATAGGGATAACATAGTTTGTGAAGGAACAAATTCATTACAACACTTTTTCATGACACTGTTATGAATCTTAATCCTCATTATGGGCTCAAGTGAAGTGAGACTCATATTATAGTTTTATTGCGGATTACAGTACTGTACGTTCACGAGGCAGTTGCTTCCTCCCTACTGCATGGAACGTCTCGCACAGGTGTCAACTTATGAGCCTATACAGGCACCCGGACCGTGTATCAACTCAATTGGTCATGTCCCGTGAGCATGCATCTAATCGATTACTAGTCGGAGGTAGACGGACCCCCCCCCCCCCCCAATTATATATGGTTAAGGTCGGATAACTCTTTGTTGGTGGGGCAATTTCATTGCAAAGCAGTGTATTAAAAAAATACTTTAAAAAATTACATGTTAGTCATAAAGATAGAAAATCCACTAGAAATTTCAGTGCACTAGAATTTCACTAGATCTAGTGAAAAATTCACTAACTTGGCAACACTGGTTTAATGCACAACATAAAGGCCACCAATTTTCGGATCAGTAATCGGTGAAATCGCATTAATACCAAGGATATCCATGATTCCTACTGATCTGCCTTTTAGGAGGCTGTAGTTTTCTGTCAAAATATTTCGCCATTACGATTAACAAATCCCAAGCCAAACTTTTAATTTGATTGAAGTAGACCTCCGAAACGAGGTTTTTCGCATGGCCAGTTATATGGGCGACATAGCAACAAATCAGACAATACTGATTGAGGATGGAGATAATAAAACTCGTAATGTAGTTTTCCCAGAAGTTTTTGCTGATTAGTAAAGAGTCCATAAAATGCCATAATCTACAGAAGTATTATTTACATAACAAGGGTCATTTCATTTATATCATTTTGCCGTGAGCGAAGCTACGGGTATCTGCTAGTTCTAAATACATGTCACATTCTAAATAGTAAGGAAATCCCTACATCCAAACATCAATACTCCCACGAGCGCGTAATTTTCCCCTTCCTTGCTTTTGAGTCCCTTGGGTTTGGGCCTCTCTTGAGTCCGCGTCTGGGACTTGACTTCCGGATTTGTTCCGAGTTTGGTTTCCCCAAACAACAATAATAATAGGATTGCTTATTAAATGTTTAAGTTATTTCTTAATACATTATAAATTTATAGTATAACATCAAACAATTTTATGGTCAACGCGATCGATAATTAATTCGATAAATTAATATTAGAAAAGAAAAAAAAATGAAAAACTAAAAAAAAACTCCTCTCTAAATAAGGAAAAATAATTCAGTAAATTCAGATAAAAAAATCTTTATAAAATGATTAACATATTTTTCAGATAATTCGATGATAAAAATGATATATAAATTATATAAAAAAAGAGATAAAAATTAAGGCTTCATGTTTTGTCTTCGTTTGTGTTTTTTAATCTGGTGGTTTTGGCCAGATACCGGGATGAACACGTTATTATATGCTGAAAAGCATGTATTGGTTTCGCTCTGTTTGTGTGTCTGTCTGTCTGTCTGTCTGTCTGTCTGTCTGTCTGTCTGTCTGTCTGTCTGTCTGTCTGTCCGTCCGTCCGTCCGTCTGTATGTCCGACGATTTCTCGAGAATGCTTTAACTTTTTCAAGTTCTTTTTTCGCTGTTCGATAGAGACCCTTCCTGAGCTCACCTGATTAGTTTATGATTGAAATCGGTCTAACAGACACGTGACTATTGAGGCCCAAACCCCCCAATTAATTTTTTTTATTGGCAATATAAGGCATGTAATATGTCATTCGAACGGGAATGACGAGCACAAGACGAATATGACATTCTTTTCGAATTTCGAAATGCTACATCCGAGAAAATGACCCCAAAAAGTACTAAAATGAGCCCTTATTACGAGCTTTAGCTAAAGCTATATATAAGAATACAAGCATAATCAATATCTTTGTGTCTGGTCGGCCATCGTTTGCACGATAACGTGAAAATGGAAGAACTCAACTGCGATATATCAACTTTTGATGAGCTCTCGTGGGCTCCTTCAGGCACGTGCACTAATGTTAGAACTTAGGGCATGTAATAAATCAATTGATTCGTCCCGACGAGTCATAAGTGAACACAGTGTTACTTTTTGTTTATCACTTAAGCATTGTTGATGGCAGCTTGGAGCACGTGCCCATAGTAAAGCTTTGTCGAAGCACGTGCTCATTTCGTTTTAAAATTCAGTGCTGTTAGGCTTATTGTAAAATGTGACTAATTAATGTTAGATCTATTGTTAAAAATGGCTAATTAATGTTAGGCTTATAGTTAAAAATGGCTAATTAATGTTAGGCCTATTGTTAAAAATGGCTAA
>JAHWFO010013952.1:436157-514218 GCA_023313115.1 Rhysida immarginata
CCTATTGTTAAAAATGGCTAATTAATGTTAGCCCTATTGTTAAAAATGGCTAAATAATATTAGGCCTATTGTTAAAAATGGCTAATTAAAGTTAGGCCTGAGCTTAAAAATGGTTAATTAATGTTGGGCCTATTGTTACAAATGGCTAATTAAAGTTAGGCCTATATTTATAAATGATGTGAGTGTGGATAGAATCAAAGGTATTTCTATTGTTTATTTAAACCAAGTGAAAGTGAAATATTGAAATTTAAAATCACATCTGCGTCACAGGTAAAGCTCCTTGGAATGCTTACAAGATTTTTCCCGACAATGCTTTGCAACAATGATTAAGAAGGGATGAATGGTTACTTTGATTAAGAAAGGATGAATAGCTATAGCGGTGGAAAGAACATAGGCGAATAAGTTTGAAACATTTAGACGTGCGAGCATTTCATTTCTCATTTCACGCGTGTTTGGTGAACGCTGCAATCGAATACGTAAATTGACATGCAGTTTTCGCCATTGCTGTATATAAAATATGACTGTAATATTAAACAACAAATATTTATATTCTTCTTTTCAGCATATTTGAAAATCGTTTTACGAGTTATGTTCTTGTTAGAAAGAGGGATTGCTAAGTGCAGGATGAAAGGCTGAGAAACACGGAAAATATCCTACAATAGTGTTTGCAAAAAATCTTAGTTTTTCGTATGCAATAGTGTTTCTCAAACTTTTTCTCGGTAAATATAATTAAAATAAATTTCACGGAGGTAACATTTAATTAAATTAAATTATCTGCATGAGATCAGAGATGCGCTAAATAGAGTTAATCTTATTGAAAATTAGTTTTGAATCTTTTTTTTTGTTGTTGTAAATACATGTTTCAAGTTAAGGTTATTTTTCGTGGCCGGGAAAAATTTTATAGTGGACTAGCGGTCGATAAACACTGCAATTGAAAATGTGGCAAAATATCTTTTTGAAATCCGTGTAGTTAACAAAATCTACAGCAAAATCGACAAATTACTGTTAGCGCTACCAGGTGAAAAACGAGGAACTGCTCGTTCGAAATCACGGCCTACGAGATAGTAAAGCAGCACCATAGCCTAATAATAACCTAGGTTATTATTAGGCTATGGCAGCACTACCGCAAGCAGGTTTCCTTTTTATCCGTGTAGGCCAAAAACATGTCAGCCATAAACGGAGAAAATCCCATCGAATTTTGCGTGAACGAAGAGAAATTCACACGTCCTCAAGGTAAATAAACGCTAGTTTAAAAATAGTTTCTCTAATTTTAACGTTTTCCTCCCCCATGTTCGTTTAAGCCTATTCAGTTCAGTGACATACATATTTATTCGTATTTAAAAATATAGACATTGGCCGAACTTTCTCCAATCTAAAAAGGGATGGTTATATAATTCAATATTCATATAATTGCATAAATATATGAATATATTTTCATCACATTTTTTCATTAGAATATTGGACGATTAGCATACGATTATTGTTCCTGGCTTATATAACCAAATCTCACATAGTAGCTCTTATAAGATATTGTGTCACAATTTTATGTGTAGGCTGATCTAATTTGTACCTTAAATGATTGTGGTTTAGCCCACAATGTTAGATTAGTGTGATCTACAATTAATCAATCGATTTAATCGACCATCCTCCTAAATCGCGATTACGATATAATCTAGTGCTGCGCGATGTCGATGTTAAACATCGACACATAGATGCTTTTGTAGTATCGATGTCGGCATCGATGTTTTCCTGCTACTGAATTTCCTGCAGTAGCATTCTCGATGTGGTTAGTTCATAGCCTAATAATAGTTATTATTAGGCTATGGTTGGTTCTTATACGCCTCGTACGCCTCTCAGGTGGCAGCACCGTTTTTCTAGTTTCAGCGCTCATAGCGGCGAATTTGTAAGTTCTGGTTGGAGAGCACGGCCTACGAGATAGTAAATTTACTATCTCGTAGGCCGTGGGGAGAGCGTGGCCTTCGAGATATTAGGCCTCCGCATCGGGCTTGAAATAGCGTGCGAGGCGGTTTCAATTTTTGACCACTAGTTGGCCCTCGTCAGGGATAAACAACTACTTTCTACCTCATCGCTATGCTAATTTATCCGACTTTATCTCGCAAAATTCTGGCTCTCTCGACAAAATTAGATCTAATAAAGAAAACTATCTTTCATGGAAATGATTTTATAGGGAAATTCTTATTATATGATCAAATTGACAGTGGAATAAAAATTCTATAAGTATGAGAGAAAAAAAACCCCTCCCTGCCTGTACTTATGGAAGGTTCTCCTTGTTATAAAAGAACATTATCACTTTAAAACTTTAGAGAAAAATCATTACTTAACTGAATTTCGTTTATTCATTTACATTTATGCATATCTTTATGTAATATTGATGAATTTGTCTTTACACCGGTTTATTGTATAATTTTCAGCAAGAGCAAATGGCGCGATCCTTATGTGGTCTTGTATTCATTGCACTGAATGAAATTAATGAAACGAAATTATTCCATCATATTTTGCTTTGTTTTCAAACAAAAACTTAACTTAAAATGACTTTTAAATTGATGAAATGTGTAAATTTTGTTTAGTTTTTAAACAAAAATACAAGTTAAAATAAACGAAATTTGAGACAAATTAGCTAGGAAGTATTATTCCATAAAATAAACACTGCACTTGAAGTTTTTTTTAACATACGTATATCGATTCCAAAATCGATTTAACATCGAATGGTTTTGTAGCACTAATATAATCGCTCTTTCCCATATCCATGGATTTTAATCAGTTAGATTTTAAACTTGTGACTAGCGCGTTCAGTAATCCTTGTGTGTTTGGACTTAGAAAAAAAAAAGTCAGCGAGTGATACGATTATCGATTACTAACGCCTGGTTTGCGCGTCCACTCTCTCACACTGCTGGGATTAGCTTCGACACGTGCGTTTGTATTACTGACAGGTAAATGCGAAATGCTTAAAATTAAGTGATAAAATATTAAAAAAAAATAACTGCATTTGTTGAATACTTGAAAGGTTCATAATAAATTGCAAACAAATTATATATCCCAAATTTATTAATAATCAGTAATATTCGACACGTGCGTTTGTATTGACAGATAAATACGAAATGCTTAAAATTAAGACTAAAATTAAGTGATAAAATATTAAAAACAAAATAACTACATTTATTGAATACTTGAAAGCTTCATAATCAATTGCAAACAAATTATATATCCCAAATTTAATAATAATCAGTAATATTCTAATATTAAATAAATCTATTTCAGTGTAAATGGAATTTCATTACTAAACTAAGTAAAAAATCATTTTTATTGAATCACCATTTTTTTTAGTAAATTTACATTACATTTTTTCTTATTTTAATTTAAAAATAAATTAACTGTAAACTTTACTAAATCAAAGATTCAATAAAAATGTTTAAATGTATTAAATCTATTTGAAATCGTGTTAAATTTGGTAATTAAACTTCATTTACATACATTATATGTATTTAAAATTGTATTAAATTCATTAAAAAAATGTATTAAATCTATTTGAAAGAGATTGAAATCACAGAGAGTGGACGCGCAAACCAGGCGTTAGTAATCGTAATCGTATCACTCGCTGACGTTTTTTTCTAAGTCCAAACACACAAGGATTACTGAACGCGCTAGTCACAAGTGATTTTAACAGCGTACTTATACGAAGACCAATTTTCATGCTACGCTGGGTTTGGTCTTCGAACGCGGGATATCACTCGCTTATGAATACGTTTATCAAAGCATACCAGATAACTTTGGATATTGTGATTTTTGCCGTGAAATGGCAGAGCATAGTCTAGAGTAGAGTCATAGCCTAGTTATTATTAGGTTAATGGCCTGTGTTGTCAGGCTCTGCGAGGAAAAAATCTCTTTCAGCGAAGTAAAAAATCCCTCTGGTGGGACAATGAAGTATTACTGGACACTAAAGCACGGCCTACGAGATAGTAAATTTGAAATTTTACTATCTCGTAGGCCGTGCACTAAAGCTGTAGAAATCTCAATAACACCGCAGAAAAGATTTTATTTAATTAAATAAGTAAAACCCAAGGTTGTTAAAAAGAAGGTGGCCTTTATCGGCCGATTTCTCTCAAAAGCACTCGCATTGCCTGCTGGGATTGTGACGTCACCTGGAAGGTTGGCAGCAGGCGATCCGCCCCTTTTAACATAACAAAGCTGAGATGGCTGGAGCATAGCCTAATAATACGAAGTCTGTACACTCCGGGGTTTCCTTTGATTCCTGATTTCCATCTGCGCATGCCCAACCACCTAGCGGACGGCCCCACAACGTGGCCTTCGAGATATTAGGCCTCCGCATCGCCTCTCATTTCAATGCTTTCCTCCTTGCCAGCGGAAGTTCAACTTTTTAACGCTAGAGGGGGATCATCAGGAATAAAAAATAAAGCACTAGATAATACAAGTAGCGCAAACTGACCGGAAGTCGCCATTTTGGACCTACACCCAGCAGAGGTCTAATACAAAACAAGGCTAGAAATGCCCTTCGTTAGCAATTTTTACTCTTTAAACATTAATCTAACTTAATTGTTAATGAAAGAGTTTAATTTAAAATACACTTTTTATTTAGTTTGATCTGCAAAAAATCATATTTTTATATAATACTATTTGAAAAATAGCTGAGAAAACCTTCTCTTATTAGTGTCTATATATACTTATATATAAGTATGGTACATGAATTTATGAAGGGTATGAGGGAATATATGTGCTACATTAATTTTTTAATCCGTTTAATTATTCTTATAAATAATAATTTATCAAATAAACGTCCATTTTACAATACAATTGTTTTTATTAATTAATTAACGTTAATTTTCATCCTTTCGGACATCGTCACTAATTATTTACAACTGAAACTTTTTGATTTTTAAAGTTTTTAACGTTTTTAAAGTTTTTTTTAAAGTTAATAATTCTTATAAATTTAATTTCATGCCTTTTTAAATAAAACTGTCATTTTATCACATTAATGAAATTTTTCGTTACTGTTTGAAACAGTTCATTTAGAGATGACATATTTTTAAATGAACACGAGTGTGAATTAATAATGGTTAGCATTGGCATATTCGAAAATTATTTTTTGTCACTAATTTAAAAATCTGTAAATAAGTACTTAAAACAACTTGATTTTCAATCATTTTATTATAAACTGGTTTTTTTCCCCTCCTAAAACACGAGCAACAAATACAATAAATCTATATTATGGGTCTAGCTTTACTGATAAATATAAAGGAGGGTAATACATTTCTAGTTTAGCAATATGAGAAAACTTAAATTATTTTAGCTGATGCGTTTCGTAAAAGCAAAAGACTACTTATAAAAATGCACGCTTGGACTGTACGTTTATCCGGTCGCCGTTTGCACGATTACTTGAAAACGGATTAACTGTTTCAAATAAAGTTTTTGAAATATGACCATCAAAGTCTTAGCTCGGCTGTATCAACTTTTCAGGCTTTTTCGTGGACCCCTTTTTCGAATTCACGCGCTAAAACAGTGACCGTAAAGAAAACCAAAATAATGGCATGTCATAGAACAATTGATTCGTCAAGAATGAATAAACTGCTACTTTTATGATCATCTTTTAAGCATTGTGACATGGGCACGCACACGTGAAACCGTTTTGTCGAGGCTCAGGAACTAAATCATTCAATATTTGAGCAATAAAATAGACGTAAATTTGGAAAGAATTAAATGAATTTCCGTTATAATTTCCGTTACTAATAACTTAGCTAGACCCTAAATTCTCGAATTTAATATTACTTCTATGTCACAGGTAAAGCTCCTTGGAATATTTACAAGATTTTATTCTCATTTCATTTTGGAATTTTTTTTACTATTTATTAGAAGAAACGGCAGAATAATGCTATCATATTTTAATTGTTACTATTGTTTCAGTAAAGTATATACATTTCAATAATCCAATTATATACAATTATTTTAGATATAAAAAGCAAGAAAATAAAACCATTTTTTATTAATATACTTTCAATGACTAAATTCGGAAAGAAGCTAATGAAATTAGGAAATATCGTCAATATCCTGGGTTGTCAAATTTTTTATCATAATTATTAATACAAATCTGCATTAAAACTGATTTAACTACATGTATTATCAGCTTAGAGACTGTAATAAAATTTAATTATTAGAAAAGATGCATTAATTTTCATGAACTCTGTTAATTTTTAAACCCTATTCAAAGTGAACGCACGAATCTTATTTTTAACACCATCGCGAAAGGTTTCGTTTCGACGAGATGCTGACAAACGCCATTAGATGGCAGCACGTTAATGGGACCAGCTTTAACATGGAAGAACTCACTCTCCCTTATGAGCTCTTGGTAAAACAAATAACAAAATTTATTAATTAATTTATTATTTAAAACAAGTAAGAAACAATTTTACAGACTTTGGGTTGACATTATAAAAATGCAATCACCATTATAAAAAGCTATCGAAGTGCCGATTATGTTTAATTCTTCGATCTAACATCTTAAAAGAAATTAAACTCTTAAGAATCGTTCCTATGATTCCCTGATTTTAAGAGTAAATATCTCGGAAACGGAGATCGATAGAAGAATGAAACAAGTGGTATGTTTATTTCGAAAGCCGTAAAAATCTGATACAGAAGTTTCAAAATTAGTTGCAAATGCTGCCGAAGAGGGCGCTGCACTCAGCGTCGCATAGAGAGTCCCTTATCATTGTAGGCTATGTATGGCCTTTATAACTAGACTGAGGGGGAAAAAGCGAGGATACGTAAGCACTTTCTCATCATATTATTTCCCACGAACTTATCCGGATAATCAAGGGTCCGGGTACTGAGACTGTACTGTAGATGAAAACTAAAGGAAAAATTTTGCCACCTTGATTCGAACCAGGGACGACGAGTATCTAGCTTGTCGCCTCTACCTACTGGTAATTTTGGATACTACTGGTCCCTAATTCGCTTCCATGTCGCAGAATTTTTCTTTTCGTTTACATTTAAGTTTTAAGGAACGTTTATATATTTTATTTACATTTTCAGATGATGCTTCAAACGAGATGAATGCACAAAATAGTGACATGGGAACAAGCGCATTTGAAAGCCCAGAGACTGAAAACACTGATCCTAAGAGATGTAAAGATCTGCGTATCTTTAAAAGTAATTATAAATAAAAGACAAGAATGAACAATAGATTAAAAAATTTACGAGATTGCAACATATTGAGATATTTACTCTTTAAACATTCCTTTTTGTAACTTTATAGATAAACCATGGCCATGGTCTCGAAAAAACATCACTCTTCTTATACATCGCAGGTTGGCCAAGGAGAAACAGTTTAATGAACTCGAGGAGAAGAAAAGAGAAATTTGGGAAAGTGTTGCCAAAGAACTTAATCAGATATCTAAACGGCAGGTTAAAGGTTATGAATGTGATAAAATATGGAGAAATATAATGAGGACATATAAATCAATAAAGAGAAATAAAGGTGGCACTGACTTGAAGAAATGGAAATATTTCGATATCTTAGATTCTGCCTTGGAAATAAAAGCCCATGCAGTGCCTGAGGAGACTTTATCCACATTTTCTCTTAATAATTCTCTTCTGCCATCAACTTCTTCACAGCCTTCTACTTCCTCTATTCAAATTTTAAAAAAGAAAAGAAAAACATCTGAACCTCCAGAATGGTTTTTGACTTACATTGATGATGTGAATAAAAAAGAAAGACAGAGATGGCAGGATTTAATGGAAATCTCAAAAAGAGAAACTGAAGTGTTTGTCGATCTTAAAGATGCTATAGAGAAACTTGTAGAGAAAACTGTTTTTAAATAAATATTTACAGATTCAGAGAGAAGAATTTATTCCTTTTTCATCCCTTCTTCTTGAATATGAAAATACTACAACTGAAATCTTTTATGAAATTACACACAGTTTTATTTCAATTTTATTTATTGATATTTATTAATCGATTTTTTTTAATCAATTGGTTTCACTCTCTGCATCAATTTTGAACTCTCTGCATCAGTTGTTATCTTTTGGGTAACATTAGCCTCTTGTTTTCTGTATTAAAAAATAAAAAGACAAAAGAATCATCAGTTTAAAGTGTAAATAACTCATTTTCAAAACTAGTTACACAATACCATACAACAATGGAAAGGACAGTAGTAGATAGATACGGGACATGTGATAGTTTATTGGCCGACCACTGGTAGTCTATGTATCTTGTTTCCCAACTCAAGTTTTCAACGATGTTAAAAACATTGTTACTGGATTTGCGAAGTCGGTTTTCTGTTGCCATTTTTTCGAATTTTTTGGTTTTGACTAGAGATTCGGATTGTATGAAGTTGTTTTGTGTTTAGAAGATGCCATCATAGAAAGTCGTGCTAGTGATGCAGATATTTTTCAGATGAAGTCTAGACTTTGTCCAACGAAACAAAAACTGGGCATATCCAAATAAATTTCTAATTTCGATTGTTAGACGTTGTTAATTTTATTTAGCAACAATGTCTAACAATTGAAATCGGAAATTTAATTAGACACGCCCAGTTTTTCTTTCCTTGGACAGCGTATAGAACACTATAGGCCATCCAGCCTTAGTTTGCGCAAAATGTGATGGCCGTTTCAATTCTTGGACATTATTATGTATTGTTTAATTTTAGTTGTAACAATTGAAATGTCCATCACATTTCGCGCAAACTAAGGCTGGATGGAGTATAGAAGTCTTATACTTCCGTGCTTGTAGTGTGCTACTTTCATCACTTCCGGGTGCTGGTGGCGCTAGCTGCTATTTGAAAAGTATATGCACCTCTAGATAGAAAGCCTGTGGACGAAAACGTCATACATTGTTACATCATCATACAAAGTCATAATTTAGGGCTTATTATTGGTAGAAATCGAGGCCAACGAGAGACAGGCCAGGGCACTCAAAAGTCACCTGATCATTGGGGTCCGGGCAACAATCCATCCTTCATTGTTTCCAACAAACAAAAAAATACTGATTGTTAAAATCCAAGATGGAGACAATGAAGGATGGATTGTTGCTCGGACCCCGATGATCATGTGACTTTTGAGTGCCCTGGCCCAATTACTTATATTAAAGATAGACTCCGAATCCTATTGTTAATAGCGGCAAAAAGTGAAGCAAATTGAGCCATGACGGTTCTGGGCAGGAGTGAGCCGTGGAGTAATTACCTGTCTGGCTGCTTTGTTTTTGAAGATTTTGGGCCCGAGGAATAATTAATTCAAAACAATTCCTCGAAGTTGTTCTGCAAACAGACACGAAAAAGGATCAGGAATCATTTTCCACAAGCATAAATCAAAAATACGTAACAAAAATGAAAATACATAACTGAAAGACGATCGAAACGAAATTGAAATTGAAACCATGGTCGAAAAATTGTTTATAAACTATAATAAAGTACTTCAAATACAAAGTAAACGAAAAGATAAACTTATCACTTCGTGATAGGCGTGTGAAAGAATTATTAATCAGTTACTCTCATGTTTAGCTATGTGTTTTGCATCATCTTCACTCACTTTCAGCCATGACAGTTCTGGGCATGAAGCTTCCCAATTTGCTTCAAGTAACAACAATTGCTTCGGGGTCTATCTTTAATATATGTCATTGCCCTGGCCTGTCTCTCGTTGGCCTCGACAAAGTCATAATTTAGGGCTTATTATTGGTAGAAATACGATTAACACAGGTCTAGAACTATTGTAGACCTGTTAAGAAAAAGGAAATTCAAAAAGTTTATTTCAGACACGACCACCTTACACACCGTTAAAGAAAAGGAAAAAAAAATTATCTCCTTACCCTATAATAAGTTTTTTATTAACGGCCTTAATTCGATCTTTAAACCACATAACATTTCTTTACGATTTTTCCATCGATAATTTAAAATTATTACAGCCAAAAAATAAAAAAACATCTGCTGGACGCTTTTGAAAGTATGGCCATACAAAAAAAACAATCATAATTACTATTACTAAGAAAATTTATTTATTTTTTGTCCGCAAAATATGCATTGTTGCATGAAAATGAGTTTCGCTGGTAAAGTTTGAATACCATTGTTGTAGCCGTTGGTTTAACGGATTTTTTCAATCTTAATCCACGGGCCATAATGTATTTAAGACTATACTCTATCCAACGAAAGTTGAAGTGGGCGTGTCCAGTTAAACTTCTTATTTCAATTGTTAGACATTGTTGTAGACGTTGTTATTATAATCGGGAAATAACCCATTGTTAGATATCCCATTGTTAGATTCTTTGTTGTGACATAGTCCACCGTCGCTGATTTTATATACCGGGTGGGCAAGAAATAACGTGAGGTGTTCAGAGCTCGCTAGCGGGAATTCTATTAGGCCAAATGCAGTACATTTTGGTGTATATACTTAGTGGAACATGCAGTTTTGATTTCTGCATAAAAAAAAAAAAAAAAAAAAAAAAATAGTACCAAAAGTGGCCATAGGGGTACTTATTTCAAGAAAACAATGAATACCTAATTGTCAAATGAACACATACCGTACAAACCAACTTTATTAACAACAATAAACAATGTTTTATTTTTAATTACAAATGTGTTTCAATATGACCACCAGTGTGCTGTTCCAATAGCTGCATGCGGTACACGACATTTTCTACGGCAGCTCGCAGCATATCTGCATTAATTAGTCTGATATGTAACGTTATTTGATCCTTTAAGGTTGAGAGGTCAGGAATATGTGCTTGATACACAAGGCTTTTCAAATATCCCCATAACCAAAAATCACAAAGGTTGAGATCAGGCGACCTGGGTGGCCATACCATGGGAAATGCACGACTAATTATTCTGTTGTCTGAAAAACGTTCTCACAAGATCTGCTGCACCTGACGTCCGATGTGCGGTGGCGCACCATCCTGCATAAAAATGGTAGAATCCAGACAACCCTTTTCCTGCAATCGTGGTATCACAAAATTCTCAAGCATATCGGCATACCTGGTAGAATTGACGGAACAAGTCACCGGTCCACGGGGACGGATTTCTTCAAAAAAGTACGGGCCGATGATGAAAGAAGCAGTAAAGCCGTACCATACTGTTAGTTTCGGTGAATGCACAGGAGTTGGCAGACACACTTGTGGATTTGATGCAGCCCAAATACGGCAGTTGTGGGTATTGATATCACCATTCAAATAAAAATGTGCCTCATCACTCCATAAAATTTGCCATGGCCATGGCCATCCTCTTCCATGCGTGCTAAAAATCTCAACGAAAAGTCAGTTCGGGTACGTTCATCTCCAGGAAGCAATTGTTGAACAGGTGTGAGTTTATAGGGATAAAATGTCAATATCTTATGCAATATTTTCCTCACCGTCGAATATGGGATATCTGTTTGGCGTGCTATTGCGTGTGCACTGCTGGTACCCTGCACAGTAGTCATCTCCTGTTCCACAACAGCAGTTGCAACTTCTTCAACGTGTTGCTGCCTGATTCGTTTGCGTCCCCGGCCTGGTTGTACTCCTAGAGTTCCGGTAGATTCAAATCATTCAATCATTTTCCGTAAGTTAGTTATGCTCATCGGTCCTCTTCGTAACGTTTTCAATCGCCGGAATTCACGAAGGGCAGCACTTGCATTGTCGCTCTTCTGATAAAACAACTTGACTAATAACGCCCGATCAGGCAGAGTAAGCGTCATCGTCAGGCCATTCGTTCGTGAATGATGGGAAATCCTCAGCCTTGCCTTTTATTGTCATGATTGCTCAACACGGAACGCGCTTATGCAAATGTATTCATTGTTTTCTTGAAATAAGCGCCCCCTATGGCGACTTTTGGTACTTTTTTTTTTTTTTTTTGCAGAAATCGAAACTGCATGTTCCACTAAGTATATACACCAAAATGTACTGCATTTGGCCTAATTGAATTCCCGCTAGCGAGCTCTGAACACCTCACGTTATTTCTTGCCCACCCGGTATATGATGATAATAAGTGATTTGCCCGGTTATTCCGGGAGTGGTGGAGGGAATATTTCATAAAATTAGCAATCCCGACCAGTTTTGTCTTTTTTCTCGGCTTTTTCAAGGGTACATATGAGAATAACATGCCTCGATATTTTTAGTCTTCAAGAACATATTATGTATGGAGTTAAAGGTGATTGGATAAAACTGAGGTAACGTCATTTGTTAGAGGAATAGGGGTTGGGGTGATGGAATTTGGATGGGTGAAGTGAAGGAAAGAGGGAGGAGGAGGAATGGGGATGAACAGCTTATATAATAAATACATGAATTAATAAAGGTAACTAATATATTATAAATTATATAATACATACAAAATTATATAAAAGGTAACTACAAGTAATTATCTAGAAGGTTCTATATTGTTGTTGCAGTTAGAGAAATATAAAATTTAGTTATAATTATTACCAACAATATTTTGTCAATTTTTTTTTTAATCATTGAAGATTTACAATAAATTATTTTAAGTCAATTATATGCCAATTAATAAACATTGTATTAAAAGAATGAATAGATTGGTATAATATACATACAGCAATATGGAAGATATTTTTGTTAATAACTTACGTATATACACGCATACATATTTATACATACATATATATAAAAAGTAATTTATATAAGACATTAATAATATCTGACAGCTAAGTATGAAATCACAAAAAGGAAAGAGTAACTTAATAATTAAGAAATTTACTACTGCTAAAAATGGATCTAGGCCATTATAACAAATCGGTTATGGGAAATAGCTTGGAATGAATGTCAAATGAAGCTTGTGTATTAATTAGGGAATCTGAATCTTATTGCTTTGCTTTGTAAATCTCTGGATTCTAAAATATTGGTTCTTATGGGGTCATTGCAAATATGAATAATATTCATAGAGTTATTGAGACTATCAAGGTTGTGTCCTTTTTCAATGAGGTGAGTAGCATATTGGGATTTATTGTCTTTTTTGTTAAAAGATGATGCATGTTCCTTAAATCTTATAGTAAAATTGCGGGTTGAGAGGCCGATATAAAAGTCATTACAAGTATTACAATTTATTCGATATACTCCAGCCAAATTATAAATATCTTGCGAAGGAGTGAGTGGGGGTCGAGGGTTTAAGGTTTTATGGCAGGGAGAAGGGGTTCGGAAGGAGACAGTTTTATCCAATCACCTTTAGCCCCATACTTATTATGTTCTTGAAGACTATAAATATCGAGGCATGTTACTCTCAAATGTACCCTTGAAAAAGCCAGGAAAGAAAGGCGAAACCGGTAGGGATCGCTTAATTCCGACACAATGTACCGCAAGGCAACAATATATATATATATTTAATATACTAATTTATTGTTATGCTGCGGGATGGCCTAGTTTGCTACTAAATTCAGGCTCAGGCCCCATTGGTGACTCATCATTAATCCAATGGTGGACTCAGCTGCCCAATCATTAATTTGTCCCTTTTGGAGTATTTTCTCTGACTGGCCTAAAACCGTGGTCTTTTCGCCATATATACTCGGTTTTTCCGTTTTCAAGACGACTTAACCTCTGATCACAGACCAGTTATGCTTATCTTCGGCGGCTTAAACATTGATGTGAAAATAGGGCTTCGCACCAAACAGGACTGGAAGCTCTTTAAGGATATTTTTCAAGAAAATAGCATTCCATACAAGGAGGTTATCGACAATGAGGACATAAACACAAGTATCAGTGCAATCACTCGCGTTATCAAGGATGCTACTACTTCTAGTACCTCCACTGCTGACCGAAAGCGTCCCGAACACCTCGACTTCACTCCTTACGTTAGGCGATTCATTCTCGATAGGAGACTGTGGCAACGCAAGCGACTACTATATTTTAAGACTAAGTACAACAGACTTTCTCGCAAGGTCCAGGAAGAGGTTAAAGTTATACGAACACAAAGGTGGAGCGAAAAACTGAAGTCTTTATCTGTCCAGGACAACTCGCTCTGGGTTACTGTGAGGGCCTTAAAGGGAAACAAACCCATCCAATTGCCGCCACTGCTTGCAGGAAATGGCAGCGTTGTCACCAGAGACGAGGAAAAGGCTCAACTGATCGCCGATTGCTTGAAAACTCAATTTACCACGCCTAGTGAGACAAACTTGGACAGCCTCCAAAACACTCAGCTAGTTAACGATGAGTGTATCGCTTACCGGTGTATTCATCGTGTTCCTACCCCTGAGGAAGTCATTAGTGCTCAAGAAATCTTCGACGTCATCAAGCGACTTAAAACAAAGAAAGCAGCGGATATTGATTCAATCACTAACAGTGCTCTCAAGAACTTGCCTTCTAATATTATCTCGATCATTACACTAGTCAACACACATTTTGTAACTAAGACCACACAAAGTGTTCTTAGTAGTAATTTGTAGGTAGAATCCGAATCTGCTTTTAGATTTTTTCTATCACGTCACGTTTCCAAGTTATGCACATCGAGACTTCTATGTTAAAGTAATGGGAGTGAAGAGAAGCGGCTACATTGTTAAAGTATCCATATCTTGGGACCGCAAGGAAATTTACCAGGCCCCAAACACTGAATGATTAAAAAATGTTTCATTGTAAAACAAGAAAGCTGTGCGTGCTAGAGAAATTTAAAAATTATATTCGTAATCAGCAGAAAAAATACTACCAAAAATCACCCGCTTAAATTTTGTTGGCAGTGTTACGAAAGCCATGAATGACTGCTAGAAACTAGGTTACTTCCCCGACCAGTGGAAAAAGTCCGTCATAGTTACCTTATTAAAGCCTGGTCTAAACCCTGTGTCACGTGTCAGTGGAAGGTAAGGTAATAGACAGAAGTAAGGATACACAAATTGCAACAAAATAATATAATTTATTCGTCTAGAATAACAAACATCTTATACTTCGACTTGAAGTGAATTAGTAATGAAACATATGATCATAAGACCAGACCCAATGGTCGGTAAGAAAAGCTCGTTGTGAATAGTTAATGCACTAAAGGAGTTCAAGATCAGCTAGGCCTTTGGTTATAGAAGCACCACATATTGCACAACACAGTATATCAAGAAGCCACTGACAAGCAGTCGGAAACATAGCGACACATGACTGCATAAATCTCGCACTTGAAAAGTTCGTGGCTAAATTGGAGTAAATAATTAATAAAGGGCGTACTAAGCCGTACACTGGGTAAATCCTTTAGTACCCGACCAATGAATACAAGTACGCACTTAATTAACAAAAGAGAACACTGGAAATTAGCGTAATTAAGTAATACTTAAACGTGGACAAGTTTGAATGTAGTCGTGAAAACTGTGAACCTAATTACACACATAAAGCACTACGAAGTTACTTGCCGCACCAGAACCTTACGTACAGTCCGTAAATTACAGTTTTATTCCTGAAGCGCACTGGCGTTAACGCAGGGAAAATTCAATTACTAACAGTTTAATTGAGATGTATGAATAGTGTTATCTTTGAAGTGCACCGACGTTCACTCAGCGAAATGCAAGCCTCCGCAATATAATTTAGAAGTTCATTGAAATTTAATTAAAGGATCGTTAGCAAAACTGCGGTGCGTAAAAGGGTAGCAGGTGACGCGTAACGCCCCTAAAGTTCAGTTCGGAAACAAAGTATTAGCTTACCCCGCTGGTCGCCTTTGGATATTGCCGTCAGTTGAACGCTAATAATTGCTGAATCGGTCCTTCGATGCAGCCGAGATCGTCCAAAACAAATCCATGAAATCCAAACGGGAAAATTCCGAACGACGGCGCAATAGCCATGGAAATCCTCTTCGTTTCCTTGCACCGTAGAAAATTCCCCTCGTGGAAAAAACTGAAGTGCACTAAATGCTCATAGTGCAAATAAAGACATCGATATGCGGGAACTGAGATGTTCGCATTCAGAAACCTCCTTCCTCGCTCCGAAGACGTAATTTCGTTAACGCTAACAGTTTTTGCAATTCGTTTTCTAGTTCCATCTTGATGGATTACGTTCCTAGATTCAGAAGCTTTTTCAGGAAACGGAATCGTCGAATCTCTTGAGACTTCCGCCCCGCTTCCGCGCACGGGTGTTTCCATTCACTCGCCTCCGGTTGATCGCGTCGGCTGGCTTCGTTTTCTCCCGAGACGCCCGAGCATCCTCATTTGATGTCACGGCCGTTTTTGTTGGATAAACGTATCTCGTTTTATGATGCTTAAAAACGGACCGTGACACCCTGCTCTCGTTGTCAGCTATAGGCCCATAAGCTTGCTACCTATGTTATCAAAAGTCTTTGAACGCATCATTCTGAAGAGGTTTAACGAATTCTGTGTAGCAAACAATCTCGTTCGTGATGAGCAATTCGGCTTTCGCCCAGGTCACTCCTGCCAACCTCAGATCTGGAGGCTTGTTGTAGATCTAAACACTCCTATAAACTGTGCTAAGTATGGTGATCTTGTCTTCTTGGATGTTCGTAAAGCTTTTGAATGATTACTTGTGGTTTTTCGGACGAACTGATTAGCTTGATTAGTTCCTTCCTGTCAAACAGGATATTTCGTGTCAGGGTTGGCTGCTCCATGTCTAACCCTTGTGACGTCAATGCTGGTGTTCCCCAGGGCTCTGTCCTGGGCCCTGCACTATTCAACTTTTTCATTCATGACTTCCCAACTTTTACCAAGTGCAGGCTATATCTGTTTGCTGACGACACGGCCATCATGACTACTGACCACAATCCCGCTCACGTCATATCATGCTTACAAAAGGCCTTACAATTGTGCGAGAAGTGGTTTGCAAAGTGGAGACTTGACCTAAATGTTGACAAATGCAAGGCAGTGTTCATTATGAAGAAACTTCGGAAACCACCGAGTCCTCTCTTCCTTTCTGGTAAAGAGCTCGAATGGGTTAAGAATTACAAATACCTCGGAGTGATGGTAGATGACCGGCTAAATTGGAGTGACCACGTCTCCTATGCGATAAATAAAGCTAAGAAGGCTAAGTTTAGTCTAGTTGCTCTTCTGGGGCCTTTGAATGGATAGCAAACTCTTGCTTTATAAGATGGTTATACGAACTATTCTTCTTTATGGTATGCCTGCCTGGGCTACAATATGCAGATCCAGATGGAAGGATCTCCAAACCTTCCAAAACGTTACTCTGAGGACTATCGCCCAACTTGACAGGAGTCTCGCAACAAATATTTCTATTGCTGAAGATTTCCATATACCTCTAATTGGTAACTATGTCCAGGAGTCGTTGAAGAAGTTGCTTCCGAAGATTAAGGACCATCCCAATCCTCTGATTGCAGATATTCTGGAGCATCCACTCACGTTTAGAAGTTTCCTCAGGCATCGCAGGCCTCGACACGTCCTGGACATCAATTTCGACGACATCCAAAAGGCCATCTTTCCCGAATACTGGATCTCCTCGTGCCCCTCGTCAATCAATAATCAACTTATTCGTCCTTATAGGAAAGGACCCCATCTTATGCTCTGGATGACTTAACAAGGTTTAATCTGGCTTCTTGCCTAGTTCAGTGTACTTCCCCTGGTTACTTCCTGGATGAATATGGCAGTGAAAGCGTTGCTTTCGGACCGCTCGTTTCGTTTTCCCTGCGCTGTTCGATTGTCGATTGTCGTTTTCAAGTCAGTTCACTCTGTTCTCCCGAGTGTACTCCTTAGTCCCTGCTGAATGATGATGTCCTTGCTGTCGAAAAGCGCTTCCAGGTTCAGGTCGTATTTTTCCTTAATTTTGTTATGGTGAAAGAGTTTTTTATTTCTTTTATTTACTATTATCCACATACTTATTTTTCCTTTTTCTGGTTTTTGTCATATTGGTACACATTCTGTTTACTTTTGTGTCTTTTCCGGACACAATCTCACTAACATTTGTCCTCGTACTAGGAGCTATTAAAGTAAGATACTTATGACGACTTTCTAGGAGCTGACAGCCCGATAGATGACAGACGTCTGCTAGTGTTACTTATGATTTATCCCATCTAAATGGGATAAATAAAACAATGTAATAATAATAAACAATATATTGAAGTACAATAAATAAATTAAAAAAAATTAATAAGAAAAGAATTTCAACAAACCTTATTTAAAAAATTAATCTTGTAGAGAATTATTAACACTGATGAAACTGAACGGGCACGTCACGGACATGAGCGAATGAATCTTTATCGGTTAAAATATGGGAAAATGTAAGGACTTAGAAAGAGGCTTGGCAGTTGCTCAAGTGGTTCGTTAGATTTATGGATGCGTCATGAAGATATTATTTGTTGATTACATCCAACGTCTCCATTAAATTACGAGTATGGGAAAACGGGACGAGATACGGACGGGTTACATTGAAGTAATATACTGTAGATCTATCATATAAATTGGTTTTTATTTTAAAGTAATAAGTAATTGATCATAAGTCTTGGGTGTGCAAGCGGACGAAATGAGATTTCTGAGAGGTGTGTTACCCTACTAGACAGAGTGCACAACATACAATAAAGGAGTCTTTAGATATTGAGCCGCTACTTCTCTGCATTGAGAGGTCTCAGTTGCGTTGGATGAGACGGATGCCAAGCTGGTCTTCCTATAGGCACTTATAGGCAGTTGATATTTTACAAGCTGGTGGGTGGGAGAATCAGGGATCGGACTAGAACCAGTGACGAGATACATGGAGAAACTGGGTTCGAGTCGCTTGGGCAAAAACTGCACAAAAAACTGAAAGCGTTTATTCATTTATACCCTTAGAGCCACTAGTTTTTAAGAACCCCTCTTACAAAACTATTTCTAACTTACCCATTCAATGGTGAAAATGTTATACTAAGGGTCAAAATTTTTGACTTATTTTCATAGTAATCAATATTCTTATTATACGAAATTCTGTACGAACGAGATAAAGCTAAAGAAGTTAGAACGTGGGATTTATTAAAAAAAATGGAATGAATCTTGAAAATAATGTCATTTCTTCATGTAGTCTCCACCTTTTGGCCACCTGCATGGAAGAACAGAATTTCAGCTATATTCCTGCAGAATAAAACGTTTTATCACTCGAGCATCACTTTCTTCCCGTCATTCCTTCTGACTCGACGACCATACAGATGATTTTTATCGGTCCAAAAAGATGGGAATCACACGGTAAAGTTCTGGCGAAAAATAGTAAGCGACAATCTCGGACTTTAGTTTCTCCAAACAAGGTATTCCTATAATATGTGTACGTGGACGGGAATTGTCTTTAGCAAAATGACTTCTTGAGGCAGCAGTTCTCCCCCTCTTGGATCGAGTAGCAAGCTTTGCATTGGTCTCCAGCAAGTCACTAGTGTAAGCTTGCAGCCGACCCGCATTTTCGATTCATAGTATTCATCAGCAAACAGTAGGCTACTTCAGGATCAAAAGCACTTAACAGAGAGCGGGCTACATAGCGATGGTGCGGTATTCAGAATCCTTATCTGTCGTCTCATTTGCTATGCATTTTCTAACTTTAGCTTGACTTCCCCCCAAGTCTAGTAAGTGAAATCAAAAGATTTTTTTAAACTTTTTTTTTTATAAATCTCCGTTTAT
Organism: Rhysida immarginata; assembly: GCA_023313115.1. NCBI lineage: Eukaryota > Metazoa > Arthropoda > Chilopoda > Scolopendromorpha > Scolopendridae > Rhysida > Rhysida immarginata. The sequence goes on from JAHWFO010013952.1 coordinate 455,658, forward strand.
TCGTTTCATTATTGATTGTAATACAGAAGAAATAAAATATTTTTATCCCGTCCGGCTAATGTATATATTAATATATAAAAACTTATAAATGAATGTTTTTAATAACGCTGTTCTTCGTAATCTGAATATATGCCAGAGGTCTTAACGATGAGGTGTGTTATGAACGAGTTTAGGAGAGTTCTCTGACGACAGCCTTTAAGCCGGCCCATACTTCTTGACCGACAGGAATAATTAATTCCTTGGGTAAGAGAAAACCGTGCTCCCCTCTGTCAGGGAGTTCCACAATAAACGAATAGGTTACGTTCAACTTCTCATAGAACCAGTCAGCCGAAGTCCCTTTTGCAGGATCTAATTAAAAAAGAAAATGAAAATTTATGGAGAAAAATAGGGGATGTAATTTTACGTGAATAAATTTATAAAATTAGTGTGCATTAGTTTATTCCCAAATAAATATGTATGTAGGTCCATTCTATAGGTCATGGAAACACCATTCATTCATTAAATACACAGGTGGCAGCACTACTGGTGACAGAACACACCTCATTGACCTTGCGACACGTTTCATAGACCCTTTTTGGCAATTGAACATGTTTTTTAACTTTCACTGGCACTTGAATATTCGATAATTGTTGTTAATGGCTCATCGTGTCCATTTAGAGAGTGAAATGAGAGAACGAATAATTGGATGACTGGAAGCAGGTCAGTCCCAGGTTGAAATGTCTCCGGCGCTGAAAGTGTAATTTCGGTCTCCGTCATTTCAAGACTGGATACGGTTCCGACAAGACGGAAACATAACCGGCCAAGTGTTTCGGGATATATCCTGCGACAACATGTCGTCGCTTCAAGGATGCGGTAGGTCCACATTTCATCTCATGGACGATAATGCCCGTCCACATCGGGCTGGCATGGTGGATGACTACCTGGAACATGAAGACATCCGGTGCATGGATTGGTCAGCACGGTTCCCGGTTAGTATGGGACGCTCTTGGAACGAGTACCACCTCCGCGAACACACCAGCGCGTGTCAATGGTCTAGGAATAGGACGCCATCCCCCAACCATTGTTGAATATTCTGGTTTTGAGCATGTCAGCACGTTGTGCTGCATGTATTTCTATACGGGGGAACCGCACCGCATACTAAACTAGGGTGGGGGGTTTGTGTTTAATGATTGAATCTATACATGCTCTAGAGAACAGCCTTGCCAAGTTTGGTACTGATCAGAAGTGTGGAAGAGTTTCATTCTGCAAATCGCTTAATTTAAGATTTTGACATAGTGAAATGAAACGTCTCATCTCGGGAGAAAATCCAAAAACGTAAAGGTCAGTTGCTAGACATGTAAAAGTCTCTCAGTCAATAGTGCGAATAATTGTCGCTAAACATTATTTATTCCAAATGTTGTGCACAATCTGGAAATACCAATGAAAATAAGGATTTCCATTGCACATTTTAAAGTTGACTTCCATATTCGAAAATGGTGTCGGTTTTTTTGGAAATGGAATATACATAAAAACTCTCACATAAAGGTACAATAATTCTTCCATTGAAAGTCTCGGTGAAATTTTATTTTAAAGTTAGCTATGGGTTCACTTTATTGTATACAGGGTGTCTCACCTAAAAATTACATAAAACTTACAAAATAAAAATAAAAATTCTGTGTTCAATTTTCAATTTTTATTTTATTCCAGGGTCTTGTGACGCACTTCTACATCCGTCATTTATACATGTGTATATAAAAAACAGACGCCCCTCCCTAAGAGTCTGCCTAAAATTAAGTTTTTAAGCAGACTGTGGGGAGGGGATCTGCTTTTTGTATATACATATAGTAAATTTTATGTAAGGTTTATTGCATATAAGGAATTTATATTTGTGTGTTGGGTTGGAATTAAAATTAAATTAATGAATTGTAACAATTATTCCCCCAACGAAAAGAATTTAAATAAAATACTGCGAAGTGAACAGAGCTAAAGCTTAATTTCCATGCACGCGGTTTGGACGCATTTACTCGTATAACTGCGTCTCGACGCAGAAAGCAAATGTGCATCTGGACGCACCTAGACGTACATTGCAACAGCTCTTGACGCATTTAATTCGAACGCAAGTATCAGTTTCCATGCATGCGTGAAGTCTACGCAGAAAGTTCAACTGCGCATGCGTCATGAGTTTATGTTTTGCAATTTTTCTCGTTAGAGGGCGAAGCTTCTCTCTAACCATCATGGCCGCCACCGTTTAGAGCAGGGGTGACCAACCTTTTTTTGACTCGGGCCAAAATAAATTTCTGAAGGTTTTCAGGGGGCCAACCATTTGTAATTCAAATCACATTCAAATAGTTTATGAAAGATTAACCATGTACAAGCTTACTTGTTAATAAATTTTACAGTAAATGGTTCGTTTCGCGGGCCGCATAAATTCCTTTGGTGGGCCGCATTTGGCCCGCGGGCCGCAGGTTGGTCATCCCTGGTTTAGAGTATAATATTGGCCGATTAAAAATTTCCCCGATCAACATTTCTTCAAATTCTCTTTCTTCAGCCATGTTGTAGCGAAACGAAGACTGGACTGAATGTCTTTTGTTAACAAAGCAAGTGCGCTTGCGCAAAACAATCATGTGATCTAGAAAGAATTGAGACGCATTTACAAGTGCGTCTAGAAGTAGAAAGACGCATTAACTCCAGACGCACGTCGACCAAGACTCGGAGACGCAGATATCTGTTTCCATGACACGTGCGTCAAGACGCACCAATTTATGCGTCTAGACGCAGAGACGCAGTTAAAAACGCATGTATGGAAACTAAGCTAAAGAGCTTGATAAGCGGTGACGCTGTTTTAAGTAAACTTTTCGGCTAACATTAAAACGATATTTTGTCCTGCAGGCAATGAACAAAGGGAGCAGAGCAACACAGCTAAGTTACTACTGGCATATAGTTAACAGAAAAAAGTGTATATTTTTAGAATATAAGTATTAAATAAATTTAAAAACTAATTGGATATTTGAAAGTAAAAACCAAAGGCTAATTAAATTTTCCCTCAGAAGGGGCAATAAAGTCTTTAGAAAGCAAAGTTATTTTGGTAATTGCTGCGTTAGTGCGACATTATTTCTGTGCGACTTAAGAAAAAAGGAAGATTTAAGGAAAAAATGTCTAAAAGACCATTTAAGAGATTTTATTTCGTGTAGAAAATGTTATGTTACCTATCAGTTTAAATTTTGAATCCTCCCCCCCCCCCATCTGACGAGACATAATTTAAACTCGTCTCTTGCATCATTGGAGATTCCCAATCGAAAAACTATAATTTCCTTCCTCTTTAACGATCTGTAATTGAAAGGAATTTCCTCGAGGCCGAGGAGTTCAAGGCGAGAATTTATCTTTTTTTCCATATTGAACTTAACTCTACATCCTTGGAGTTTTGTTCAACAGGATCCTTGATTTTAAAAAAGATTCCATGTGAATATTAGAATAGCTTAAATTTTACAAGGTGCAATGTATACGCAATTGACAAAAAGACTGATTATTAATGTATGAAAAACAGTAAGAATATATTTTCTAAGACTAGTCAATGTTTTTCTAATAATCAAATTTTCGTTTTCGGACATTTTAAAGATTCATTGACTGTTGTTTTTAAAATATTCTATAGCTTATTTATTTGCATTATTCAATATGAACTTACACATTCGTATGGAACCTGGTCCATAATCGTAATCATTGCCATTCACTGACTCCATTGCCTTCACAGCCTTTTGCACTACTCTTTCCTAAGATTTGGAAATAAAAATACATAATAAAGTGTTTAAATTTAACGCCAAAATCTTTTAACTATATGCATCAAATTGTGTATAATTAATCATATTTATGGATAGCGAGCTTAATGTTAAAACTGTTTCGCTTTAACAAGTATAAAAAAACCGACTTTAATGAAACTTTCACTGTCGTCTAGCTACCGGGTGTCCCAAAAATGACTGATGGATTTTGAAAATCAATAAAAAAAAGACGGAATGCGATAGATATGTATCGTTTGCAGCCTTATGCTTAGGAAATCAGGGAATTTTATCCCACCAAATTTCAAATTTAGTTAACATTTTCACTCACAGGTGGCGCTGAAAACTATGAAAAAATAAAAACCGGTATGAAAATGTTGCAAGGACTGTTGCAAAAAACTAAACAATGACAATTTCAATGTAACCCCCAATGACGTATATTAAAGATAGACTCCGAATTCTATTGTTAACAGCGGCAAAAAGTGAAGCAAATTGAGCCATGATAGTTCTGGGCAGGAGTGAGCCGTGGAGTAATTAGCTGTCTGGCTGCTTTGTTTTTGAAGATTTTGGGCCTGAGGAATAATTAATTCAAAACCATTCCTCAAAGTTAAACTGCGTACAACTGTACAAACAAACAAGAAAAAGGATCTGGAATCATTTTCCACAAAAATAAATCAAAAATACAAAACTGAAATGAAAATATATAACTGAAAGACGAAGGAAACGAAATTGAAATTGAAACCATGATCGAAAAATTGTTTATAAAATATAATAAAATACTTCAAATACAAAGTAAACGAAAAGATAAACTTATCACTCCGTGGTCGGCGTGTGAAAGAATTATTAATCAGCTACTCTTCTGTTTAGCTATTTGTTTTGCATAATCTTCACTCACTTTCGGCCATGACAGTTCTGGGCATGGAGCTTCCCAATTTGCTTAAGTTACAACAATAGGATTCGGAGTCTATCTTTAATAAACGTCATTGGTAACCCCCATTTGAAAAAACCATTTTGGTAGAGCGGACTTAAATCTCAACAGCACACGCTATCAGCTTGTTACAGATCGCCTGCAGCGCCATCTCTTGGTAGAAATGTTAACTAAATTTGAAATTTGGTGGGATAAAATTCCCTGATTTCCTAAGCATAAGGATGCAAACGATACATATCTATCGCGATCCGTCTTTTTTTATTGATTTTCAAAATCCATCAGTCATTTTTGGGGCACCCGGTATATCAGTCCATATCTTGAAAACTACTGAACCGATTTTGATGAAACTTGGATTTATCCCTAAGTTGAAAGATACTTAATCCAATAAAAAAAGAATTATTGCAATTCGATTTCTAGTTTGAGAAATACGTGGACAAACATACAAACAAACAAACATACATACATACCTGGTGTTTCAAAAATGACCGGTATACCGGTATATTTGAAACATCAATAAAAACTAAACGGGCAGCGATAGAAATACACCGTTTGTTGCAACATGCTTGGGACAACAGTAAATTTTCAGGCAGACAAACTTTCGAAATTAGTTCACGGTGTATTTCTATCGCTGCCCGTTTAGATTTTTCAAATATACCGGTCATTTTTGAAACACCCGGTACATATTCTTATGAAATTTGGCATACTTCTTTAGAAGCATACACTAACATAATATGCTCACTCAGTGACCACCCTGTCAGTATCTCGTTGAGCCATCTTTTGCTTTTAATACTGCGGTGATTCTTCGTGGCATTGATTCCACGAGATGTTAGAAGGTGGTAGGAGGAATCTGACACCATGCCTGATGGATAGCACTGTCTAGATTGGACGGTGGTGGATCTAGCCGTCTGATGGTTCGTTCGACTTCGTCCCACAAATGCTCAATTGGACTGAGTTCTGAGGATTGTGGGGGCCACTGAAGTAAGGTAAAGTCCTCTCGTGTTCCTGGAACCACTCCTGCACAATACGTGCTCTGTGGCATGGCGCATTGTCTTGCTGGAAGTAGCCATCTCCATTGGGGTACTCCATCAACATAACAGGGTGGACTTGATCGGTGACGATATGGAGATATTCTGTGCTACCCAGACGTTGTTCAGCACGTGTTAACGGACCCAACGCATGCCAGGAAAACATTCCCCAGACCATAACACTGCCCGCACCGGCCTGAAGGGTTGTACTCATGCATGCGGGGTCCATGCTTTCGTGCTGTTTCCGCCAGATTCTCACGCGGCCGCCTGCATGATGTAACTGGAATCGTGACTCGTCAGACCACATGATTTGTTTCCACTGCTCGATAGTCCAGTCCTTGTGCTCCTGAGCGAATTGGAGTCGTTTTCGCTTGTTGGCTGCAGACAGCAAATGTGTGCGGACAGGCCGTCGGCTTCCGTATCCCATGCGATGCAGTGTGCGGCGAACAGTGCATTCAGAGACCGTTTAGGAGGATTCCTGATTAAGGTCAGCAGTGATTTGATGCACAGTTGCCCTTCTGTTATCCTTTACCAGTCGTGACAGTCTCCGTTCTGTCCGATCATCAACCATCCGCGGGCGGACACAACGCGAACGTTCAGATCCCGTCTTCCGACTAACCGTCCAGTCTTTAAATACTTTAACGACGGGTGCTCTTGAGCACCCCATGAATGCTGCTGTTTCGCTGATACTCACTCCATAGCTCCGAGCACCTACAATCATTCCGCGTTCGAATGCTGTTAAATCGCGTCGTTTACCTATAGCTGAAGAATGGAGCACGTCTACTATTGTCGACGACACTCGGCTTCCCTTTTTAAATTGGTCCAGCCCCCTAGCAACATTGTGGCGATGTCCGTGCGCGCATTTGCATAAACGTGTCAGGTGGTCATAATAATATGCTCACTTAATGTATGAATATTGTGCAATTCCAACAATATTACATACATACGCATCGAATTGATAACCTCCTTTTTTGAAGTCGGTTAAAAATAAAAGGAAGGAATCATAAACATAAGGAATATGTTGAAGTATTTGTAACTGCAGAAGTCATGCTAGGTATCAGTTACGGACGTAATTCTTTCTCTGTCTTCTCTAAACTTAGAGAGGTTTGAGGCAGTTAAAATTGTACGATTTTGACTTTCAGCATCTCTTCGAGATACCGTTCCTCCACCATCTATAGTGTTCAATGTTATGTCTCTGATATGGATAATGATAGTTCCGTTGATATGATGGGAATTTCTGAGAATGGGGTAGTACGAATTGGGTCTCCTCTTCCATTCATCGAAAATTATTGATGCTGCATTACTCGAAGCTTTATCTCTGCGAATGAGGCATTCTTGATATCCATTCCATTCTTCTGGATACACACATAAGTAGCCGAACCCCAGAGTTCATCTATTTTTACCCCTTTATCAAAAAGATTGATTTTCTTAAATGTAGTATTTAAAAAATATAAAAAGAACTCTATCCTTTCTCATCATTTCTGATCGAATGATATATCAAATGCCATATGCTGCCAATTTCTAAAGACCAAGTGACTGCCACTCCCACAATTCCGACTCCATTGGGACAATTTGGCCCAAACTTCATAGTGAAGTAGTCTTGCCTAGAGAAATCTGCATGTCGAATTTCACTCCTATACATATCTAAATAACACGCCCCTCTAACTCCCAGCCCAAAACTCAAACCCCAGTGGGCCAATCAAAACCAAACTAAATAGTGAAGTAGGACATGCCTATTGTCACGGGTTTTTGGAGGAGGATGTAAAATTAAAAAGAAATCCTCAACGAAAACATTTGTAAATAATACCTGGAAAAACCAACAAAAAGAAGCCCCTCGGAGGAGCGGAATGGAACGGTCGTGAGGAACGTGAGAGCGACGAGACCGTGCCACAAGAGAAAGAGGGGAGCGCGGAATAAGGCAGAAGAGGCTTGGTTGGAGAACGGTAAAGGGCGGTCGGTGACGGAGCTCGGAGAACCCTCAAGAGAAATGCGATATGGCGAGAGACTGTTGGCTGATACAGCAAATGCTTCCCGTGAAACGAGCGGGTGAGCCGAGCGGTAATGAAAGTTTCGTCAATTCTAATGAAGTGGTTTTTGCGCATTTTAGTGAAGGAGGGAACGAAACGAGTCAACGAGGCCCGGATAAAGAATTCCGACGGGAGGAAAACGGCTTAACACAGCCCTGTCTTGCTCAGCGGTCGAGCCCTAAACAGTGCGACTGACCATGGTAATACCATTACTCATTTAAATAGACTTAGTTTGTTTAGTGGTATTGGAAGTTATTATTCATGTGCGAACATTACGTGGTGCCAATTAATGAATAATAGAACGAGCAGAATCACATTCTCGGAATTAGAGTTGTTAAAGATTAATACAAGTGCGGAAGGAGTTTTCCCGTTCAGTTTGTCGGGATATTTACATGCGGGCGTAGGAGGTTTCTTGCACCGGGACTAATGGAGCCAAGCATGGACGGCACGAATTGCATAATTGAAGTGCCATTGTCTTTCCGGAAAGTAGCCTATGAGCTATACGGCTTGTGATTTGCTCTTAGCCCAAGCTAAATAGTTACTGTCAAATTTGGAGTATATGATAAAGCGAGCCTATTGCATAATTGACGGCTGCTTTAATATTTTATTGTTATGGGATCTTGTAGAGTAATTTATTATTTTTCCAAATTGGATATAGTCATACTTACTTCGTTAATTGAAAATTAAGTGTTTGAATCTCTACAAAGATAATCCAATGAATTCTTTTACAAATTGCTGATTGAGAGTGTCATTATAGATATCAGTCTATTGTTTTCCTTAATAACAATTTATTATATTTACGCAAGAAGACTTGTTAATAGGATAATGAAGATATATTGCTAATTGATTGTGTTGATCTTCATCTATTAATTTGGATACTATTTCTTTTATATTTTTTCGTTCTACATCTGCGGAGAGTGTCTGGACCGGGAAGGAGGTCAACGAACTCACGTCGGAACGACTGCTAAAGGTGACGGAACGGGCCCAGCTACATGAGGACCTACGCTGACCAAATCAGACGCGGCAGGAGCTGGAAGGAGGAATACAACCGGAAGACGTTATTGTATAGCTATTCACAAAGCTATTTTATTAAAATGCAACTTTGATGATATTCGTTAAGAATGCAGTTTATAACAAAAAAAAAGAAGGAATTGCTTTACTTACCTTGTATAATTCAAGTTCTTACGCTGACAAGTGATCAGCCTTGTGGAAAGAATTATTTCAAATGCCAACCTTATAATTTTACTTTATTTATGGCTTATTATTAATAAACATTTATTTCTTAACCATTACATCTGCTCTGTTTAATCTGTATTCACGCTTCCACGTTACACCTATGGTAAGCAGCGTTCCTTCTACGTTAAAAAATGTAGAAACCATGAAGGGAACGGACAGACGGAGATTTTCGGGCATCCTTATGAGCAATATCTTGCCATTAGCATACAAGCTATGGGGTTAACTTTCACTGCAAATAAACCCATGTCTCAAAAAAAGTGTCACAACGAATTTCAATTTTCTATCAGTAAGGTAACTTTCACGCAGCTTGCCAGCATTGTTTTCCTTTCAGCGATATATCGTGTATTGAGAACCATGGAATTTCGGGAGCGGTTAGTTACGATGAATGATTCGATTGATGATCACCGCAAATATCTTTACCTTTTGGGTGAGGACATTGCGAGCACGTCTAAACTTGAAATTTCGGGAAAATTATCACAGCAACGTTGAGCTATTGGTGACATCGTGAAGAATGGAACACCACGTGCATACGAACACCAAACACGCCCAAAGTCGGACGATCCGACTTTCTGTGTAAATGGCTTTTCTTGGGCAGCCAATTGATTATTCTGTCAGAACGTGGCAGGTGGTGTTTCGAGATATGTTTTCATTAAAACTCTGCAGATATTCTGTTCAGTTTTAGGTAAAAGCCTCGTGGAAATTTGCAACTCAAGACTATAGCAATTAGAAGACGATATTTGCATAGTTCAATATGAAATTTGTTTGGTGATTTTGTTAGAAATGTCGATATCCCGTTTGAATTTCGCTTTGCCTAAGAGCAAATTGGAATTGGACAAGTTCGTTCCATTCGCGCAAGATGCGAGAGAAAAATCGACTGAGTTTAACAGAAAAGGCCCTTTTTATTTGGCGGTGATTACAAAGACAAAGAGAACAATAGTATCTTACCATTAGATGATAATCCGAAGGCTCCTGTTCTTTGTAAATATAAGGGGTAAGCCACATTTGGGTAAAGCTGTGGAAAGAAATATATGCTTTGATTTTATTCTTCATAGGCACCACAATTTCATGGTATGCACGTGTTTCCGGTTCAGAAAAAGGTCTAGTCCCTCCAAAAATTTCAGTGCAGAAAAAGGCTTTCGATGAATGGTGCGAGTCATAACCTAATTCAATAGGATGTAAATCATTTATTTATTTAATTTATTTATTTGTTTATTTGATATTAATAAGTTACAATTTGTACCCATGGGGAGCCTGTAAGGTATATAACCGACAAGTGGGCTCCCTAGGGGCTTAATATTCAAATGAAAATAACAACAAAGTGAATCAAATCAATAAATCAAGTAAAATAACAAATATTAGTAAAAAGCAAAACATAAAATTGTTAGTAACCAAACAATGTTATAACCAAGATGCGCGTAAGCAGTAAACAAATTAGCCCCTAAGAGGGACAGAGTAAGCTTCCTTTAAGATAGAGTTTTAGTTCTCGATGGAAGATCGAATATTCCGTCAATTACGTAGATTGCAAACCTGCCCATTCCACAATGCCTGCGTGAGACACAGCAACCCGCATATTTATTTTTTACTGAGGGTAGATAAATCTTAGATGCTTGTCTGGTTGAATGACTGTGTAAATCGCTAACCAATTTTAACGATAATGGAATTGAAATATACAATATTAAGTTAGTTGTCTTAAATACGAAGGAGCATAATTGCAATTTGTATATTTGATAAATAGTGAATATCCTAAAGTCGCGAAAATACCTAGACACTGATTCTCTTCCGGATTAATATAAATTAATCATTTTATCATTAATTGGTACATAAACTAGGAATATTTGAAATTTCATAAAACCTTTTCTTAATAATTTATTTTAATACCTTAAATTATTGAATGAAATAAAAAATATACTGAAGTAATACATTTGTATAATACATTTATTCGGTATATGTGTATTTTAGTATACCAAAGCTCATACTAATTCAGAATTCGTTAAAACTTGCGGAAAATAAAGATAAAACTTAAATGTTAACACACGCATATACTTTCAGCATAATTTCTTATGTACAAGGTGATTATAATTAAAGTCCCTTTGTAAAAATGCTATAAAAAAACAACCATGAGTCCGAATGACTTCAAATTTGGACTGAGCATTCTTGAAGAAGGGGCATTTGATATGGATAAGAAAAAAAATAGTTCCAAAATTTATCACTAGATGGCGCTGTAAGCGGCATATTATGCCTAGGAGGATTTGTACTATGCAAATTGAAAGATACGCATGCGCATGAGACATTGCATGTGTTATAAAAACGCAGGCCTCATGGCGTTCTCGTCATATTTGTATCTCAGCAGCTTGCCATGGGTCTGTCAATGAAGGATCGCGCTCTGCTTGTGAAGCTCTTTTACAAGAATGGCGACTCTGCCATAGCAGCTTTAAAGAAATTTCGGGTATTAAAGGGAATGAAAAAAGGATGTGGTCCGATGTCTACAAAGGCTCTGAGGTGTATGATTAAAAAATTCGAAGCGACAGGTTCTTTTGCAGTGAAATCTGGCAGAGGGAGGAAAGCAGTTGCTTTGACGTCAGTAGAAGATGTGGCTGAAGCATTAGAGGAAGGGTCGAACAGTGGTGTGCAAACGTGCAGTGCACGGGGAATTGCCCGAACTTTAGACATGCCTGTGAGCACGGTCAATAAAATTTTACGCAATATCCTGCATTGTTATCCCTATAAAATTACCCATGTTCAGGAGTTACTTCCTGCTGACCTGCCAATTAGACACACGTTTGCTTTAGAATTTCTAGCTCGCATGGAAGTGGACAATGAATGGCCATGGAACATCTTGTGGACAGACGAAGCCCATTTTTATCTCCACGGCGTTGTCAATACACAAAATTGCAGGATATGGGCAACGGAAAATCCTTTCGCATGTGTTTCAATACCGCTTCATTCTGCAAAGGTAACTGTGTGGTGCGGGATGACAGCATCATTGATTATAGGGCCATTTTTTTTCGAGGAAGTGGGTCCTGCGGGTCCCGTTACCTGTACAGTCAATGGTCAACGGTATGCGTGTCTTTTACGCAACCAGGTAATTCCAACACTTCAACAGCATGCATGCGTGGATAGAATAATTTTCATGCAAGATGGCGCTCCTCCGCACATTGCAAAGCCAGTGAAGCAACTGCTGAAGACACATTTCGGAGATGATAGAATTATCAGCCGTCATTTTCCGAGAGCCTGGCCTGCAAGATCACCGGACCTCAATCCTTGTGACTTCTGGCTCTGGGGTTACCTTAAAAATCATGTGTTCAGTGGCCCAGTTGCAAATTTAGCGGAATTGAAGGCTCGGATTACGCACCACGTTCACAACGTGACCCCGGAGACACTCCGGTCTGTTGTGGAACATGCTGTTTATCGGTTAAAACTTGTGGAGGAAAATGGTGGACAGCATATTGAACATGTCTTGCGCAAGTCCCGAGATAATTAATAGGCGTTTCCATTGTTGCTTTTTATGCGGTTTTTGGCCCAAGGACAATTAAAAACCGAATCATTATGTGCTTTTTATGCGGTTTTTGGCCCAAGGACAATTAAAAACCGAATCATCATGTGCTTTTTATGCGGTTTTTGGCCCAAGGACAATTAAAAACCGATTTTTCCCATCCGATGTGGTACGACCTTGCCGTGGTGGATGGGCTTTGCACTAACAGTGCCACAACTGTTAAATGACTTGAAAGTCATGTTTTCCATCATCAAACCCGAAGCAATCATGTTCATTGACCGGTACAGTTGATTTTTTGCTAATACTGTACTGTATAATAAAAAAAAATCATGTTTAACTTGTTTTAGTGTCAATTGAATTCCTTGACCAACTTTAATGTAAAAACATCATGCCATAAACAACTCATGCCAAAGCCGTCGTATTTCAATTCAAAATGTCACTTCTAGCTGAATCCGCTTCCGTTATGCCGCTTACAGCGCCATCTAGTGATAAATTTTGGAACTATTTTTTTCTTATCCCATATCAAATGCCCCTTCTTCAAGAATGCTCAGTCCAAATTTGAAGTCATTCGGACTCATGGTTGTTTTTTTATAGCATTTTTACAAAGGGACTTTAATTATAATCACCTTGTACATTCCGCGTTATCCGTCACTAAAGAGTTGGTTGTCCGGACCGCTATACTGTAAGCTTACATCTTAAGCCCGAGTTCTATGGAGTAGCGGGTTTAAGAAGTCACCTTTGAGTGTAGCGATCGGGATAACCAACTCTTTAGTGTCGGATAACGCGGAATGTGCATAAGAAATTATGCTGAAAGTATATGCTACTAGTGTGTTAACATTTCGTTAAGTTTTATCTTTATTTTCCGTAAGTATTAACGAATCCTGAATTAGTATGAGCTTTGGTATACTAAAATACACATATACCATTTATTCTTTTTAATCTAACCTATGTCATAGTTCCTGTTCAAATCGACGCCGTTGCAGTGTTCATTGAAATCTTGCCTAAAAATAAAAGAACGACGATTTTTCCTCCACAGTCGATCCTGGAATATAAAGATATGAACAATAAAAAACATTCAATAGCACTTTAATTAAGAGGATGGATCTCTCATAAATCGTAACGTTGTTAATGATCAAGTAATCGATGTTTGGACGAGACTGTCACTGAACACCACCTGGCCAAATCGTTAATGAATAATGGATTAATCTTCCTACAATGTTGGATCGCACTCTCGAATGTTCTTTGTCAGAGCTTTGAATGAGCAAGGGAAAGATTTACTTACGTCCAAAAGGCCTCAGTGTTCGGACTTTTAATGATCCAAATCCGACGTTGATATCTGATGCCTTTGTAGCACCCGATTTTAATGCGAGGACCACAACGAGTTTAGAATAATAATAAAGACATTATTAGATCACGTACTCGGCCGTTGATTATCACTTATTTGAACGCTCGCTCGATAATTAATAAATATGATAACATTATGATCTGGATGACTTTGCATAAACCTGATGTGTGTGTGATCATAGAAACGTGGCTAACTTCTTTACACACGCATAACTTTCTTCACCTCCATAATTATCATATCGTTCGTCAAGACAGGCTTACCAGGGGTGGTGATGTCGTTCTTTTAATTTTCGTCGACTGGACCTATCAGATTAATGAGAAGGAGTCGTGTGATGGTCTGGAATATATCTACTTACAGTGCTTCCTAAATAAAACAGATTAATTTGCTGGCCTTCTATCGCCCTTGTTATATACTAATTTCTGATTTACTAATTTATTTCGATCTACCGTCCAGGTATTTGGGGTGAATATTATTATTGGTGACTTTAATATTGACTTTGGGGTTCGATCTTTCAATCTTAAATTGGTTATGGACTTTGCCCAAAGTTGCAACCTCCGTCCAAGTTAGCACACCTACTCGTATTACTCGTACGACTAGTGCCATTCTAGATCAGTTGTTTGTACCTTTGAACTGTTCTGATATTACTGTTAACACCACAGCGATCATCTTATGCTCTTGGTGGCCTCCACAAATCGTCAAGCTTTAGAAAGAGAAAAAATGTTTGTATACCAGGTTTAAACAGAACTCTTCGTCTTTTAATAGATTTCAATTAGATGAAGTGAACCGATGTTTGAACAGGAACTTCATCTAACCAAACGCGCTAAGATATTAAATGCTAGATCCAATAAGACTGATATATGGAGGTGCGTACGGTCCCATCAAGGCACAAGCAATCCTTTCCTTTCGAAAATAGTGCTCGCTATCTAAAATGGATTGATAATCCAAATGCTCAGAAGGTCAGTCAGCGTTGTTGTTCGTCGAAAGTTGTCAACACATCCCTGACCTCACCCCCTTGTGTTCCTATTGGTCAAATTACTTCAGTTATCAAACAAACCCCTAACAAGACGTCAAAAAGAGACGGCACGATAACGATCTTGGTGATGAAAAAGTGGGGTTCATTTGGAAATTATCTTCTTCAAACGTTCCTGTATAAGATTGGTGCTTCCCAAAAACTTTCCGTTGGATTTGAAGAGAACCCATATTGTACCAATCTATAAGAAGGGCTAGATACATGAAGTTGCTAATTATAGGCCAATATGTATTCTTTCTTCGTTGGCGAAGATTGTTGAAAAAATTATCTCTGCTCAGCTTACGCAGTTTTTATGGTCTAATATACCCCATAATCAAGCAGGTGGCAGACCTCGCATCCTGATACGTTTCACCATTTTTTCCATCTTGAACTATGTTGATAAAGCCCTTGATAAGGGGCTCGTATGTTATCTTGTAAACACGGATATCCCTAAAGCTTTCAACACGATTGATCGACACTTGTTTATTCGCCAACTCGTCGATATTGGAGTACCGTGAACCTGGTCCAGAGTTATTTTGAACTGAAAGTAAATTACAATCAACATGATAATAATGAAAGTATTGAACACCCTTCCATGAGCGAACTGTTGCAGGGCTTGCCATCTGCCACCGTGTTCTATGCGGCTGCTACGGCCGAAATCTATAAACTACCACTTAATTGTTTTATCAGATCTTTCGTTGATGACAATTTTTTATATAAAGCCTGAACGACAGCTGAAGAGGCATTAGTCGCACAACAAATTCAGGATGACCTAAAGATATTGAATACGTGTATAACTCACATGGGTTGATGTTTAATCAGTCCAAAACCAACATATTACTTACTGATAGGAAAAAATTGAGTCCTCATCGAGCTTGCAAAATCTTGGGCGTTACTATTGATAATCAGTCGTCCTTTAGGGAGGCTATCGAATCACTTATAGTTGATCTTAACCGTTTAAAACATTTGTTCAAAAGCCTCAAGAAGACCTTGAATCGTAGGGAAATAATTAATACGATCAAGGCAAATTTGGTGCCCAAG
The DNA here is from genome assembly GCA_023313115.1 of Rhysida immarginata. Lineage (NCBI taxonomy): Eukaryota > Metazoa > Arthropoda > Chilopoda > Scolopendromorpha > Scolopendridae > Rhysida > Rhysida immarginata. The sequence continues at coordinate 471,511 of JAHWFO010013952.1, forward strand.
GTGGATATGGGGTGATCTTTTGGTAGTCTGCTTCGAAGTGTTTGATCACAAGAATGCAAGTCGCCTACAACAATGTTATTCTGTCGGCTTTTGCCCTTTCGAAATATTCGTCATCTCTGAAGTTCGTGCTACCTACGATATTCCGTCGTTCTCCATCCTTATAGATTATACTAGGTTAAGAGTTATACCAAGCTTTGTGTAATGTTGAACATCCGCTCCATTTTGTGAGATCGTGGTTAGTGGACTCTTCCAGGGTGCGACAAACACAAAGATTCACGTTGGCGCCGACGGCGATTATTTTCAGGTTTATACAACAATTCTTCCCCTATAATATGATTCCGGTGTGGAATGAGCTTACTTATGCTATTAGAAATCAAGTTATTAACTGCTCGGTAAATTCGTGCATTAATCACAAGGAAGATGTTCATAGGTTATTTCTGAACACTTTAATGGTACATAAAGATAGATTGTGATATAACTTAGGTTCGGATTTTAGGTGGAACTACCTTTTAGTGTACCTGATGTATGGTCTTTAATAACGATTTTATAATGTCAGTCTTTCGGTATTGTGAAAATATTTCCACCTTCTTTTCACCTTTTTTTGAGAAATTTTCCATTTTTCCACACGCATTTTTTAAGTAACGTTTTCCACCTAAAATCCGAACCTAGATATATCCTGCCTTGGGGATGCAAAAATAATAATTGTAATTTAATTGTAATTGTAATTGTAAATCGGGAACAGATATTCTGCAACCGATCCCCAACAGACACGAGTCCAAAAACGGGGAAATCCAGAAAAGAAGAGTTCAGACAAACAAGAAATTAAAACCAAAAATCATGAAAAGATGTTAATATGACTCAAATAATGGTTAAATACATAAATTAATTTGAAGACAGGATCAACATTTAATAGGTTAGTACGGACTTTATTTTTAAAAATTAAAGTCTGCTGGTTTCTTTTGGACAATGGGACACGAATACCTATAAGTTCTAGGGATCGCGGCACCCATAAACGTCCGTTAAAATTTTTTATTAGAATGTTACCAAATAACTTGTTAATAGCAAAATGTAGATTAAAAATATCCGTCTGTGAAGAGACATTGTCTAACGAACCGAACTTAGCGCAAAGAAAATTCTTGAAGCCGTTCACTTTGGCCTGAATCTGATTAAAAGATTGGGTAGGACCCGAATATCATACCCAGATACCATACAGAATTTTCGACAAGACTATACTACGGAATAAGGTAATAAAGGTACGAGTGTTAACAAAGAAGTTGGTCAACCTTTTCAGGATACCTATTCTCCTACTGATGTCAACTAATAACTCGTCTATATGATACGTGAACGATAAAGAGCTGTGGAAGATATCTCCTAGATCCTTCACGGATTCACGGTATTGTAAAACCCGATCTCCAACGTGATAATCGAAGACAAACCTTACGCGAGTAAGTAACGCAAAATGATTTATCAAAGTTAATCAAAAGACTATTACTAACTGACCATTTAAATATACAGTTTAACATGTTGTTTAACTTTTGGCAGTCCTCCAAAGTATCGACTTTTGAAAAAATCTTAAGATCATCAGCATAGCATAAGATTTCAGCTACCTCCTCAGATACGGAAAAAGAGAGATCCGCTATGAAAATATTAAAAAGCACAGGTCCGAGCGGCGACCCCTGTGGTACACCACTCCTAATTTTACCCGTAGCTCTTAAGCCATTATATTCCGGAAGGATGAACTTGTAAATATCAATAATGAGTAAAGCCAGTTCCATAAGCGATCGGATAAACCAACATGCTTCAACTTGTGTAGAAGCAGTTCGATGTTGACGCTGTCAAAGGCTTTCCTAAAATCCAAGTAAATCACATCTACCTGGGCCCTTCGATCCAAGTTATCGACCAAATAATGTGTGAAATGGGCTGAATTTGTAACCGTAGATCTATGAGATCTAAAACCATGTTGTTCTTCTGGTAAGAAAGGGTCCACAAATAGAGCCAAATGTCGAGATATCAAAATTTCGTCAGTTTGGCCGGATAAGTAATTAACGAAATTGGTCTAAAATCTGCTGGTGATCGTGGATTCTTTACTTTGGGAATAGGAACAATTTGAACTACTTTCCACGCTGCAGGGTAGACTCCTTTAGCTAAAGATGTATTAAATAACAGTCTAAGGGGGTAGCTTAACGCATATAAACGGGTACTTTCTTCGCAGCGTCCATAATATCACATTCGGAAATAAATGGGATACTTAATCTAGTATCAATTCTATTCCAATAGTTCTGTAAGTGTCGATCGTGTGGCGTGAGCGACTCATCATTACTCATTGTGCCAGCAAAATAAGAAGCTAAATCTTTGGGTGCAAAATGATAAAAAAAAGACCTAATTAATAATATTAGATAACAGATATTAGAATCACGATATTATTAGGATTTCATAGAAATGATGAAAATTTATTTGAAGCCTTTGGTTCTTTTGATGTTGAAATTTCGTTTCAAAACCTGCTGAAGACTGAAATTGTTTCTAATGTCGCTCATTTATTACTTTTCTGTATAGCTAATGCCCTTGTTGCTGTTAAATTTAAATACTTTAGTTCTTTGAACAAAAAGTAAAAGTGAAATAAAAACCGCGGCTTTTTATTATTCTAAAATTACTTAATTATTATTTAACGTTCTAACTAACAATTCTACAAACTATTCTAAATCAGCATGGTCATTATCGACGTGTAATTCATCATCATTTGCACTGTCTTCATCATCATTTGCACTGGCACTAACCTCCGTTATCAGTAACTGTCTAATATCAACTTTTCTCTTGCAGCCTCAGCAATTCAACCTAATTTCAGTACAGTGTATTTCATTTGGATCTTTGGGCGATTTCATAATAAGATTATTTGAAACGGAATTCCATGGCCCTCTAATCCATTTCACAATACACAATTTACTGGCTTGTGTGAAATTCCCTGATTTCGTGACATCTGTTTGTCTTTGTACGTCTTGGAACCAATTCTCATAAAATTGTCGATATTTAGCCTTGAATGGGGCATTCCATGAAACATAAGATGGCTGTAACAATTTTGTGAAACACTAACTACTGCGGTTTGAACTTGTTTCGATTACCTTTAAATACATTACCTATCAAAAGTCATGGGACGACCCTGATTTGAATGAAAATGAGACATTGCAAAGGAATTTTCACTGTTGGCATTCTTCCCAGCACTACATAACAGATAGTATGCTATTAAGAGATGATGCTTGCGTGAATGCTGTAAGAATGTCTCAAAGAAAAGAGTTTGCACCAGCAACGCATCGAACCTCACATCAGCACCAACAACGCAGCGAGGAGATTGCAATGGTGAAAAGAGCGACGACATTGGACTCTGGATCAATGGCGAATGGTTGAATGGGGTGATGAGTCCCGCTACAGCATCTGGCAATCGGATGGACGGGTTTGGGTATGACGAACGTTTTCTGCCAAGCTGTGTTATGCCCACAGTGAAGTTCGGCAGAGGGTCGGTGATGGTGTGGGGGTGCTTTTCATGGTATGGGTTGGGTGCAGTCGTTTCTGTGGACGGACATCTAAACGCAGAACGTTACCAAGACATTCTGGACAACGCAGCACTCCCATCTCTTTGGAAATGGCCCTTTTCTGTTTCAGCACGATAACGCATCTTTCCATAACGCAATGGCTGTAGGCACATGGTTTGATGAAAAGGGGGTTCGAGAACTTGACTGGCCTGCCCAGAGCCCCGATCTGAATCCCATCGAACATCTGTGGGGCGTATTGGAACGTCGATTGCGCGCTTATGGGGAACACCCAAAATCCGTGACCGAACTGTCCAAGACACTTATGGCAGAATGGCGAAAATTAGCTGTCGAAACGTATCAAAAACTTGTGGACAGTATGACCCAGAGAGTAGAAGTTGTGATAGCAGCAAAAGGTGGATCAACAAGATACTAAAATATGTATAATTTTGAGTGTTTCTATTAAAGTGATGCTGTCCCATGACTTTTGATAGGATAGTGTATGATCATAGGTTGCAATTTCTTCTCATTTGCTGACCGTTAGAGGGGTTTTTTTCATGCCCAGTGGTTACAATGGGAACTGTTTTAGCACTAACGGATCTATTGGTCTCATCACATGTTCTCTATTGCTTTTTGGTGTTTATGGAAGTAGGGTGTAGAAGTTATCTTGTAAGATTTCGAGTGCTTTATCTAGGCTCCATAAAACGCTCTTTCCTATAACCTTTCAGAAAGGGAAAATTTGGCGTTTAAAGTTGCTCTGTTACGTGTCTGCGGTATGTTAATTCCTTCAACAGTAAGTTAGTCCTGCTTTATAGGAATGACACTGTTTACAGTCCACTCTCTTCATCCAAGATAGAGTACCTTCCCAATTGGACGACAAGTTAAGGTACTTTTTCTTGCTAATTTTGGCGACGGTCATGTAATATCCATGAAAGCCGGAGCTTTTCCGGATTCTAGCCTCCTCATTCATCAGGCTTTATCCCTGTGATGTCTGGTTTGGGGATTCCTGGAGAGGATTCCTCATGTTTACAGAGGAGGAATTAGAACTCTGCCCGAGTTGAAAGCCAGCATTACATGCCATGTTGCTGAAATCTCTGAAAACATTCTTCACGCGTAATTTCTCTTAGTGTTAAAATGTGAACTATTTTTTTGTATTGTAGAAATCTCTTCCCTATGGTTCATATAACGTAAATACCACGTTTTATCAAAATCCGATAAGTAGAACGGATCCTAGAAAGGTCTGAATAGGTCATTTTATTTATTAAACATTGTCCGTGGAAGCAAGTTAACTGTTAACTTGCCGCGTGACGGAGGCATATTAATCCATGAAAGGTGGATATAATGAAACTGTTCTAAGGAACAGAGCCATAGGATACAGAACAGGCCCAGAGCACCAGTCTGTCTACGCCACAGTTCTAGAACAACTGCCCCCTGGACAAGTGCTCCCCTAGGACAATTGCTCACTAAATTGCCTCCGACAAGTACTCCGATTTAATAAAATGTTTTACAAACTTAATTTTGTTTTTTTTTTCATAATGGCCGACCACTACCTAAGGGTAGTGGCCTGTTTTCGTTTCCCCAAATGATATCGACTTAAAAACTCATGATACGAGAAGATATGTTGAATTTTGAAAAAAAAAATCCATCCGTGCTTTTGTATGTATGTACACTGTGATCAAGAGTTTAGGGACACACCTCATAAATCGTAGAATGTGCTAAAAGTCACATAAAAATGACTGTAAATTATTTAAATAGCATCACACACGTCTAGACACATATCTGTTTCGTATTAAGATATGGGTCATTCAAAAGAGCTCAGCGACTTCCAACGTGGAATCATCATAGGATGCTACTTCTGCAACAAGCCATTCCACTACTCTACAAATACTCCCTACAACTATAGGCAATGTGATTGCGAGGTGAAAGACCCAAGCAGCAACAACAGTGCAACTACGAAACCGGCGGACCCAAGAAATTGACAGACATACCGTCGAGTGCTTGCACATGTGACCCGAAACAATCGAAGGTCTTTTGCTTCAGCAGCGATTGTTACAGAGGTCAAAAATTCTGCTTCCTGTGTTGTTAGTACAATCACCATTCGTCGGAACTCCATTCTCTGGGTTTTAACAGTCGTGCTATTGCTCACAGGCCCTTCAACACTGATAACAATTGCAGACGACGTTTGGAGTGGTGTAAAACTCGCAGAAACTTGAGCATGGAACAGTGGAAACGTGTCTTGTGTACTGATGAATCACGGTACACACTCTGGCAATCAGATGGACGAAATTGTGGTGCCCATTGAAGTTTGGAGCAGGTGGCATCTTAGTGTGGTGCCCTTTTTCATGGTTCGGACTGGGCCAGCTTGTTTCTGCTAAATGAACGATGAATGCTGTTGCTTATCGAGATATCTTGGACAACTGAGCACTGCCAACTGTGTGGAGCAGTTCGGGGGTAGGCCTTTTGTGCATCAACATGACAATGGCCCTTGCCTTAAAGCAAGATATGTACACAACTGGTTTCAAGACAAGGAGGTTGAAGCTCTGGATTGGCCTGTCCAGAGCACTGATCTCAATTCCATTGAACAATTGCAGAATGAATGGGAACCTGAGCCAGACCACGCCGTCCTTCATCCGGCAGTGCTCTGAATGGAGGAAGGAAATTCCAGCTTCTTACTACCAAAAACTGGTGGAAAATCTTCTTCGGAGGTTGGAGACAGAAATGCTGGTGTCCCTAAATTTTTGATCACTGTGTACGTGATCAATTTTGTGCAGCTAACTCCCCCGAAACGGAAAGTTGCAGAAGCAAATGAAATCAATACACACTTAGAGCATTTCTTAAACTCTGCCTCAACAGACCAGACCATTAGAGATATTAATTTAGAGATATTAATTTATTTCTACAAATAAAGAAGTGGCTGTAGCATTTATACTAGCGAACCAAATTCGATATGTACGGACTCCTCTCATCGAGGCCAATAATTTTTATAAATGAATTGTTTGGATCCAATGAGCCATTTTTTACATTATAAAGTTGTTTTTTTAACCCTCCTCCTTCCGTAATCCCCCATTGCAAATTTATTTTCCTTTTTTTCCTTTTCTATTTATTTTGTATTTGAAATTTTAAGCTTTTCAGTTTAAAACTTGGTACAAAATCTAAATTCTTTCGGATATGGTAATAGAGTGATTTAGTGACTTAATGTTGGGGTAAATATAAGCAATAATTGATTGAACACATAGTTGATTACGTCATTCACATATGACACAACTGACAAGAAGAGCTTTATACACTGGTGTATAAATTAAGGAATTTGTAGAATGAGACATTTCCACATCCGATCAGCACCAAACTCGAAAGGCCATTCCATCACTAAATCCTATAATATTAAACGAGCTATCTTTGTATGCATGTATGTGGTTCTTTTTCGGAAACGGCTCTAACAATTTTAACAAAATTTGGTATTCGGGGCATTTTGGATAACAGGAATTCATTGCGCTAGGTCTCATCCGTAAAAAATCGGTAAATGCACTTTTCAGGTAATGTAACATTTCAGATTATATAACATGTATGAATTTTAGGCTATGAACCGACTGAAACTGTTAAATTTTGTAGATAGGCTGTGCTAAATCTTGCCATTTGCGATACATTTTGGGACACTGTTTGAACAATGCAAGGCCATTTGGGCAGGCTATTCTCTTAGGTACAATTTTATATTGTTGGTTTCTGTTTTTTTATTAAATGAAATCTTTCAATCATGTTTATTTCTGTGCACAATATATCAATGTTGACAATCATCATTCCTACTAATTTTTTCACAAATATTCCAAACAAAATTTCCACTGAGGATACGGTTCCGACAGGATGGAAACATCCACAGACACTTTAGTTAGGGTCGTCCAAAGGTCACCACGCTACCTTGCTCTAACTGCCCGTAGGAACAGGCGAAGCAGACAGGGACATTGCCAGAGAATTGTCAGCGGCCACTGGGGTTAATGTTTCCAGGCAAACGGTGTACAGGAGTCTCCAAGCAGTTTGCCTGTATCTTCGACGACCGATGAGGTACGTCCCGTTGACCCAGATTCGTTGCAAGAATTTGGCTGCAAGAAGATTCCTTTCTTGGTCCGTTATTTGACGCTAGCTCGGCCGTTGATCCTCTCCTTCACTCTCGGGACATGGTTACCTCAGTGGATTCCATTCGATAGGGCTTTACTCATTTCCTGCGTCTTGTGTCCCACCTGTCATTAATAATAATTCATTGCAATTTAACATTAATTGATTGCTTACATTGTTTCCTTTGCGTTTTGCCTTTCTTCCAGGCCGTGGCTGTTCGAACCATTCATTCGTGTTTTTCTCTTCGTCGTCGTTAAGAATGCCTTCTCTGTTCTAGCTTCGTTGGCTCCTTTTATTTTCTTTTTTCCTTTCTCGCCCCTGCTTCTCATTTGAATTTTGTCCCTTGGCTTGGTTCACCAAATATGCAGTATGGACACGAGGACAGTTGAGGCTGGCCATGTTCTTTGATGAGTCCCGGTACAGCTGGACTCTGATTCTTGACGTGTTCACATCTGGAGACAGCGTGGGACACGGTCCAGCCCCGCTAACACCATTTCCTAATGCTAATAATGTATGAAATATTTTATTATGTTAGTAATTGAGACTTAACCCTTAATTGTATGATTTTGATTGTTAAGTCTATGACTCCGACTGGAGGGCACATAATAATTTTGATATTAATGATTTAAATCAGCATTCAACAAAACACAGAGGAAAAAATTAGAAAAAAAAATCTGTGGCAGATTTTTTTTTATCTAACATAACTATACAAGGTCTGTTCAAAAAATAACCGAACTTTTTTTTATTATTTAATATACAGTTCACTGGTCTTTGTCTCCTTCAAAGTACTTCCCTCCTCTATTCACACACTTATTCCAGAGGCGTTCTCACTTTAGCATGCAATTCTGGAAAGCTTCTTTTGGAATATTCTTCAATGGCAGTGACAAGAATGTTTCCTTAATGTCATCAATGGAGTTAAAAAGGTGTCCTTTCAGTACTGATTTTAATTTTAGAAACAAGAAAAAGTCGCAGGGAGCTAGGGTCTGGGGAGTAGGGAGGCTGAGTGGTCAGGCGCATTGTCATAATGAAGGAACCACGAGTTGTCTTGCCACAACAGTGGTCTCTTTTTGCGAATTTGCGAGTGGTCTCCCCAGTTTCACGCAAAATTTCTCGTTGCATCGTTGCTCTCGTAAATCGGACATTGCAAAAATCGCCACGGACACCGAAACACGTTTCACTCAAATAGGAATAATTCGAAAACTAAACAACATGTAAATAGTCCATTAGGCGGAAGGATACGACAATTGCAGTGCTGCCACCCGCTCGTCGCTACGACGCACAGTGGTCCAAAATCCCGAAAAGCTGGCCAAAATTCAAAAAATCAGTTTTGAATTTTCTAAAATATTATTGGTGTTTCGGAAAGAGAACAAAATTCTTTATCGAATGTTACCAAGCTCAGATTTATATTTTTTATGCTTCAATTTCCAGTTCAGTTCAAAGTTGACCTTCGTACGAAACAATCGCGACAATTTAAAGTAAAGGAGATTTTACTAGTCTGGTTTCATGGGTATATTTTAAAAACGAAGTTTGCAAATCAAATTTTGCCCAGTGGATTCTGTTCTTAGAAGTATGTTACATATATAGTTTTTTTTAGTTAAATTTAAGCCTTTACGATATATTTCGAAAGAATTAAATTTTCAAGTAGCCAAATAGTTATGCATTCCAGCTTACTCCAAGTTCTAATTAATACCACGTCTTATCTTAGATTACACTTTTCTCTTTCGAATTGTTAAAACTTTTGCTGCCTTTATCTGCCTTTTTGGCTTTGCGATAAATTTTTGTAGCGCTCCGCGCTATTTATTTCAGAATCGATCGCTTGTGAAGCTTTTCTTTGAAAACACGAGTATAACAGCTACAATAACATGTGTCTCAGAATAATTAATCAATCGCTTGTATATCATTTTAAAAGCGATTTCAAGCGGCTTTAATATTAAATGCGACAAGTTTCGAGAATATGCTTTGGAAACTGCGCGAAAATTTGTCGAATACACAAATTAATTCACATGCCAAATTACTTATTTTTCAAATTCGCGGGGGCAGCAACCATATGGAGGGTCTCCAGCGATCACGATCTTCCGCCTTCAGGCACATGTCCTCCCTGGTAATACCCAAGCGACTCGAACCCAGATTCTACATGTAGGCTAGCCACCTGGTTCTAGGCCGACCCCTTGGTCTCTTACCCACTGGCTTGGAAAATAACTACCTAGGAAGACCAGTTTGCGGCATCCGTATCACGTGGCCTACCAGCGCTATTGAGATCTCTCAATGCAGAGAAGTAACGGCTCGACACTTAAATGCTCCCTTATTGTGCTGCTGTGCACTATCTAGTAGGGTAAAACTGGCCACACCTCTCAGAAATCTCATTTCGGCCGCTTGTACCTGCGAGCGCACTCTTTGGGTCATTACCCAAGACTCATGACCATAGGTGAGAATGGGGACAAAGATAGATATGAAGACGGAGAGCTTGGCTTTGTTTCCCAGCTCGCGTTTCGTTACCACGGATCGCTACAGTTCGCGTCTGACAGCTTGTTGCACCGATCCGAGCATACAAATCTTTTTCCTGCCGCCCATCACTCGTGAATGCAATATGTTCATCGGATTTTGGATTTTTTTTTGTTTTATTCGGAATTCCATGCTGAATGTCATGTCACCAGATGGAGCTGGTGAGCAAAATGCCATCTGATGACATAACAGGTGGTTCTAGGTTAATTAATAACCATACAAAAAATAAAAGTAGGGTGTTAGGTCAACAGATGGAGCCAGGGAATGACAGCGCATCTGACTGCGTAACCCGTAAAGCCAGGTTGGCAGGCGGCCAAGGCGACAAGAGGAGCAGGTCGTAATAGTTCGTTACTTGCAAATAATAATAGAGCGGACCAGAAGCGCAGAAATCGCATCGGAGCACGTCGATTGGGAGCGCATATTTGCATAGGTGATGAACTAATTAAGAGCAAATATAAGACAACGTCTGAGACACGAGACTTCAGAAAGTGTTCAGATTCCAGCATTGATTTAATGTTTCCGAAGGAGACAAAGGATGGACGAATACCGATATTGGCAGCTGAAGTGAACGAAGGTAATCGCAAGGTTTCTAATGACTATTTGAAATCAAGTTTTTCCAGTGAGAAGCGGAGTCCTCATCGAGAAAAATGGAACCGATTTCGACAGTGCGATACGTCTCCTAATTTGATGGTAAAAGGAGAAACGACTTCAGTCTGCGGATACCGGCCATCTACTCCCAGTGCTAACACATGCTCCGGGCATCTCGACCGACAATTGGAGGACCATCGGCGTTCACCGATTGTGGTCGACGAATTAGAAAAGAGACCCATCCCCGAGGAACCCACAGGACCTATAATTAAGGCAAGCAATTCGTCCGTTAAAAACCTAAATTGTGACATTGTATTTTTTAGGCTAAATCAAAGTCCGGACTACCCTGAAGAAAAGGATCTTCGCCATGGCCCCTCAGGGAGAGAGCAGCGTAGCTCATCACGTCATTTTGTGGAACGTCCCAGAAGCCACACCAGCAACATTAGTGTCCCGTGAACTTTGTGTGTCGAACTTTCGAGGTGCGTACGACGGCATTGATTCAAACCTCAAACGACCATTGGAGCCCCTATCCGAGAAGACGTCGAGAGGAACAGAATGGATGCAACATACACTTTTCCCCCCATATTACTTTCTCCGGGACGGTCCAGTGTCACCACAGCTTTATCCCGTACGTCCAGCAAGTGGAAGGACCACATCCGAATGCAGCTCGTGGATTCCCCACTTGGCTTGGCTTCCTGTGTGGGAGGTATGCCTTTTGTATATCTCGATATTATTAAGCTCTCATAGCTTAGTCATTATTAAAAGTCACATTAATTGCCTTGCTCTAAATTTGTTCTCACCTTTGCGTCTGCTTGTTATATTTGATATTTAATATCATTTTTCTTTTTCATTGCGATAGGCTGGAACCGATCTTGATTTACCTTTTATCGTTGCCGCGTTCCGAAGTAAGCGGTGCCAGGTTTCCTGATCCGTTCCTCTCCACTTTGCGGGCCAGCGTTTGAAGTCACAGCTACGATCCTCGCCGCCAAAGATTAGATGCATTAGCCGTGCGCACTCTGTATAAAAATGCTTATATTTGTAATTTCAAGTTACAAATCTTACATTGTAAATTGTTTTGATTTGCCAACCTATTAAAGGTATTCAATATAAATGGAATAGTTTCCCTCTTTCCCGTCACTGTCACGTCTTCCTTAACTCTGGGTGGTAAAATTAATTACGCTGTGGATACGGTCACGGCGTCGTGACTTGTCAGCGTTCACGATGGTCGAAAAAGGGAAGTGACGCGATCAAGGCCAGAGCATGCGGATGATCAGTGATGAGCGAAACCACAGAATAAGAAACATTCTTATTCTGTGGCGAAACGGCACTTTGGCAAGCGAGAATCGTTCAAAGGAGTACTTCGCGAACGATTTCGCGTATATTTAAACGGTTTACGCGCAGATAGTGAAATCAGACAATTCACAAAATACGCAACTCATTATATGAATTGTACAGTCTTTTTACCGCCCGTGTGCGAAATAGAAACGAGGAGGTGGTGATGCTGTCCGCCTTTTGATCGTCGCTATGCGTCTATGGCCATGGAGCAATTAACCATGTCTGTAGTTAATTGCTCCATGTTTACGGCCGCCTGTTTTAAATCGTGGACGAGCTAGCGAAACTTCTGTGGGAATATGAAGAAAGCAATTCCATTCAACTTTGGACATGCCATTCCAGAACTATTGACGGCGCTCGAATGCGTGGGAATACGTTTTGTGAAAGAAGAGCTATGTTACACAGATATAATGTATAAGCCGAGCTCGTCTACCGGACAGAGGCCAAATCAGAGATGAAATTTCATTATTTAAAATGAATTACAAATGTGAGAAATTATACACAGATTTATCCAGGGCCACCGCCAGCACGGGTGCCATGTGTGAATCGCGCATCGGCGGCCGTGTTTAGGGACGCACAGCGGCGATCAAAGAGCGGACCCCTACTCCTCCTCGTATCAATTTCGCACTCGGGCAGCCAAAAGACTTTGTACAATTAATGGAATGAGCAATAGGAACTTGCATATTTCGTGAATTGTGCGATTTCACTATGTGCGCGTAATTCTTTTACATAGACATGTATGCGAACGACGCCTTTGAACGATTCTTGCTTGCCAAAGTGCTGTTTCGCCGATCATTAATCATCCGTTGCGCGAAGCGCATGCTCTATCCTTCACCAAGTCACTTCCCTTTTTAGACCATCGTGAACGCTGACAAGCCACGGCGTATCCACAGCGAATTACTTAATAATTTTTAATTAATGGTCATAAGAACGTGACACTGAACAAGTCTTCAATTGGACTTTTTCGTGTATCTGTTACGGTTTTTAAGATAGGATTTGAATGTGTCCTAATTAGCATATTTGGGATGATGAAAAGTGCACCATGGGATAGGTAAACCCACAACTTCCTATTCAATGGATTCATCAAAATTGACATATCTGCTTCGGTTATGAAAATAAAAGGGGGAGGGGACTCATTTTTGTATCCACCCTGTATAATAATAAAATAATAATATAATTATAATAACTTATTAAAAAAATAATTTGTCACCTTCCTCAAATTAAATACGAGGGTTGGGGCAAAAGTCATGGCAACTATTTTTTTTCTTGAAGATACCAGTCCGGTTGGAAAATGTGACATATACAGACGAAAGGACAAGGTGTTAACTACATGTGTGGACAATGAATAGCACTGAAATATCGTAACACACTAATTTATTACGGTAGTATACAGGGCAATATGGCCTTCACGGTTGCTCATCACTGGTTGACACACGTCCTTGCTGAAACTTTCCTACCCACCGTGCTACTGTACGGTATGGTAGGGCATTATTTCCATGCGCTTCCACTAATTCACTATGAATACCATCGCATTTCTCCCTCGGAGAACGGCTATTTTGATGTAAGCGCGCTCACCAACTGACTGATTTCACAGCCCTCGCTGCGCTACTACTAGCTATCACAGAGCCATCTGTTGCTCTGCATACACACAATGCCTGCAAAACTTCCACACGACACATATACGTTTGTGATCCGTTCACATTATCTACAAGAAAAAAAATAGTTGCCATGACTTATGCCCCAACCCTCGTATAATATGCAAAAAAATTTAAAAAAAGATGTTTTTAATAATTAAAGTTAGTTTCATATATAATTTGTTCAAAAACATGTTAAAAAAATTAAATTAAACGAAAAGAGCGGATTTGAATCCAGAACCTTTAGCATTGGAATACTAACGACTAACCCACATAACCACGTTGACTACTAGAATGCAATCTTCCGAATTTGTGAATATACATCAATAGCCTACATAACTAACTTTAAATGATTATATCTCATAAACTAATGTCCATTAGCATGAGTTAATATGCCTTATAATAGTAGGAGGGGTGCATAATGACAAATTTAAATTTCAGTTAAATCCAAGCTTAACAGACCTGGTCTTCCCCTTGTTAGCCACAGTGATCTTCATCCCAGCTTCTTCACATTTGGCTGCAAACCGGTCTAGTGCATGCTGACGGTTAGTACGAAAAGACCCAAGGAGGAAAAGGTCGTCAGCAAAAAGAAACCTCTCCACCAAGCAGTCGCCCACACAAACACGCTCATCGCTCCCGCTGCCCCTGTCTATCAGTCCATAAAGATAATGAACAAGAGGAGCCACAGTACGCACCCTTGGTGGAGTCCAACACCTACGGTGAACGGTCTTGACTTAATGCCATTTATCCGGACACACATCTCGGAGCTTTTGTACAGAGACATGATAGCAACCAGTAATTGCCTATCCACTCCATACTCTTAAAATACTTGCCAGAGCTTCTCCCGAGAACTCTGTCATATGCTTTTTCGAGGTCTACAAATGGTCTACATGCCGACTTCGGTACACAAATTATTTATTCACGGGCCAGAAATTATAGCTTCCGCCTTATTACCAATAGGGCAGTTATCCGAGGATGCTCTAGAAACACGGAATAAGGATATAAAATGATTTCGTGAAGATTTTTCGGGAAAGTGCTCAACAGAAAATACCATGCATGATGTTTTCAATCGGCTGATGGTCACTTCTGATCTATATATATTTAGGATAAGAAAACTGCCACAAAAACCATTAAAATCATTATTACCAGAAGCCATTGAATTACTAGAATCTCCAACAATTCATAGTGCAATTAGAGATGAGATACACTGTCTGACAAAAAAAAGCGAAACACCCAGAAGGAGTGGTTGAAAGTGAACAAAACGACATATGATGAAAGAACATGTGACTTTATTGCACTGATTAAAATATGGGATGAAACAGACAACGCCGTTGGCAGTACAGTTGGAATGTTGGCGCCAGGTCAGTAGGGAGTGGCACCCCCTCTGGTCCCAAAGCATGCCTTTATGCGGTTCGGAATGGTGTCAAACAGCCTTTGGATCCTCTCCTGAGGCAAGTCAGTCCACAGTTATTGCAGCTGTCCTTTCAGATCCCGCAGGTTGGTACTGGAACGGAGTCGCCTTCCAATGTGATCCCACACGTGTTCATTGATGGAGTTCAATCTTGCTGGCCACGGGAGGACCTCAACATGCTGTAGGCAGTCCATAGACACAAGAGCTGTGTATGGGCGTGCGTTATCTTGTTGGTACAGTGTCCCACGGTGCTGTGCCAGAAAGGGTAGGATTTGCGGACGCAGAATGTCTGTGTCGTATCGCTGTACCGTCAAAGCCTGTCGAAGCACTATTAGAGGTGACCTCAACGCATATCCGATGGCTCCCCACACCATGATGCCAGGGGTTACGCCTGTATGTCTCTCCACAATATGGGACGGTTGTGCCCTCTGCCCTCGACGCCGCCATACGCGAACACAATGGTCATCGGAGGTCATGGAGAAGCGGGACTCATCACTAAACATGATGCGACGCCAATCGTCGTCTGTCCATGACTCCCGGGCAAGGCACCACTCTAAACGCAGGCGTTGGTGTTGTGGTGATTATAGTGACCGACGTATGGCGGGTGCCGATGCCATAGGATTCCTTAATGCTTGGAGCACCATACGACGGCCCTCCCTTGGGGTGGTGTTTGTTGGTCGACCCGAACCTGCTTGACTTGCATGGGTGCCCTCATGTACCCATTAATTCCAACATCGGGCCACTGTGACATCTGAATGGCCCACATGCCTGGCAATTGCACGATACGACCAACCAGCCTCCTGCAGTCCCACAATGCGGCCTCTGTCAAATGCTGTCAGTTGGTGGACAGGATGTCTAACGCGTCTGCGAGGCATCGCGGGTGCTTTGTACAGTACAATAATACTCTCTGAACGTCTTGCGTAGCTGTCGGATTCACAGCAGTTGACTGGTAACAACTTATCAACAACATGGCGGTCACACCATGAATGCACTCTGGTGAGCGTTCTAGACATTAGAGATCCTTGTGAATCGTTTACTCACTCACACATCAATGGTATGCATGTGTAGTGAAATAGGATAATATTGGACCATTCCTTCTAGGTGCTTCATTTTTTTATCAGCCAGTGTATTAGAGATTTTGACCTTGATTTTGACATTCATTGCGAGTCTGAGATTGATTTCGATTTTTGCCTTTAAAATAAAGATGTTTTTTTAAGTGTACGAAATATACACTGAACGACCAATTTATTAGAGACACCCCGCGAGAATTGCTTAAATACGTGCTGGCATGGATTCAACAAGGTGTTAAAACCGTTGCGGAGGAATGGCAGCCCAGGCTGAATTCACAGCGTCCCGTAATTGATGCAGATTAGACGGTAGTGTGGGAAGGCGTCGGATGGTTCTCTCCACTTCATCTCATAAATGCTCGATCGGGTTAAGAGAAGTAGGTGGAAGTCCACGTCATGTTCCTCGAACCAGTCCAAGACCATTCGAGCACGGTGACAGAGAACATTGTCCTGCTGAAACTGTCCGTCACCACCAGGGAACACAGTCATCACGAACGGGTGCACCTGATCGGCAACAATGTTCAGGTAGTGTGTCGCATTCAGGGATGTGTCTACGGATATCAGAGGACGCATTGTGCCCCAAGAGAAGACCAGCGCTCCTCCCCCACCCGCCTGTACGATTGTCTGCTGAGAGGATGGGTCCATGGCCTCGTGCTCTCTGCGCCAGATGCGCAGTCTGCCGTCCGCATGACGAAGTAGGAACCGCGATTCTTCGGACCAGGCGACCTTCTTCCACTCATCCAGTGTTCAGTGGCGACGCCTGTGTGCCCATAGCAGGCGCGCTTTCCTATTTTTCGGTGACAGCGACGATACCCGTACTGGCCACCTGTTGTTAAACAGCGCCGCACCGTGTGCTCCGAAATGGGTTGGGATGCTCCCTCATTGAACTGCGCTGCAATATGTTGGGTTGTTCTCGTCCTGTTGCTGTGGATGATTCGCGGTTTGCGAAATGCTCAACTGCGCCCGTCGAGCTCCAACGATCATGCCTCGTTCAAAGTCGGCCATATCCTTGGATTTACCCATATTCAGTCCACTTCTGCTGCTGACTGCAACTTGTGATCCAATGCATCCGTTTTAGACACACTTCCATTGTTTGAGTGTCACTGGGAGGCCGATCCATTTCCGTAAGAGGTGTCTCTAATAAATTGGTCGTTCAGTGTATATAATTATTTATTTTTTTCCTTCACAGCGGCATGAAAGATCATACTCCTAATATATCAATATTTGCCTATACAGGATGTCTCAAAATTCCAGGTACAAACTTTGCGAGGTGATAGAGGGTGCAAGCATAAGCATCTTTTCTCTATAGTGTTTTTAGGGAAACTCAACCCCTGCAAAGATATGAGGGGCTAAAAGTAGGATGCACCGCCTGCAATGTGGCTGACCTGCGTACAGAACAGCTCTAAACATCCAATGACTGTAATTGGATGTGACACAAAAAACGCAATACGAACATTGACAGCACATTGTTTGATTAGAAGTACGTATTTTATTCAAAGCAAATTCGCAAAATTTCCGCCACCAACCTGTACACACAGTTGATATCTGCGTACTAATGATTGGCGTGTGTGTTGAAAAATTTGGTTATGGGCTTGGATTTCACCAGCTGAAACAGCAATGCGCGCAGTAATTGTCATCAATGTCTTGGACTTCTGTTGCATACACCAATGTTTTCATGTGACCCCACAACCAGAAACCGAGAGGAGACAGGTCGGGCGAACGTGGTGGCCACCGTACCGGGCCTCCCCGACCAATCCACCGACCATTAAACTTGATGGGGTGATTGATGAATTTAATTATGTTTTATTTAGTGACACTTCATTGACGACAATCAATTAGCATCAGAACACACAAATGTTTTGGGAGAGTTCATCATAATGCAAAACATTTCGAACCTTATTTATCAGTGTCAGTAATTGTGGTTCAGTACCATTTTGGTAATGGGGTGACAAAGTTAAGGAGTTCAAATTACCGTCACTGGATGTTTAGAGCTGTTCTGTACGCAGGTCAGCCACATTGCAGGCGGTGCATCCTACTTTTAGCCCCTCATATCTTTGCAGGGGTTGAGTTTCCCTAAAAACACTATACAGAAAAGATGCTTATGGTTGCACCCTCTATCACCTCACAAAGTTTGTACCAGGAATTTTGAGACACCCTGTATATCAATTTAGACATTTTTGGCATTCAAGTTCGCTATTTTGGTTCTGTTTTGCTGTTTTCAATTATTTGGATCTCATATTCGTAATCAGCAACATCTACAACCCTAATATACCAACTTTCGTGTAAATCAAATAATTTTTGACATTTTGGCCAGTTTTTCGGAATTTTGGACCACTGTGCGACGATCCGTTGCCGCGTAATTAAAAAAGTGCGGTTATTTTTTGAATAGACCTCGTATGTTTTTTAAAGTAAAAATAAATACATCTTGCCATTTAATTTTTAAAAAAAATTAATTAATATACATTAGTAGTAGTTTCGAACTTTATCATTACTTTATTATTTATCTATGGACAATTGTTTTTATTTTAAAATTTGTGTTATTACAAACATTAATGATTTCCTGCTACAAGTTGACAGGTTTTATGTTGATAATGTTTGACTTGATTTATTTGACATTTATTTTTGATTTCATTTTTTATACTCTGTTTTTGGTTGCGTCTTTCCAAAATTATATACTACCTTTTGCTTTGCCTAAATAAATTTCTAAGTACTGCAAAATTTGATCAATCAGTCACGTGATTTACGTTTATAATAAAACCTGACCTATATTTTCCTCAACATTACCTCACTGGATAAAACTGAAATTTTTTCTTATCACCGCAACCAAAGAAAATACAAAATAATTGTAATATTATTGTAATTTTTTATTAAGAATATAATGAATTTGACATGTATTTAAATTTAAAACGAAATCAAATTATTTTAAATATATGTATATTGTAATAAACATGTCTTTAAGTTCTTTTATTTTGTATTTACCATTATTGAAATGGTGGAATGGTACATTCGCATAAGCCTTCCACTTTTTCATGTAAAGGAAAAAAATGAAAAATAAATTTGGGAGAGGGGATTACGGAGGGAAGGGGTATAAAAAATTTTATAATTCAAAAAATGGCTCATTGGATCAAAACATTTCATTTATAAAAATTATTCGCTTCAATGAAAGGAGTTCGTACATGTCGAATTTGTTGAATTCGACAGCCATTTCTTCATTTTTAGAAATAAATTAACATCTCTAAATAAATTTGATCAATTTTCATAAAAAAAATAAATTGAAGCACATTTTAAGAAACCCCTCTAACAAGTTGTAAGTGTATATTAATATCATTTGGCAATACTATTTGCCGTTTCGGAGGAGTTAGTTCAAAACTTATAACATACGCACAGACGGATTTTTTTTTTCAAAATTCAACATCCACTCCATACTCTTGTAACACTTGCCAGAGCTTCTCCCGAGGAACTCTGTCAAATGCTTTTTCGAAGTCTACAAAGCACAAACGTAGACATGTTTTGCATACTCCCAAGATTTCTCAAGATTTGCCTTAGAACAAAGACGTGATCCGTCGTTTTTCGGCTAGGTCGGAAACCATACTGCTTCCCCGACAGTTTGGAGTCGACTAATTCCCGACTTTTCTTCTCAGACACTTAGCGTACACTTTCCCAGGCATGCTGTGCAAAGAGATGCCTCGATAGTTGTTGGAATCTCTCCGATCTCCCTTTTTGAAGATAGGGATCACAATTCCTGTCTGCCATTGCTTTGAGACCTGGCCAGATATCCAAGAAATCTGACACACCCTAGTCAGCCACAGGATACCATCCTGATTTAAGGCCTTTAACATCTCAGACCGGATTTCATCCTCACCTGCAGCTTTGTCAGTTTTCAGGGACTTAATTGCCCATCTGACTTCTGCTTCAGTGATACTACCGTGACTATTCTCCGCTCCAAGGTGTACCTCATGTGCCTCAGTTGTTCTGCCATCGGATTAAGAAGTGATGCAAAGTACCTTCCATCTATGCAATACCTCTCCTCCGTTTTCAGAAGCCTCTCATCTGAACTCTTAATAGTTTGTGATCTCAGTTGTACGTGATACGGATGCCACAAACTAGTCTTCGTAGGTAGTTGTTACGCTCCAAGCCGGTAAGAAACCAAGGGGTCGGCCTAGAACCAGGTGGCTAGACTACATAGAGAATCTGGGTTCGAGTCGCTTGGGTATTACCATGGAGGACATGGCGGAAGATCGCGATCGCTGGAGATCCTCCATAGGGCTACTGCCCCCGCGACCCTAACCGATAAGCGGGTTTATAAAGAAGTAAGTAAGTAAAATTCAACATATTTTCTCAAATCATGAGTTTTTAAGTCGATTTCAAAGGGAAAAAAATTCAATTAGGGAAATGGAAACAGGCCACTACGTTTAGATAGTGGTCGACCATTATGAAAAAAAAAATTAAAAAACTAAATTTTTAAAATTTTTTATTAAATTAGAGTACTTGTCGGAGGCAATTTGAGAAGTAATTGTCCTAGGGGACAGTTGTCTGGAGGGGGGGGGGGGGCAGCAAATATCCGGATATCCTACATCATTCTACTTTGAGCTCGGTCCATCTGAACAAACTCTCAGAGGCTTAATTTTGATGTTTTCAGCAGTAGACAAAAGGCGCAATATTCTCTGATGAACACTAACGTAGAGTCAGTTTCCGTTATTCAGTTATTCTCTCTTTGATACTTAGTCTATGACGTTGGATATATCAGCTTAGACCGTCTGCAGCAATCACAATTATCAAGGACATTTGTCAGTTACTGTTGTTCGTTTGTATATTCGTAGCACAGCTTTGTTACGGTTCGATAATTCTATAATATTACTCATATGTGAACCATCTGCTTTCGCCACGATCAAAGTTGCCAAGGCTGTCATACCCCTGTTCATGTTCGAAGCACCTGTTCCGTAATGCATGGGGATGCCAATTAATATTTTTCTACATCTCTAATGTTTTGGCCCATCAATATACAGGGTGTCCAAAAAGCCTGGTAACATGGCAGATATCTGGGAAACTAAGCACTGTACGAAAAAAAGTCCAAAATCAAAAGTGAATTATTTCGCGGGGGAAATTCATTAGCCAAAAAATTACCCCCCCCCCTTGTGAGGTGGGCTGGGGGGCGGGGTAACTTTGAAATCTTCAAAAGGAATCCCTATTTTTAATGGTATATTCAGATTGTACACAATATTCGAGAATGTTTTATTCTTGGTGTTTTTTCAATTGATCCAACCGTTTAGGAGATAGACGTCCCGCAAATGTGGAACTTTTAAAGTTTTGAACCCAATTTTATCGATGAAGACAAAGAGATAGAGAGTGGATCTTACAGCCATTCCTATTCTACTTTTTAATGGTTTTTAAGAATCCGAAGTCAGAATTTCAAAAATCCAATATTTTTCAATACACACGCACAGACCCTACCTCCATAGGAATGCTGCCCCCAAGAACTTTGCTTGGGCACTAAAAAATTTAGAATTTTTGAAATTCTGACTTCTGATTCTTAAATACCATCAAAAAATAGAATAGGAATGTCTGCAAGACCCACTCTCTATCTCTTTGTCTTTATCAATAAAACTGGGTTCAAAACTTTAAAAGTTCCACACTTTCAGGGCCTCTATCTCCTAAACGGTTGGATCAATTGAAAAAACACCAAGAATAAAACATTTCTCGAATATTGCGTACAATATGAATAAACCATTAAAAATAGGGGTTCCTATTTAAGATTTCAAGGTTACCCCCCCCCCCCCCCAGTGAAATTTGCGATTAACAATGGATTTTTAGGATGATGTAAGAATGTATGAATTTTTAGTGCACATGATTTCTTTTTAGGAGGTGCTGGTAATAGCACCCATGTGAACATCGTTGTAGACATCTTTTTTTTTGTTTATATGGCCAACTTCTTCGAAGAAACAGGCCTGATACGTCATCGAACAATACAGAAGGGCTGGTGGAGGATTGGGAGCTCATACAGTATAAGAGCGTTAGATAAGACAATGAGCAAAGTCGGAAGAGCTCAGTGATTTCGAACGTGGCATGATCATCGGACTCCACCATTATGAAAATCGGTTCATCAAATATCCGCCTTGCTACAGGTGCCAAAATCAACTTTAAGTGATGTTGTTGTAAAATGGAAACGTCGAGGAAGTGAAAGTGCAGCAGAACAAAGTTAAGCCGAAGAAACTTATTGATAGCAGCTATCGAACCCTGAAGAGGATAATGAGGAACATCGCATATCCTCTGTGGTAGCTCTCTCGTGAGTTTCAATATGCGTCGAGCGTCATCATTAGCAGCATGATTCTGCGTCGAGAGGTAAGAAACATGGATTTTCAAGGAGCGCGGCCATCCACAAGCCGAGCATCAACGACGCTAATACCAAACGACGCTTGCAATAGTGCGAACTCACGGTTATTGGACTATTGAACAGTGGAAAACACGTGGTTTGAAGTGATTAATCTCGCTTCACGATCCGGCAGTCCAATGGATGCGTCTGGCATTGAACGGTTATTTGATTGCATTGTGCCAATTGTCAAGTTCGGTGGATTAAGACAACGGCGTGGGCAGTGTTTTTCGTGGTTCGATCTGAGTCCCTTAGTTCATATGACTGGAAAAATAAACTCTGCAATGTATCTTGACATTCTGGCAAATCTGTACCACCAATTCTCTGACAACATTTTGGGGAAGGCCCGTTTTTGTCCAACAGGACAACTGTTCAGTCCACCCATCGGACAACTGTGCGGCGATGGTTTGACGACATGGGTGTTCAAAACTGGTGGTCTTGCACCCTACTGAACATCTCTAGGACGAATTAGAACCCAAATTACGTGCTCAACCAAATCCGTAGCCGGACTCACTGCAGCTCTCATGGACCCCTGGGAGGCTATTTCTGCGACCATCAATCAAAACCTGGTGGAAAGTCTTCCTAGGTGTGTCGACTCTGATGCAAACAGTGAACCGACATCCTATTAATATGTACGCCTCAAGAGACTCCGATTCTACAACAGGGGGTGTCCGGATACTTTTGGTCACATATAGTGTTATAATGGGATTTACCAAGGGCGATGGCCTTTTATCAATCAAGTTGCACTGATTGTCTATAAGGTTGGAGGAACGTGGCCTCAACAAATTCCCCACATTTTAACCTAACAGGAGATGGAAAGAACCAACACATAGATAGAAAGCAATGCGCACTGAAACATCATCATAAGAAGTTATTGTTAATAGTATTTCTACCAATAATAAGCCCTAAAATATGACTTCTTATGATCATGTAACAATGTATGACACTTCAGTGCGCAGGCTTTCTTTTTAAAAGGTACTGGAAGAATTGGAAGATCAGTGGTGAAGCACTTTGGAACTTACTAGAATTAAAGGATCTACTGCTACAATCTTGATTCCACATCTTCAGAAGTCTTGTGGAATTTTTAGGGGTGAAGGGATGAGAAATGTTTGGGTAAGAATAGTAATAATTTAATATAAATTTTAAAAACGGAAGACTCTTACCTGAAACCATGTATATACGTATCCATCAGGATTCAAGACTGGAATAATTAACCAATCAAACTTTATCAATAAATCGTTTTCGGTACCATGGTTTTCAATGAGCTAAAGTTAAAAAAAAATTATTAAAATAAACTTTCAATTTAATGGTAAAAACAGTTCAATGGTAAAACTCAATATGGAGATGAAAGAATTCTTGTAAATTTTAATCCTGTTACTTACTATTCGTTTTTCTTTTTAGTTAACTCGTAAGTCAATAAATGAGTCACAAAACTGGATAGAGAAAACATACTCTCTATTTTTTAAACGGAATCTCCTTTTACATTAAGACACTCACTTGACAAGTACTTGAAAGCCATCACAAAGCCACAAGTGCTTGAGCTGCATCATCCTTGAAACGATAACCACGTACAACTCCTTGCAAAAAATAGAATATTGGTATTTTACGTTCTGAGAGTAACTTTGAATGGAGCTTAATCATTAAGATTTTGTAAATATACAAATATATTTTTTCACTGGTTCACATATCTAGTCAACTCCAAAAGCAAAATAGATTCGTTCTACAGTTCAAATTCCCATTAAACAAATTGAAGGTGCCAAATTTAGAATAATTCCAAGACATAGACGAAAAATTAGAATATTAATATAATTTCCAGAATTGTGCAATTAGGTGAGCAGAAATTTTGCAGGTGATTTTACACATCTTTTTAATGTTCAATATAACGTTATTACAACTTTCGTAGTTCAGGCTGAACAAAATGGGTAGGAAATCGGGGCATCGGAAGCGAACAATATGCGAGCTTTATGGAACCGGAAAAACTCAGGCAGTAAATATCCATGCAAAGCCATTCGATGCACTTATCAAACTTTTCCGAGAAAAAAAATTATAAAGTTATCACTAATGTATGCAGTTTATATTAGAATCCTAGTCTACAATTCGGGTATATATAGACTCACACATTATGAATTTTTTTCTCCGAAAGTTTTGAGAAGTGCATAGATTGGCTGTGCACGAGTAGTAAGTGGATGAAAGCTACTCGTAGAAATTTTTTTTATCAAATTTGATGAGTCAGAGTACGTGGAGTCTCCTTCTGACTGACTGAGACCTTGCACAGTACTAAAGCCTGCAGCAAATCTCTCCAAGATTGATAAGTTGTGTGTGTTAAAAAATTTTTTTGGGGTCAGATTGATCTTGGTGTATAGTTCAAGTAAGTTTTTCTGAAAAAGATCTTTACTCATCCACAGTAATAATGGCACTTAGGAGTAAGTTAATACCTGTAAATAAAATACAGACTGCATTATTAGAAGAACACTTTTAGAATCCACGTCACACAGACAGTGGTGTACACTTTTAGGGTTAAAGCAGCAAAAGGAGACTCCAACTTGTACAAGAAATGGGAAGAGATGTGGACGAAAACGAAAGACTATTGAGAGGGAAAAGACAGGCAACTGAAGAAAATTTTGAAGAAACGCGGTTTTAAAAATGTGAAATATTTTAAGTGGAAAAAGGCGTGGAGCAACATGTCAAGCAAAAAAATAAACAGACGACTACATCAATGTGCGTTTCAGCCCATAGTTCCAAAAATTAAACCCCTCATGACTTTAAAGCAAAGACGAACCCATGTAAAGTGATACAAGTAAACAGTTATTGATTTCGTCGATAAACAATTCAACGTCGAGGTCAGCGTCCATGTTTCATAGTGCGACCCTCTGTCGCTCACGTCGTCGTATGAACTGACTAGTTATCCATAATTCTACATTAGGTTGCAGCGACACTACGTGGTTCCCAGTTGCCGCTGCGACTTAGCAGGAGTCGCGACCTGAAAAAGTGTCGCGGCGACTACATTTTCTGCTGCGCAGTGCCGCCGCGGCATTTGCCGCTCATGTGAACTGACGAGCTCAGCCAATGCAAATGTAAAACGTGCGACCAGTGTTGCTGCGACACTTGCCATTCGTGTGCACCGGCCCTTAATCCACAAAAGGACGGCTTCAACTACGAAATATCTCTGCACTAGGTTACAATGTAATTCACCAGACATTAATCCAATAAAATTATATGAAAATTGATATAGGCTAGACCTCAGCAAATTAGAAAGGAATTGATTTTGGCAATCAATCATATTTAATCTAAGACCAATCGTGAAGAATGTCCTGAGTTGTTCAACATCATGCCAAATAGGCTAAGTCTTGTAATTAAAGGGAAAGGCGACGCTAGTAAATATAAAATTGATGAATCGTTTTCGATTAAAGTGATTTGAGTAACTTTTTTATTCATTATTCTAATTTTTTTGTCTCTCAATTGGGATTATTCTATTATTTTTTTAATGTAAATTTTAATTTTTGAAGACATTAATGTTTCTTTTGAGGTCGAGTAGAGGAATAAGGACATCATCCAGGAAAATAGAGTCTAAACGTGTAGTTACAAAAGTACCTTGATAACTCTCCCCTCAAATTTAACTTCAAAACGTAAAATCAAGTTATTCTAATATGCAAGGAGTTGCAGATGGTTTTTCAGGAACCTAAACAAATGGATATCAGGGAAAATAAGTCGGGGCTAAAAGGTGGATGTTCTCAATGGAACATTTACAATAGCTTCTGTATTTGGCTAATTGTGTGAGGGCGAGCATTGTCATCTAGGAGAATCACACCCCTTGTTAGGAGTTCAGTCGTTGCAGCTCCAGCAAAGTAGTACAGTACGAGTTGGCATTGATAGTTTCACCATGAGGCTGAAATTTCAGCAGTATGCATGTTCTTCTTGCGTACCCTCACGCAACACGCTGATGTCTTTCACTAACCATGTGGCCTTTACTTTCTGGTGTACATTGGTAGATTTCGCAATGAAACGCTATCTATTGCTATTCCTAAATAAATTGGTTCGCGTCCAGGTCGCAGAATATTTCTATCCCTTTTCTATTTAAAATTATGATTAAGTTTGAAGCGTTTCTTTAGTGTATTTCATCAATTTCTTTGATGGTTTAAGGGTAAAGGATGATTCCCGATTTGTGAGTTGGGGCCTGTTCTTTCCGTTAAGCCGATTTGTGGCTTCTTGGAAGTCCATATGTATTCTAACAGCTTTGCTGTTCATTGTCTACCATAACTCATTTGGAATAAGCAATGCCAACGAAAGATATGGTCCCTGCTTCGAGGTCGCAGAATTTTTATTTCTTATCTCTTTGTAATTATAATATGTTTGAAGAGTTTCTTCAATGTAATTATTATCTTCTCTTTGTTTCTTTCTTCTACAACTTCTTTCACTGGCGTGTTGGTTAATATTTCTGAGAACTTTGCTTTGCATCATATGTTTTTCAATTTTTTTATAATTGGTTGAGGCAATGATCTTATTTCTGAAGGTGAAACAGAATTTTTACTACATGGGGATGTGATGTGGAGTTACTAATTACATGGTAATGGATTTATGTCTACTGTTGGCTCACCAATTGGATTAAGAGGGCCCCAGAGGTTGGTCTAGATAAGTTAGGTTTAGGTGTAGCTGGTTTAGGACTGGCTTATATAGGGCAAAAATTCAAAGGATAATTCTTTAGGTTATATTAAGAATGTTTTGTCCTTTGGTGATTTTCGGAATGCCGCTTTGTTTCGAAGATGATAATAATAATAATAATAATAATAATAATAATAATAATAATAATAATAATAATGTAACAACAACAGGAGTGTCCCAGCGGATAAACCGGAAGGAAGAGCCCGATGTTGTCCCCCAAACAGGCCGAGGCCCAAAAACGGGGTTAATGAAACACGTATAATAAACTAAAACTATCGACTAATTAATAAATAAGGAAAAGAAAATACGTAAGATAAATTAAGTAATTAATAAATGAAGTAAAAAAAAAAATTTGGTAAAAAATGATTGAAAGGGACCTAAAAGCAGTGATAATAATAGAAATAATGAAGCTAATAATAACAGACGCAGAACAAGGAGTAACCTGGAGAATTAAATCATAGAACAATCATTCGAATAACGCAAAACGTTTATCTTCGAAATCGTCAAGATTAAAATCCTTAAAATTCGCCCTAACATTAGCAATAAGTTTCATTACTGGATCGATATCACATAAATTAGTTCTCCACTTAAAAGGTAGCTTAAAAGTATAACCGATTCGCTTTCTTTTCAACTGTTGAAAATTAAAATCATCTATTATAGCAGGCGCACGCATCTTATCGTAATAAAGATTAAGAAATATATTGAGAAAGCATATATTAATGACGTGATTAATACTAAACAGAGGATTATTAATAAAATACAAATCCTGAACTTTGAGCCTTTTCTGGAGAAACTTACTAAAACTGGTAAATTTGCGCTGGATATGGGTTAGGGCTTGCATATTGCTGCCATACCATATCCAGACGCAATAAGAAGCTTGGGTACCACAAATGCTTTAAATAAAGTGATGAAGATCGAAACGTCTGCAAAATAATGAGTGAGTCGTTTAAGAATTCCAAGACGCCGAGAGATGTCGCAATTAAGAGACTCTATGTGCGTCAGGAAAGAGCAATTATCAGTAAACAAGACACCAAGATCCTTAAGCTCAGACTTCCTAGTAAGGAGACCATCACCAGTGCTATAATCAAACAGAAACGGAGCGGTTTTCCGGTTGAACGAAACAACAAATGATTTCTGTACGTTTAGGACCAAACCATTGCCGAAAGCCCACTTCGAGACAATTGCAAGGCTTTGTTGGAGAGTCGCACAATCCTCCCAGCTATCTATCGAATAGAAGATTTTAATATCATCCGCATAAATCAGGACTTTAGTAGGTACGTTCTTTAAAGCAAAAGGAAGGTCCGCAATAAAAATATTAAACAAAAGAGGGCCAAGCGGAGACCCCTGCGGAACGCCACTCCTGATGGAATAAGCGGAGCGCGATGGGTCTTGCGAACTAAGTTTAAAACTTCTGCCACAAAGCATCGAAGCAAACCACTGGGTTAGATGAGAAGGAAGCCCTACGAAACGCATTTTGTCGAGTAACAACTTTAGGTTGACACTGTCGAACGCCTTTGAAAAATCTAGAAAGAGGGCGTCGACCTGAACCCTACGATCCATGTTTTGGGTGATAAAATGCAAAAATGTGGCCAAATTCGTTTGCGTTGACCGCTTTGGGCGAAAGCCATGTTGCACATGTGAAAGAAAAGGGTCAATATAAGCGCCCAACTGATCGGCAATAAGTGTCTCAAGCAGCTTTGCCGGAAACGGAATTAAAGGACTTAAAGTCCCCAGTTCCGCCCGTTTTCAAAATTGGATGAATCAGAACTTGTTTCCAAGCCTCCGGGTATATACCTCTTTCCAGCGAGATGTTAAACAAATGCAACAGCGGGGAGGACAAAGCAGGGAGACAACCTTTAAAAATATAATCGGGTATGTCTGGGATAATGCAAGCTTTAGACGCGGACACATTCTTTGCTTTATCAAGAAGCGTCTGAACCGTAACCGGAGACACTGTGAAAGAGGCGTCCGAACTCTTCCAACATTCTGTAAGCAATAAGGTGTCGGCCTTCACAGAAACATCGTTACTCATTGTTGACTCAAAGAAGCGGGCTACTTCTTGTTTTTGCAGCTCTAACGTATCAGTCTTTTTAAGATTGGAGTGTAGTAATTTTTTTGTAATATCCCAAAAACACTTCGGGTTAGATTTGAGTTGAGTGCCCAATGAGTTAAAATATACAATTCGATCCGATCTCCAACTAACTTTAAAATTCCGTCTGGCCTCCGTAAATCTGAGATAATCCTCCAAAGCATTAGAACGTTTATATTTCTTGTGCAGGTCTTGTTTTGACCTCCATTCTATTTTGGTTTTATTCGAAACCCAGAAGGGAAAGGGCTTGGACGAAATAGGCTTATGGTTGCGGCCTTTGTGAGAGAACTTGTTGTAGGATGTGGGAATGAACGTAGAGATAGAAGTTCGTAAAACTTTTACAATACCTTTCCAAATCTCATTAACGTCGGTGCATGATAGAATCTCGTACCAATCGTAAACATTCAAAAAATTAAAGAGACCAACGTAATCACCTCTGCTAAATAAAAATTTAGATTCGCTAACTTTACTTGTTGCAGTCAAAGAGGTCTTAATGTGTACTAAAAGTGGAGGGTGATAAGCATCCGCCGGCACCATAGCGTTATCTGATCTATTAACTAAAAAATCCGTGTTAGCGAACACTTTATCGAGATTATCACCAAAATTATTTTTAATTAAATTGCAATTCACAAAGTTGACCTCACTGAGCCAGCTCTGAGTAATTATTTTTTTCTGCTTAGCATAGGAGCAGCTATCGGAGTAGTCGTTAAAGTCTGAGTAGTTAAAATCGCCTAGAACAATACATTCAATGTCTAGCAAAATGATAAAATGCGCTAGTTCTTCTAAAAAGATCTCATAGCTGGCTGACGGAAGTAGCGGCGGGATATAAGTATTAAAAATACACATTTTATAGCTTTTATTAACTGAGCCCGTCTGTGCTATAATTGCTCCGACAACATCTATATCTTTGATAGAAGATTCAAAAGAACAATTGAACGTTGTCAGGAAATCAGGGACCGCAATAAGAGCGCCCCCTCCCCGCCTTCGATCTGAACGATCGCTCCTAAATACTTTAAAGTTGTCTCCGAAAAGCATAAAATCATAATAATAATAATAATAATAATAATAATAATAATAATAATAATAATAATATTTATTTATTTCACACTAAAATAGAAGATGAATACATACAAAAAAAAGCGAAATAGACACAAAAGTATGAAAAAAAAAGGGTCCACCAAAACGCTAAGCTTTAACAAGTGTGGCCCTGCACAAAACAAATATATAAAAAAAGAAAAGAACAGGAAAAAAGGGAAGAGAATAAAAAATAAAAATAATAAGATATAATACCATTAATAATTTAAAATAATCTATTTTCTAACATTCATTTTAAAGAGATTATACGAGGTTACAATTTTTAATATCAGACGGGATTTGATTCCAAATTTTAACCATTTGATTATAAATCTTATTTACCTACATTTTTGTGACATTTTGCTATTCGCAAATTACCCTTCAACCTCGTATTGTAATTGTGGTAATTTTCTTTTGTAAAAGAGGTTGTTGTATTAAAATTAATTTCTTTATACATTTGAATACATAAAGCTAAAGTATGCATTTGTGTTAAAGTTAAAATATTTACAGACATAAAATGTTTTGTTGTTATTGTAGTAAAAAGAGGTAAATTAAATAAGGTTCTTAAAAAACGATTTAACACTTTTTGAAGTTGTAACATTACTGTTACTGCTGCATCACCCCAACATACATTTAAATATATAATATATGGATTTATGAATGCATTATATAATACTATACATGCTTTATGTGATAATACATTTCTGTTTCTTCTTATAATTCCTAAAATAGGAGCAATTTTTCTTATAGTACTAATAATATGTTCTTTCCAACTCAAGTTTGAAGTGAACCATATTCCTAACACTTTGATAGCATGTTTTTGTTTTATCAACTTAATATTTATTTTCAAATTAAAAACTTCTTGATTCTTCCTATTGTTATCATCGTTAGTTTTTTTCTGTTTTAAATTAAATAATAAATATTCTGATTTTTCTGGATTTAGAGCTAAGTTATTTCTACTCATCCAATTTCCAATATTTTGTAAATTTTCTGTGGTGTGATCTTGTAGTTGAGTTAAAGTAGGAGCTTTGATAACCAAATTTGTATCATCGGCATACATAGTTAGTAGGGAATCATTTTTTATAGTTTTAAATATATCATTGACAAAGAATATAAAAAGTATAGCAGATAGGGGAGATCCCTGTGGAATTCCTCTTTTCATATTAATTGGTCTTGATGAAGAGTTATTTATAGAAATACAACTTAATCTTAACTTTAAAAAAGAAGATAATAAATTCCAAATTGTTCTCCTAAAACCGTATAGTGATAATTTCTTTAGAAGCAATTCTAAATTCACTGTATCAAAAGCTTTTTGAACATCAAGGGAAATCATTAGAGTAGGTTTTGATTCATCAAGAGCTGTTGCTATATAATCGTATAGTTTATAACATAAATCGGCTGAATTTCTATTCTTTTGATATGCGTATTGCTGTTTATGGACAATTTTGTATTTTTCTAAATAGGACCATATCTTTGTTTTTAGAAGTTTTTCAAATATACGTGTAATATTAGATAAGATGGTGATAGGTCTATAGTTATTTGGGTCCAATTTATCATCCTTCTTATAGAAAAAAATAACCTTACCTATTTTCCATTTAGACGGAAAAACTCCACTTTGTATACACTTAAAGGAAAGCTAACGATATCTGCAACTTGTTTTAAGACTTTCATAGAAATTAAATCAACGCCATTAGCGGTAAAGATACAAGGCGATAAAGGTTTTTCGACAAAAACAACACTGACATCTTTTAATAACATTCTGATTACTAAAAATGGCTATTTTTTGCACTCACACCAGATTAGTGCAGATATTGAAAACAGTATCAGTTAACCCGTGGATTTCATACGTATTGTTGAATATTTCTCGTGAATTGTCATTTTCTTGCTTTGAAAATTGATTGCGTCTTTATTTTCTGATCTTGATAGTTTGTCAGTGAAGTTCTCTATCATGAATGAGTATACGTATACGAACGCTGAGATGACTAACGTACATTTCATGTATGGTCTTGGCAATGGGAATTCGTTACGGGCTAGGCCAGGGATGGGAAAACTGCGGCCCGCGGGTTGCCGACGGATTTCATACGGCTGGCGAGATTATTTAGAAATATGCGCAAGAGCGGTCAGAAATGAAATAATTTTGTGGGGAACTTGGCACTTTATATTAAAATCTTAGAAAAGGTTAAAAATCTTTAATAAAAAATTTTGGGCACCTCTGGGCTAGGCGGTTGTACAGTAAACGATTTCCCAACCGTCACGTTTCTGATAGAAAAAACTTCCGAAGTATTCATCAACGTCTTCATAAAACGTGCATATTTAAGCGTAATGGAGGACCAGGAAGACCAAGGTCGTTGTTAGTTTACAATATTCCAGTGGACAATGTAGAATATTTGAGAAGTCGGATAGTTGTTGAGTGTAATGTAATAAGAAAGAACCCTGGTATTTTTGAAAGAGTTCGGCAGTCAATGAGGAGAAGATTGGAATCTTAGCTGGTGGTAGCATTTTCAGCAGTTATTGTAGATAAGAAGCTTTACATTTAATATTAGGCAATAAAAGGTTGGGCATTTTTTTTGTCGAAAAAGCCTTATCACGCTGTATCTTCGAAACAAAGTGGCATTCCGAAAAATCATCAAAGGACAAACGATTCTTAAAATATCCGAAAGAATCATCCCTTGAATTTTTTTGCCGCATGTTTAGTAAACACCCTATATAGCAGATGTAGGTTGAGCAAAGATCCGTTTATCCCACAAAACAAATATCCGCTTTGTCCTAAACCATCTGTGTTTAAAATTTTATATTCAGACAGTCAATATCAACGAAGATTGGCAGCCAGAATTCAACATGGTGAGAAAGTCAATTATTCACAAAATTGTTGGTACAGTCGTTTACTTCCTCACAAATATCCGTATACAAAATATTCTAGTATTTAATATTATTAAAAACTAAATGGTAAAGTAAAAATAAAGTTTTGCGTCCTGCGTCCTGTGAACTTGGAAGCTACCGCCATTTGCTCTGTAATTGACGTCTCGGTAGCATACTATTCAATCATCATTAGGTCATTGTGCCATTCATTATTGAAACCCGAATTTAGGAGATACACGTTGCCCCACCTTCCCTTACTTTGTGCAGCCTTATTGCATACCAAGTAATAGTACTATTACTTTCAGATCGGCGCACAATTTCCACCTATCATAGCCTCAAGTATTTCGAATAGTTTCATATTTACATATGAATGTTAATTTATTTCCATAACAAAGAATAAAATTGAAATTCTGAAGAATTGGAGATGGAGGAAAAGCTAAAATCACATTGAATAACCCATACAAAAATAGTTAATAAATGAAATGAACTTGTCAAATGATTCTTTACATTAAAATTTTATGAACTCTTCTAAATTTAAAAAGAGTTTAAAATGCGTAGGCAAAATATCCATGTTCTTTTCCCAATAACTTAATTAACTCTTCTAGTATTCTTCTTAACAGTATGCAAATTTGTAATACTAGAAATTACACAAAGCAGAAACCATATCTTATTATAAACAACAATCAAAATACACAAATAAAAATAAACAAAAATATAAAGAAACAAAAATATCCGCAATCAACAACCAGAAACTGTAAAAATCAAAATTACGCAAACCAAAAGGGACTCGTATTGCCAATTTTTTTAATGTATTTATTTATCTCAAAGAAATCAAAAATCCTAAAAGCAACAAAATCTTCGTTATTAGCAACAATGACCAAATAACGAATGTTTGAGAAACATTCTTTTTATTTCGTATGGTATGCGTTACAGCTTTAGTGTAAATATTAAATGAGACATGAATAATAAGTAGTAAAAACTCACTTTTGAAATTGTGTACGTCATAGCAGCGGGGCTGATCCATTCTCGCGCATGGCACCCTCCTTCGAGGATAATAATGCGTCTTTTCTTACCATCTTTTATGCCAATCTGAAAAGAAACGCATGTTAATGAGTCCAGCAATGGCCATTAGATAATTTTTAAAGAATAATATTATATTTATCAAACAACCGACCAATTTAATTGCATCGTTAAGTTGTTTAAGATGTAGAGAGTTGAACAACTTAGTGCACACACGAGTTAGTCATACGATGCTATGATCCTGTCCCCTCTCCCCATAATGTTGACAGCTCTGGTTGCTACGAATGGCGGCCATAAAGTTCATACCACTGCATAGAAGGCATGATACTACGGCAATCAAATTTGGTGGGATCATCAATCCCTTGCCACATAAACTCCCTGCAAAGTCACACATCTGCCATCGATATTTCATCCGCCGTCTGCTCGGAAAACTCCTTAAAACAGAAATGAATCATCGCTGTGAAGTCACCTCCCACGATGTGGTTTCTTCGTTTTTCTAAACGATAAAACTCACTGGGCGACTGGAAATCAAAGAAGCCACTTCGTGGGAAACTACTTCACAGCGACTTTAAGGAGTGGTTTTCCCAGCAGACGGTGGGCTCTACATTTACGGCATTCACGAGTGAAATATCGATGGCCGAAGCGTGTGCTTTGCAGGGGATCTGTGTGGAGAGGAATTTGGTTGCCGTATGATCATGTCTTCTATGCAACAGTATGAACTTTATGACCGCCTCTCGTATATAAACTGTGTTCACAGAAGAATGTCCTTGCTTTAATTCACGATATCTCCGAGATAATTTAGAAGCCCTGTAGTTTCAAAAAAATGTCAAGAGATGGGAGGTTAGCCGATTTCTGAACAAAACCTACCCCTAAAGTTCACAGTATACAGTTTCTGTCCGCAGTCCTTCTGTCTAGGTGGTATTGATCAGACTAAAAGCCTCCGGTCGGTCGGTTGTGACCCAGGAGAACTGTGCTCGCAACGGAAACTTTATAAACATCCAGAGTGACCAATCCATCCGTGTGCCCGACGACCCAACTTCGTGGAAAAGGGATTGAGGGACACTACATTGAGAGTAGAGGCTCCTGGTTCGAATCCAGGTCGCAGATTTTTTCCTTCCATTTTTTCAAATGACATTATTTGATGTTTGTAGAATCAGCTCTAGTTTATATTCGTTATTTATTATGTGTATTCATCAAACTGATGGTTGGATAGGAGAAATTCTCGATCTGAGACGGGTGCCGGCCTCCCATTGGACTTTCCACCTTGACAACTTGGTTGTCTTTAAGACACTTAGTGACAGAATGGCTGTACATTGTGTCTGCGATAGCCCAATTGGTAGAGGCGTCGAGCATGACACACGAGATTCCTAGTTCGAATCCAGGTTGCAGAATGTTCCTTCCATTTTTTCAAATAATATCTTGAGGGAAGGCTATTTTGGATCCTTTCCAGCACACCACATTGATCCTTGCTTCTCTGAAGGATGGACACCGTGACGATGGCCCATTCAGGCTAATCTGCTGGTCGTCTATTCAGATCTTTGTTCATATCCCTGTTGCCAATCTACATCTCCTTGTTGGGCTCGATGGTGGAAGCGAGCGAGAGGTGAAACTTTGTTGTTTAAATTCATGGAAAACAAATTAAAACGAAAATAACCCATCTAGAGAAGAGAGTAATGGAAAGCAGAAACCCAGAATACATAGTGGTTTGTATCAGTTTGAAAACCTGGAAGAGAGTTCTTTCCATTTGAGACAAAGATAATTTAAAAAAATGTTGCAAGCAGGAAGAAAATACAAGGCGATCCGAAATCGATAAAATAACTAACAAACGGTGGCCTCGTGATAGAAATTTATACCTCAAGACAGGCGGATAAGCTGTTCCATCAAGTTTATGGAACCGTATATCAATGTCTACCCGCACCTCTCTCTTAACTTTAGCAATGCAGTATTTAGCCACAAATATTGATCTAAAAGACCTTGATGATGACACTGAAGAATTAATCGACCAAGACACCAGAAAAATACGACACATTCATCTTAGAAGGAGTGTGGAGGTTCAGCCTTTCCATTTCTTCATCGTAACTTTTGAAGGTAAATACCCAGACTCGATTAAGCTCAGATACTTACGGGGATGAGTATTTCAATCCCTTTGTACCGATTCCATTCGGTATTTCAATCCTTACGATTCGATCTATAAAAAGACAAATATTTACTTTTCGACACGTTGTGGCAAGTGAGCAGGGTGACCAGAATGGCCTACTTTCATAAAGAATTGGCGACAAATTTTGGCTTGGGCTACTGGGCGACATTTTGGGCTACACATTTTATAATCGGGCTGTTTTTTGGGCTACAATGATGTTAGTGAAAACGTTAGGAAAAAACATAATTAAAAAAAATAATGTGAGATGACCAAAGCCAGAAGAGGTTTTAAAAAACAAGAAAAATATTTTTAGCTCCTTAGTCTGGCAGACCCTAAAAAAATCTTGAATGGTGAATTTAAAACTCATGATCTTCCAAAATACTTGTATACTTGTTCACATAGAGAATTCGAAAACCAATTGTAGTGATGAATTGGCAACAGACGAATCCTGAAGATTTTTAGATAAAGGCATTATCATAAAAGATGCAGGTGGTAATTTTATATTTGAAAATTTTGGTAAAGATGCGATTCATTCATTAACCATTCCCATTTCAAATGCGAGACGTTGAAAGAATGTTTTCCTTTGTAAATTTATACAAAAATGATGCACGAAATCACATGAGTATGACGCTTTTAAGGAATATACTGTTCATAAAATGTGGTCTTTCACGACTAAATCTACGATGAAATGAATTCGAACCTACAAAAAAATTATCAGATTCATTTAATAGCAAAATGCATGATTAAATATGTTGTCATTGTATTTGTTAATACTTATTCTGTAATAATTTTGTCATAATAATTCTTTTTTATTATGTCATAAATAATTCATGACAGGTGACTATGTGCAAACTGATCAGGACAAGGCCCAAGTCATTGCAGATTCACTAGAAATGTAATTTGTTACTCCTATCAAAAACAATCCCGAGAGCCAAATCATGTCGCAGCGTGTGGAAGATGGTCTTGTCAACTTTGATGAAGTACCGCCGCTCGTCCATGGAATCCAAGTGCTGACAGTTCTCGACGAATTGTGCGGGAACTGGCATCACTCCCAGATGCCATCCGGAACTCTGTGGCGATGATGTCCAACGGCTTTAGCCGGTTGCCTCTCTCAACCCGTCGAAGACTTCGAACTATCAACTGTAATAATTCTTTTTTATTTTGTCATAAATGCAAATTTTAATCAAAAACACATAAAAACTCAGTAAAAAATTAAAAAGATTTATCATCTCCCAATTATCTATAAAGATTAATTGATTTCAAATTAAAACAGCCAAATTCGGAGATTTAAAATTGGTATGTTTTGATCAAAACTACCTTATTTTAAGCAAAAAGTGTCCAAATTTCAATCATATTCGCGTTAAATCAGCAAAAATTTAAGAAGAAAAAAAATCCCAAAATTTTCCAACTATCGAAAAACTTTCTAGGATAGCCAAATTGAGAGATTAAAAAAAAACTAATTTTCTCCATAACTCCCTAATTCTTTCAAAAAAAGCTCATTAATTATCTCCAAATAATAAAGAAAACAATCAAAAATATCATCTCCCAATTATCTAAAATTATGGGTTTTATATTAGGACGGCCAAATTGGGGAGTTTCGAAAATTTCATAAAATCAAGTACAAATACTAATTTTTAATCAAATTTTCTCAAACAAAAAAACCATAAAAAATATCAGCTCCCAATAAAAAATACCAGGAGAATCTACTTCTTCCATGGTTCGAGGGGTGTTCAAATTTGACCTGGACTTCATATTTTATAAAATCAGGAAACTATAAAGAAATACACACACACACACACACACACGCCAATTATTTCTCAAAGAACTCTTCTTGCTTCTCTACACATTTTTTCTAGCGTTCTGGGAGCATCTAGATACCAGTTCTGTAGAAATCTTCAGGCTGATGTCTAAACTATGTCAGGGCAGCCTTTTTCACTTCCTCATTGGAGCCCTCCCAAGAACTCTTTCAGTGGTTCAAAAAAGTGATAATCGCAAGGGGAGAGATTCAGGCAGTAGCAGGATGTGGTAAGATGTCCCATTTGAGTTCCGTCACTGTGTCCTTAGTCAGTTTGGCAGTATGTGTGATCTGTCATTGTCTTGCAGAAAATAAACACCAATAGTAAGGAGTCCTGGTCGCTTCTTCCTTAGTGCCAGCTTCAGGGACGTCCTCAAAATGTCGCTGTAGTAGGGTGCAGTTTTGGTTCAACGTTCTTCCAAGAAAACGACATGTATGGAAGAATACAGTTGCCATCACTTTCGTTGCCGACGGTGTCATCTTGAGTCATGGTGAGTCAGTGTGTCACCACTTCATGCTCGCACGCTTGCTTTCAGGAGTGTGGTGATGAATCCATGTCTCGTGGTCACAACACGCCTTAGGAAGCTGTCACCTTCCCTGTCATATCGCTGCAGCAGCATGGAACAGATTTCCGCCCGGGTCTTTTTGTGATCCTCGGAGGTCTTTTTGCATAGGGATCCATCTAGCAAAGATCTTGTTGAATTTCAGCTAATCGTGGATGATGGTCTCCACACTCCACAGTATTGAAGCCAATTCTTGGACATGAATCCGCATGTTGTCCCTTATTAGCGCATTTGTTCGTGCGATGATGCCATCATTATGAGGTTCATTGCCGGTGGATTCTCGCTGTCCTTCAAACTTTTGGCACCAAGCAAAGATGGATGATTGAGACAAACATGACCCGATGAATTTCAGATGCTTTCACACCTTTGTTGTGGAGAAACTTGATGATTATTCGTTGTTCCACTTTGGTTTTAATATAGCTGTCCGCCATTTTGTTTAAACAAACAATCGGTTGTCATGCCATTTTGTTTAAACAAACATGCATTGGAATGATAGGTGGTAGTTGCCATCGCAACAATGAAAGTTTATATTTTTACAAGAATGAAGTTTACAAAATATAAAGTCCATGTCAAATTTGAACGCCCCGTAATAAGTTTTCGTAGCGTATTGGGCTACTTTTGGCTACTTTTTTGTGGTTTGGGTTCCAGATGGCATCACCAATCCGGTCATCCTGAGTGTGTCAAGGAAGGACACGAAAGAGACATTTGTAATACTTTACAATTGTGCAGTAATTATAATGTTGACTCTCACGAGACTGCTCGATTTATATGTCAAAAAAAGAGATCCAAACAGTGCGTTCCAGAAAACACTGTTCCCAATTTGAAGCGAAACTGTTATTTGATCCTTATCGCGTTTTTATGAAGAAGGCAGTGAAGTCCATAGGCATTATTACTATACGGCTTCATTAGAAGAAAATAATTTCCAGTAAAAATCACCTCTTCCAAGGAGAGATGAAGGAGCTTGGCAACCAATTACACAGCTTTGCAATGAAATTGCCCCACCAACAAAGAGTTATTCGACGTTATCCATGTTTAGTTGGGGGGTTTCTTCTACCTCCGACTAGTAAACGATTAGATGCATGGTCAAGGTACATGACCATTTGGGTTGATACAGGGTGTCCGGGTGCCTGTATAGGCTCATCAGTTGACACCTGTGCGAGACGTTCCATGCAGTAGGGAGGAAGCAACTGCCTCGTGAACGTACAGTACTGTAATCCACACAATGGTCTCAATGCCACGACGACAACCGTTCACGCAATTAACGGACTTAGAACGAGGTCGGATTATTGGCCTCTCTGAGGCTGGATGGTCAACCAGACGGAATGCTGCCCATGTGTCGCGGGATGCACGGACGGTAGGCCGATGTTGGAGGCAATGGCGAGAGCAAGGCACATGCCAGAAGATCAGGCTCTGGGGCAGGAGAAGTATGTCTACCGCGCATCCATTGTTGTGTCTTCCTTTGACACCTGAGCACCGCGCGATACGACTGCAATGGTGCCGTGAACGATTCGGCTGGCGAATGGAATGGCACCCGGTGGTCTTCAGCGACGAAGCCCGCTTTTGTTTGGACACCGACGACAGACGCGGACGGGTGTGGCGCAGACCATTGGAACGTGCCAATGAACAATGCATCCGGTATCGCCATCGTGGAATAACACCCGGGATCATGGTCTGGGGTGCCATCGGCTACGATATCAGAACGCCTTTAGTCACCATCCAAGGCACCCTGATAGCAGCATGGTACGTCACAGAGATTCTGCAGCCCGTATTACTCCCCTTTCTACACACCATACCCGGCGCAGTCTTTTCAGTAGGATAACGCCAGACCGCACACAGCAAACATGAGCATGGCATGTCCGCATGATGTCAACTGCCTGCCAGGCCTGGGCAGACGTACCCCAAGATGACATTCGCCACATGTATGATCACCTACACCTGCGGCTGGAATAATGCATCGCCGCTAGAGGTGGCGCCACAACCTACTGATGCCGCTTTCCGTTGGGACACCCTGTACAAACGAGTGCACGTCTTGGCTCCATAAAGTAATAAAGGTGTGTTCAGATCTATCTCTTGCTGTATACCTACTTTTGGCTCATACGGATAACTCCTTGTGGGTGGGGCGATTTCATTGCAAAGCAGTGTATAAATGATCGAGAAAATCAAAAACAAAAAAATTTAATAATTATAATAATTCTCTTTGCTCCAAAAAGTAACCATAAACGCCCAAGAGATCAAAAAATGGAAGGACGAAATGATATGTAAAAAGAAGCTTCCCCAGTAAGCTCATAAATGATACAAATCTGCTGAGCTTGAATACCAGAAACTGAAATGGTCGAAATCTACAAAAATAAATAATAGTTCTGACTAATTTAAGTTTTTTCTAAGTTTTTTCCTTCTAACCAACCAAAAGCATTCTCAATCATAAAAGTGCTTTCGAAATGCAGAACAATCTTGGACAAAAAAAGAAGAAAAAAAAGTCTCCGTCGAATATTCAATGCCTATATACTAAGGAGCCAATCATACGTTTACTATTGCAGTCATGTGCGAAATGCAGTACTTAACTTAAGCTGCAGTACTTCATTTGTTTGAAAGAAAGATGTCTGCGGATTGCAGCATCTGATCGCGGAAAAGATGTCAGCGAGTTTCAGAAGGGAGAAATTGTTGGCCTATTCCAAGTAGAGAGATTGCGACAATGACTGGAACTGGAGTAAGATCTGCTCATTGCATTATTAAAGCTTGGAAGGAAAGATCTGAATCATTAACCTTGGGAAGTAATTGATCTGAATATTTATTTTGAATAATCGTGACCGGAGATCATTAAAAAAGCATGGTGAAGGGGAACCGAAAAGATTCCACATTAGAACTGATGGGAAAGTTAACAAGGTAGTCAAAAGCATATCCACATGCATAATACAGCGGAAACTTAAAGAAATAGGACTAAGCAGCTGCTTTGCCACAAGAAAACCGCATGTCAG
Source organism: Rhysida immarginata (assembly GCA_023313115.1). Taxonomy (NCBI): domain Eukaryota; kingdom Metazoa; phylum Arthropoda; class Chilopoda; order Scolopendromorpha; family Scolopendridae; genus Rhysida; species Rhysida immarginata. The sequence continues at coordinate 513,211 of JAHWFO010013952.1, forward strand.
TGAAACAGTAGAAAAAAACTATTAATTTTCGCCCAGAAGCACAAAAATAATCGTGTGGAGCAGTGGAGAAAAAATATGTGGTCTGATGAATCCAGGTTTACCCTATTCCAGAATGATGGGTGCATCAGGTTAAGAAGAAAATCGCACGATGCGAAGGACCAGTCATGTGCGGTACCCACTGTGCAAGCCTGTAGAGGCAGTGTGATGATCTCAGATTGCTTCTCTTATCTGGTCTGGCTTCTGCAACATAATTCGGTAATAAATGATGTCAGCCGTGTATATGAACAACACCACCGAAAGAGAAAGCCTGAGCGCGGAAACATCATACACTATTAAAACGTCACCGGTAGTCATCTTTAAACGCATTTCTACCACTAATAAGTCGTAAATTATGACTAGGTATGATGATGTAACAATGTATGAAATTTTCGTGCTCAGGCTTTGAGTAGAGGTGGTGTTGATATGAATGAACAGGTTATTCCATCCATGAAGGAGTTCTTTCCTGATGGCACTGGAATTATTCCAGGGATGACAATGAGCTTGAATTGTAACTGACTGGTTCTGGTCTCATGATCAAAACGTCAACTGCCATCACAGAGTCTTCTAGAAAGTCTTTGGGATATATTGGAAAGGGGTATACATAGAAGTTAAATTCTCCCCAAAACCAAAACAGACGTAGAGAAAATCCTCGAACTTGTTGAATTCATGCCACGACCAATGCGTGCCGTCATCAAAGCGAAAGGCGGCCCAACTTGATATTAAATTGCGCGACTTTTTTTTTGCCCAGAGAGTGTATAAAAACCTGTTTTCAGCTTTATCTCGAGCGTATAATATGTGTCATAGCAATCGGTATTTTTTGCGGTTTTGGGTGGAGATCGAAGGTACCCGGACTGGCCATCGGCTGTTGTAGCTTTATGAAGTCAATATTTTTTCATGTCAGCGTAAGGAGAAGAAGTTGATACTGGTGTCCGATCCAAAAATAAAAGTTTGGAGAAAGCCCCTTATCGT